>CM051522.1:84939362-85391862 GCA_028017165.1 Herpetospermum pedunculosum
TCAGGTGGTGCTCCAAATTAATATGGAGCGTGCATCTCCTCATATTTTGGAGATAATTTCAATTTAGTTATTATAATTTTTTTTTTAATTTAAATATGTAATTTCATTTCAACGTTTAATATTTTGGTCGATAATATAATATTTTAGATTAGCATTTCAATTTGATACTTATGATTTTTTTTAATTTTAATTTGATTTTTATAGTTTCATTAATCTGCACAAATATAGTCTATCAATTTTTTTAATCCATCCAAAAAACTCAAATGTTTGAGTCAAAAATTTTAGTTCAATCAATTATCACAATTAATAAATATAAAAGTATTTGTTTTTTTTTGTTACATTAAAAGAATGTGTATCACTATAGTGACTACATCGATAAATATAAAAGTATTTGTTTTTTTTATGATTTTCTTATTCTATAAAACTAATTATTTTGGAAATCGTTTTCAAAGATTACTAGCTTCTCGTATTTTTTAAGGAGTTTGAAATGAATTTAAAATTAAGTTTTGAATGGAGAACAAAGAGTTCATTGGCATAGTAAGTGAAGAGAGATGGACGATTCTTTGTTCACTTTTTGAAAATAGCTTAAATCGATTTTAGTGTCACAGAAAACATTATGTGTTGCGATCTGGAAATATATGCCATATGCGGATATGGATATTGAACCCCTCTGCGGATGACGTGGATGAGAGACATTGAACGGTCTTGCTTTGATGTCCATTCAATATAATTTACAAACATAATTAATGTGTCTTTTTTTCATTTAGTGGTAAGTGAAGAGATATAAACACGAAGAATTAGGTGAAAACCTAATGCCTACTACATGATATCTCTAAAACTAGCTAATTTATGAATTTTCACTTTATTTTCTTGACTTTATCTATCATATTCTTTTTCAAAATTAATATCAAGAAATTAGTTTTATTTTCTTTTTTTATGTCATAAATGAAGAGAAGAAGCTTCCCACCTAAATAAATATATATATATATATATATATATATATATATTTTATTGTGTTAAATAAAAATGGACATGATCCAAACTAATTTATTTATTAATACATATTTTTAATATATTTACATTCATCCTTTTAGACAAAACTAAAAAAAATGGTTAAATTAAGATGGTTTGAAAATGGGTCAACTTTTTTCTTTTTTAGAAATTATAAAAATTAAAATGATGTGATATGAAGGATTCAAACAACATTAATGTAAGATCAATCATTGTTTTGCAGTTAAGAAAATTATTGTAAACAACCCAACAGATTGAGAAGATAAAATTTCAGACAATTAAAAAAACACAATTAATTATTGTTCTTTTTTTTTTGCTAAAAGAAAAATATGATTGTTCACTTTTGTTTTTAGGTAGTTTTAGTTGCTATCACAATTTTCTAGAAATATGTCTATATCTAATTAATTGTAATAAATCCCAATTATTTCATTTAGTCCATTTTCTTTCTATTAGGTGCAAGTGAAGGACGTTACTTAAATTAATTATAAAATAACAATAAAAAAAAAAAATTAACAACTCACTTGTCAATCTCCATGGTTCAATACGTACAAAGCTATGGATAGGCGTGTGAAAATTAAAGTCCTCCTTCTCATAAATATCGATAAAAAAAAAAAAAAATACTAACATAGATCATGAGGTACGTTTCATACGTAATGATAAAATTGATTTCTATCTCCTGTAATCGTCCCATAAGAATCATGATTAAAAATTGTTTGATCGTCTTTTTCAAGATTAGAAGAAATCAAACAAAATCAACTTGTTAATCCAACGTCAACGTGTGCCCACTAAACTAGTAGGAGAGTAGAAGATTTTTTTTTTTTTTTTTTTGACAACATGTTGAGGTGGGGGATTGAACCTAGAATCTCATAGTCACTAAGCTGATACATGATGCGGTTGAACTATATATATTCTATTCTTAAATATTTTTAGAATCTTAATCAAAATTTTAAAAACAGAAACAAATATTTAAGATGATTTGTTTTAAGAAATTAAATTTAAAAACATTATTTTCACCAATTCACCTATGAATTTATTTGTTTTTGTTATCTACATCTTTCTAAAATTAGAAAGATTTTAAAAAATCAAGTGAGAGAAAAAAAATGCTTTTATTTTTTAGAATTTAACCATGCTTTCTAAAATGAGAAAACAAGTCTATATTTTAAAAATAAAAAACGAAAATAATTATGAAACGAGATAACTTTCAAACATTTTGTTTATGCTTTTTAAATTTAATCCATATTTCAAAGATATTTTTTAGAAAAAAAAAAAAAAAATGTTATTGTCAGCAGTAAGCCAAGACATGGTCTATAGTGTAAAACTTACATTATATATGTAATTTCTATAACAATAATAATAATAAATTTTGTTTTTAGACTTGGTATAAATATATTATTTATGTAAGGTTTATTTATCATTTAGGATTTCAACTTTTAAGATTATACTATTTTAGTATCCAATGTCAAAAGCTGTATTTCATTTTAGTTTCTAAATTTTCAACATATTTATTTTTGTTAAAAAAAAAAAAAAATTGTCTACCATACTTATAAATTTTTTAATTTTATATCGAATAGATTTAAAAAAAAATTAAAACAACAAAACAAACGCACAAACTTAACCAACGGGAGCACAACTACACAATCATCGACATCTACTATTCCCTGAACGTCCAAAGTTCAAATCTCTATCCTCCATATTTATCATACTAAAAAAATGAAGAACTCGATAAACACAACACTAAAAATTTCTAAATTTATAATTTAATATTGTTAAAAAAAGAAAAAGAAAAAAATCAGTTTAGGGATGATTGGATGAGGAAGAAGAGTGGGCTGGGCCCGTTAGTTAATTAACCGTGTGAACAATTTTTTTTCCCCAGTAAAATCGTGTAACCGTAAATAAAATATCTTTTTTTTTTTTAACCGTAAATATATAAATATATAAATATATAATTTATCCTTTTTTCTCTATTTTTTATCTACCCCATAAATAAATAAATAAAAAAAAGAATTAAAAAAAAATAGTGTGTCTTCTTCTTCGTCTTCTTCATCTTGTTATGTTTTTTCTTTTCTTTTCTCTTTCTTGACCTGGAAATGGATTTGAATGCTACTGTTCTCTCCACTCCCCGCTTCTGAGATTTCCATTTCCCTCTCATTTCTTCCCCTTTCAATTCTCTTTCAAACTTCTCCCAATCTCTAGATCTTGCTTCGGATCCCTGGATCTCTGCTGCTCCGCCATTATCTCTCTCCCCCTTTTCTTCCAGATCGTTTCCGTTTCTTCTTCCTTCTAACGCCTCCAATCCCACCTCATCTTCATACGCTTCTCTTTTTCATGAGGTTCTGATCGTTTGCGCGCTTTTCGAGGTCAGTTACTCACTCACTGTGCTTTTCTTTTTAACTTTTATGTCGAGGTTGACGAGCTTCAATGCTTGATGCTGCTGCTGTCATGAATCTTATCGTTTTTTTGTTTAGTTTAGTGTAGGTTTCTTTTTACTGCGGCTGAGCGGAAAGGTAGATGTATTTTATTGATTTGCTTGCCGCATGGCTTACTCTACGAATAGATCGACTTGGAATCGTGTTTTTTTTCTTCCATTTTGTGTATATGGTTTGAATCTGGATTATGGAATGAAAATGGTGGAATTTTGATTTTGGCATATGTTGCCTTAATCTGCAAATCGGTGCTGTGTGTCACTATGATTGGATTTTCTTGATTTCGCTTGGTTGTTTGGTGATGGGATTTCTGTAATGTGATTGATTCATGATGAGTGAGTGTGGCTTGTTAATATTTGGTTTATGGTTGAATGACGAACTCGACGGATTTTTTTGCCCAAGTCTTTCTTCGTGGTTTCTTTGGGAAGAAACGGGTTTCTAGAAATGTGTTGTTCTTCAAATTATTTTGGAACTAACTTGCGGTTATTGAATGGGTGAAATCTTTACTATGTTTGTGTTTCAATTGATAATTTCTGTAAGTTTAATGTAAATGTATGGCATCAATCTGATGAATAGCAAAATTTATGCTATTGAGAATTCTCTTATGTGTTATAAGACTGTCTGTCTAAGTTTACTGGTTTTGGTTGAAAACTTTTTGCAATTCTACTTGATTACTTGTATTGCCTGTTTCTTCTTCTATATGCTATGGGGCTTATATTTCTTTGATGTGTTGTAGTTTACACCAAATGATGGAATCGGAAATCCTTGTACCTGCTGATGGGCTCAAACTGAACCTTCAAAATGGGTTTCATGAGCATGTTTCCGCCTCCTCAGAGGATATTGTTCCTAAAGTTTTTGTGAGTGAGGGCGTAAACAAAGATGCAGGGCCTACAATGCAGCAAGAAGATATGGAAAATGATTTCAAATTGATTGAGAGTGCGACTAATGAATCGATTACTAGGGAACTCACAGAAGGATCAAATTTTCCGGCAGAAAGCAATATATCAACCCTTTCTAAGGCAGCCTACTTTGTTTCATCTGTTTTTTTTTTATATAAAGTAGTCTATCTTATTTGACTCTAACGGGTGTAATTTCTTCTTTGATCGTATTCTTTTCAGGAAGGTGAGAAAAAAATTGTTGATCCTCCCAAGCAAGTAAAACCAGAGAAGGGTAAAATCAAGAGCAAGAATGAAAAGTCATCAGGCCCTAAACACATTTCTTCTACAGGGGTGAATAAGAATAAAGATGGAAAAGATGCAGAACAGACTGCCGCTGCTCTTTTAAATGGTTCAGGTAAATCACATCCACACCCGAAAAAGCCTAGTAAGAGTAGATCATTCAATGGAAGGCAAGCTCAAGTGCCAAAGGTAATACTTTCTGCATATTGCTTTCTTGCCTCATCAATGCCATGGATTCTCCCCCCGCCCCCCCCCCCACCCTGGGTTGTAGTTTGATTGTTTCTTCTTCTGATTGATGATTCCCTTTTCATATTCTTTTCATCTGTTTCAAGCAGCAACGTGAGAAATCTGATGGGGAAGGCTCCAAGTATGTTCTGCCTGCTTTTATGATTTTATTATTATCTCTTCTTGGTTGGCTTAAATACTTTCTTTTTTTTCGGTTTTATTTATTTTGAGATCTATTTTTTCCGTACATTATGAATGGAGAGAGTTTCAACTCTCCACTCTCCAAGCTAAGTTTCAATTAATTCTTTCTTTGACTCCAAAGATCACTAAGCTATCACCCTTTTTTTATACAGGGAGAATACGAACCTGAAACCTTTGAAGAAAGATCAACCTAGCAAGTCAGAAGGAGAATCGGAATCTTCTTTGTATCCTTCGTTTCTTATTTACCATCAGATAAATTTTCCTGATGAATGTGGTAATATTTAGAGATTGCTTCACGTTATTTAGTTTGTTGTTCTTTGTTGGATCCAAGAGTTTATCCTTGAATTGTTGATAGAAGTCCAATAGCAGGGGATGACAAACCAAATAGAGTTGGGAGACTTCCTAACTATGGTTTTAGTTTTAAATGCAATGAGCGTGCTGAGAAAAGAAGAGAGGTCTGTTTTTGTATTCATTTCCTTGCACTTTTTTTGTTATTTTGATTTCTGTGTTGATTTATTATTATTTTTTTATTTTTATATATATATGTAATGTGGGGCAGTTCTATTCTAAACTTGAGGAAAAGACACATGCCAAGGAAGTAGAAAAGACCACTTTACAGGCAAAGTCCAAGGTATCACTGTCTCTATTTTCACTTTAATTTGTTCAACATATGATTCATATTATGAGAAAGTTGCTCTGTTACAGGAAACACAAGATGCTGAGATTAAAATGCTTAGAAAGAGTTTGAATTTTAAAGCAACTCCCATGCCGAGCTTTTATCAGGAACCACCTCCTCCTAAAGTAGAATTGAAAAAGGTAACATGTTTTTGCATCTAAAAAAGGGATTGAGTTTGGAATGAATTAATATGGTTTCAAAACTTATTGGTCCTCTCTCCATTACATATTATCAATGAATGATTACTGTTTCTTATCACAAAAAAAAAAAAAAAAAAAAAATTATTGGTCCTCTCTTGAACTTTTGGAGATGCACAATTTTCTCTTATTTTTGCTGCGCAAGAAGACACTGGGTAAATTTACCACTGTCCTTTTATGAAATATCTACTATGGTGACAGTTTTAGATGACATCATTATAATTTCGTGGCATTTGTGAAGATTTATTGTAGCACAGTGATTTAGAAGTACACTTGGGCATTTTGATCCTTATTGTTCGATACCTCAATCTACGATCTATTTATTAAGATGATCTTGAGTTGGCAAATGGCAACAACAATTTGTTGACTAATATATTTTGATGTAGATACCACCTACAAGAGCCAAGTCTCCCAAGCTTGGGCGAAAGAAGGGTTCAACCCCGGTAGACTCTTCGAGTAATGATGGTGGTGATGTTCGATCAGCTCGCTTAAGTCTTGACGAGAATGCAGCTCTGAATAATAATAATAATAATTTCAAGGGGATCTCTCCTGCCCGTTCAGAGAAGCCAAAACGCAGGTCTCTTCCTAGACTGCCTTCTGAGAAAACTACGATACCTGGTGTCGTAGCGATTGCAGGAAAATCCTCTGCAACCAAGGTGAAAAATATGGAGAAGACATCTACAAATGGAAAGAAAGAAGATAAGCGGGTGTCATCTGATGCAACAACAGAGAAGTCTGCGAGATCGATAGACGAAAAGAAAATTGCTCCATCAGATGCACCAAACGAAGTGGCCTCTCTTAGCCAGGAAGAGAACAACGAAGATGCAACAGCTGAAGCGAGCGATTCAGAGATCGATTCGGATGAAGAGGCAGAGATTGAAGAAGAATATCAGCAGCAGCAGCAGCAGACCTTGGTGAAAGAATCGGAGCAGTCATCGACCATTTAAAAGCAGCAGCCAGCGAAGGCCGTGATGCCATTTTGGAAATGGAAAACAACAAAAAAAATGGTATGAGACCTGAATTATTTTGGCATTTAAAAGAACTGAAGGGGATGATGATGATGATGATGATGATTTGCCTTTGTGATTGTTATATGTATTATTATTATGATGTGTTCTGTTCTGTGTTCTATTCTCTGTCCATAGCAGCAATTAGTTCTTGGTTCTCTTCTCACTTTGTGTGCTTCCTTCTTCTTCTTCTTCTTCTTCTTCTTCTTCCATTTCCAAAGCACTTACCAATTTGTATGTAACTTCTCTCTGTCAGTTTCCTTTTTGATCTAATTTATGTTTCTGCCTCCATTTTCATTTTTATAATATTTGAGAATACCTCCTTTCAAAATCAACTACCCTAGAGAATGATTGATTGTGATATTATCTTATCTTCTTATTATGAGAAATTCTTTATAGTTCATTTCTTGTGATATTTATCAAAGATAGATGGTAAGAATTTTGCATTAAAAGACAAATTTTAGTCTGTTCATTGTAGGGATGCTAGCCAGGAACAAAGATCCTTGTGGATTTTCTCCCCCAAAAGTTACCTTTTCCTATGTATAATCAATGATGTCATCTTAAAATCTAGCTATATTTTGTTTAAAGAGAAGGGATATATCTTTTATCTGTGGTTTAGAATTCCACATTTACTTGAATGTGTTTACTAGATAAGATAAGAGCTTGAAAGCAACATGATGTAGATCAGAAGAAAAAAGTTGTCCAATTAGGTTAATCGAGATGAAAAATTGTTCAATGTGGTTGTCTCTTAATAAGAGTTGGATGTGGATTTGAAAACCTGCATTCGAAACGCTTTTGTAGTTTATCTCTCGTGCCTTCAATCGTGTAGAATTTATCAGCCACATTGTGGCGGCCTCGTCCTCGTGTAACTGATGGAATGATCTGAAGAAGGGTTTGTGCTTGTTTTAGTAAATCTCCACTTCATCTTCATCTCTACCAACTTAGCATGTGAAGCCAGAACATAACTGCATTTCAAAACAGTTCATCAACTATCAAACCTAAGCTTAGGGAAATATGTTTTGAATTAATTAGATCTTTAAAACCAACTTAGATGAATCAACTAAAAATGAAGAACATGATCATATCATCATCATCCACCATGAATAGGAATTAAGGAAACAATTTGAAATGGAACATGATCATAAATAGGTCTGAGCTCGATCTCCATCTCTATCAAATCTCCATACATAGATAAAAGATAAAGCATGTCCATACATTTTTCAAATTCAAAATTCAAATCCGATCTCCATCTCTATGAGTTTGATCTTTACCTCGTTCAAAAATCAAATCAGGCGTAATTGCTTAGAATTAGAGCATGTCACGATAAGCTTCGATCATCTTCTGAAAATACTCATCCACTTGTCGAATTGCGACCTCTCTGATTATCGGAACTAGATCAAATCACGGCGGTGATCGATGATCGTTGAATACAGAACTTCGAGTTCATAGACGGTAGAATCATATTGGCGGTTGACGGCGTCTCATCGGAAGGTCAAAATCTTCATCTCTTTGAATCGTCGAAACATAGAGAGATTTTGGATTTTCTGTTCTGATCACTTTTCCTTTTTCTTTCATATATATATTTATTTAAATTTTGATGGAGTTGACATCTTTTTTTTAAAAAGCTTTAGAATTCTATTAGAACAAAATTGGGAAATTCTACCCTTAATTTAGAGTAAAATAATTAAAAGTACAAAAATATGTCAATTTTTATTATTGATAGTAGCCTATTGTTTTTTATAGAATTTTGTCCATGTCTATTGATAATAGTCTAATTTTGTCCATGTCTATTGATAATAGTCTAATTTTGTCCTTGCTATTGATAGTAGTTGTAAAATATTTTATATGTTACTATATTTACAATTATTTTGAGTATGATTGCTATTTATGCAATAATCCCTTTAAAATTTGAGTGATTTTTCACTTTTACCCCCACCCGAAATTGTTCAACTACAAAAATAATTAAAATTTAAAAAGAGAAAAAGTATGTTGTGTGGTTTTAGAAAAATGTCTTCAAATAAATATCTACTAGTTCATTTGTCTTTTATTGATATATTTCAATTGATTATTTGAATTTGTTCGAAATATAATTCCTCTCAAATATACTTTTGTTAAAACAATGTTAAATGTTTTTTTCAACAACTTATATCCTTCTTTTCATATACTTCATCATCAAACGTTTACAAAAAAAAAAAAAAAAAAACCTCATTTTAGGAAGAACTCCACAAGATCAAATTCAAGGGCCATTACACTATTATTTATTTTTTATTTTTATTTTTTTACTTCAACAATATATATATATAGATAGAAGATCGGAATAACAATATTCATGAATCAATTAAATTCTATTTTCTTCTTAGATCGTTGTATCAAAAGGTTGAATTTTGTCAAACCGAACATAGCTCAATTAACATAAGGTTGTGCTCTTGACTAAGAGGTGGTTCAATCCTTGCATTAATTAAAATAACTTTGAGGTTAAATTTTAATTATGTGAAATTACAATATTACATCATGATCATGAATTAAAATTTTTAAATTAATAAATTCTAAGTGAAAGAATGAATCAAGGTCCCGTAGCTCAGTTGGTTAGAGCGTTGGTCTTATGAGCCGAAGGTCGCGGGTTCGAGCCCCGCCGGGACCAGATAATTGATTTTTTTTTAAAAAAAAAAATGTAAAAATAGGAGTCAGATTATGTGAAAGGAAAACATTGATGCCCAACTTATTTGGTAAGTTCAATGTTTTTATTTTATTTTATTATTATTACATAGAATTGGTCATGTTCAATGTTAGCAATGGAGGTAGATGATATGTCAACTATTTAAAAGAAATCCAAATCTCAATTATTAATCTAAAATTCGAGTTGTCCCACCTCTACATTTGCCTATAATTTTTTTTTTTTTTTAAAATAAAATAAATAATTAATTAAATAAATGCAAATTTTTTTAATTTTTTTTTATTAGTTTTGCCTTTAATTTTTTTTTTTTATTACATTGGAGGTGAGGGGATTCGAACCACAAACTTCTTGATCATCAATACATACATATGTATGCTGAGCCACTTTGACATTCTTGCCTTTAATGATAGTAGAAAAAATTAGATAGATACATAGCAAATATAATATGTGATTTAATTCTTAATATTAAAGGGCTACTAAAAGGTTTTTTATTTGAGTTTTAATCTTTAATTTTATGCTCATAACCGCATAAAATTTTAACCTAATCATTAATATAAATTTTCATCCCAAATCTTTCACCCATTGAACTTCTCAAATTATGGACCATCAAAAACACAATTCACTTTCTTACTATCTTGGTTACAAAATGGTCAAAGTTTTTTTTTCGTTTTTAATTTAGTTCAACAATTGCGAGATCGAGATCGAGAGATAGAATCTGAGACGGGGCGAAAATGGACAAACTTTGAAAGTGGAGATAAAAGATGCAAAACATAGAACACAAAGGGGCAGTATGTGAAGTTTTATTAAAAGTAAAACGAGTTGGGTTGCATTGTACACAGTTCTCCAAAGGGGAAAACAAAGAGGTACCTCAAAAACTAAGGCTTTGGCAATATTTTTAAAAAACATCCCAAATGGAATGTGATGGCCAAAGCCCTATGTCACTCAAAGCAACCACAACAATGACCCTACAAAACACTGACATTATAACCTAAACCCTTTCAGGAAAATCCTAAACCCTAAACCAACCGTGACATGCAGAGTACTAATCTCTACACCTCGACTCCTAAAACACAACAAAACAAACAAGCAAACTACGAAAAAGCATAAACCTATGACGTGGCATCTTCGAGAACCGGGGGCAAATCCGAGCATCAATGCCCAGCGACGATGCAGATTCTGGCTCCAATGTTTTAGGGGAAAACTGGCCATCCAAAGAGTTACATATCCCTCTACTAGGGCAACAGATCTCCAACGAATTGGAGATCTGCAAAAAAATGAGAGGGAGATGGCCATATACCCTGGAAAAAAAGAACCAGAAATGCTGCATTGGACTGGGATGATCCTTGGTGATTATACCCCAAAACTTCGTGAACTGGCCCCTTCTCGGAACAGCTGGCTAGAGTTATGAACATTGCGATGATCGACTACGTTCGAGGTATGTTATCAACTTACGAAAGAATGTCACACCTCCAGAGCTGCTCCTCAAGCAGATCAACAGTGCTGCTGCTGATTCCATTACAGTGCTGGATGTTCAGACCCATCAGACTCTCACCCAATTTTATCAAGTCTGCCAAACTTTTATCTGATATGAATGAGCAACCAGAAACCGAAAAGATTTGCAGACTCAGTTCATTGGCACAAGCTAGAGCTGCAATACCTGAATCTGTGATCGAGCATTTTGAGATATCGAGATCACTTAGTAACGGACAGTTGTTTCCAATGGAAATCAAGCTAGCATTGGTGATCTTCCTACAACCCTCGAGATCAAGCTTTTCGAGGGTCCAACCATGGAGCTCGATTATAGATGAAACCACCTTGTCAGTCAGATTGACACAACCATTGACATTGATCTTCACCAAACCCGACTCACAGTTTTGAAGCCAAGCTAGAAACCCACACTCTTCAATTCCAACAAGTCCAATAAATTCCACATTTTGCAGCTGGGGGCATAGCTTGCCCAGTAAAGCAAGGTTTCTGTTGCCAAAACCATGGCAGTTGCGGATGGTCAAGGACCGCAAGGATCCGCTAGAGGTCGGGATAGGCAATTCTGAGTTCATGTCCTTAATTCCCAAGCAGCTTATGAGAGAGAGAGCCTTCAAACTTGTACTGCAGTTCAAAAGGACACCAAAGAATCCAAATTGAGTAATCCTGTGGCACTCCTCCAATTGCAAGCACTCAAGCGACCTTGCAGCTTTTGCAAAAGAGACCAGGCCATTGTCAGATAAAAATGAACATTTCCTTAGACAAAAATGCTTTAAATTTGGACTACCCTTTCCAACAGATTCAAGCCCCGTGTCCGTCACTCCATTGCAAGAGGAAATTGTGAACGACTTCAACTTTTGCAGCCCATGACCATTTCCCATGACCCAGAACCCTTTCTGGGTAACATTTTTAAGATCGGTGAGTACAAGATCAGTAACTGCCTTGCCATAGTGTCCAATAACAGCAAGGGACACATCGGAAACATTCAAAGCCTGAAGCTTCACCTTGCTCAGGGCACAAGTGTTTAAAGACAACAAACTTGCAATTCCTATATCTCCAACAAGCGGGCAATCTTTAATCACAATAGACTTCAGCTTGGGGCAGAACCGCCCAATAGCTCGCATACTCTCATTTCCAATTTTTGCACAAGATTCTATTGTAATATCAGTCAGCTTCCGGCAGTTTCTTGCAATTTCAATCACAGCCTTGTCAGATATAGCAGGACACCGGCAGAGATCAAGCTTCTCTAACTGGTGAGACACCTTGGCAATCTCACAAAGACCTTCATCTCCAATGGAGGACAGATTCCACAAAGTAAGAGTCCTCAGAGATTGACACACATGAGCAACTGCCCTGAGTCCAAGGTCTGTGACCTTGTTGACGTGATTATTGCCACGGATCACAAGCTTGCCCAAACCTCCTCGAGTTGCAGTTCCAACAGAAATGGCAGCAAGTCTCAGATCTGTCGCCTTCTTCCCTTCCAAGCTCCTAGACAGATATCCATCACTCTCAATTTCAACGTCTTCAACCTCGTTCAAGGCCACCTCATCCTTAGTCTTCAATTCATGGCAAGATATATTGCTCAAAAGCATAAGCCATCTCTTAGAAACGCTAGTGCAGGCACACCTTTCTTTGCCACCAGGCAATCGTCTGAAAATCTCAAACAGGCACTCATCTGGAAGAGTTTCAATAGAGACATCTGCCTTTGATTCAACTCCTTCTCCAAACACAAATGAAGGAGTGATGCGAGACCTCTTGCAAGGCGGGAAATAGACATCGACGTGGTGAGGAAGGGACAAGAATAAACTCGAGTCCTTGGGTTTTGGGCATATCGACCCTCCAGGGCAAAAATCTTCACTACCTAAAATTTCAACAACAGGAAGTTAGAAACATCGTTCAACTTCACAATTAAAATCCCTAGATCAAAATACCGCTCAACTTTTAGGCTAAATAATCGGTAATTCATCATAATCGAAAAGCAGGAAGTAATCTCAGCAAAACTATTTTCTGATCGTTTAATATTTACCATTTATGTGCCATCTTCTAATAATATTCAAATCTAAAGGTAACATTTAAGAGAACAAATCAACAACACATACATATCATATATCAGGTAATCGTAAACCTATCTTCAATGTTTCTGAAAAAGATATAAACCGATCGATTCCTAAAATAACATCTAGCCTGGAGTGTTCAATACAATCCTAAGACAAGAAATCGCATCCATACTCCAAATCTTGAAACCGCATAACTAAATCAATAATCAAAATCTTTCTCTACGAAGATCTCCATAACAAGACACAATTAAAAACTAAAAAAAAACCTGAACAAATCGACCTCCAATTCACAAGGCTCAACACACAGCAGAGAAACAAAAAACATGAAATTCAATAGAAAATCATGGACTAACCGGAATAGGCGAAGAGCTTCGACATGAGTATAGCTGAAAAAACCCCGGGAGGTGGAATCTGCACGGATTTGCACCCAAAAACCGTCGAAAGAGAGCGAAAACGAAAACGAAGATGAAGAAGAACAGCAAGAAGAATTGAGCCGGAGATGGTGAATGCATGAGAGAAAAAGCTAGAAGGTTGAAACCCTATCAGATAGGGAAAAAAAAAACAGAGAATTGGAAGAAGGGAGATGAAAAAAGTGAGGAAAAATTAGAAGGATTGAAGCAGTTTAAAAGAAGGGTTTTATTGTGGGTTGAAGAAAGGTTTAGCGTAGATGCACATACAGCCAATAAAAACCCAAGTGCATTGTATTTGTTCACAAAGTAATATTCTCCCACCAAATTATATAATTAAAAAAAATACCACAAACCACTATCCCCAAAAAACCAGACTCTGTTTTTCCTTTTTTTTTTTTTAAATGGATCATTAAGTTTTTTTTTTTTTTTTTAAAAAAAATTTAAATTAACACTTTGGACGCCACGACTCGAAAATGTTTGATATTTTTTACTTTATGAACCTTCCTTATAAATTAGGGTTGAACGAGAAAAGAAAAAAAAAAAACTTTTCCACATTTGGCAATGACAAGTTTGTTATTTCCTGATCACGTGTGAGTCGCACAAGCCGATTAAATCGTAATTTAACTATGAATTGGTTGATTGTTGCCTACAACATTAACAGCTATAAAGGTGATTGATCAAATTAAAAGTTTAATAGGACGACTAGTTCATGATTTTAATTGATACAATTTGAGATTTTAAGTGTTATAACCTTAGAGTTAAGAGGTATAAATTTATTTTTTCCTTAAATTAAATTACAAAATTATTCCTTGAATTTTTAATATTGTGTTTAATAAACAAAAAAAAATAATTAAAAAATAACAAGGTGAGAATCAAATTATTGATTTTTGAGATGATAATTGGTATCTTAACTTAGATTAACGTTTTTAACCAGTCTTTAAACTTACAATTTTGTATTTTAAAATAACACTAATTTTAAAATGTCTTTTAAGTTTGTGTTTAATAGGTCTCTAACCTATTTTATCCTTATCCTTTTTAAAATTTTCAAACCATTAATGTTGAAATTTTGTGTTTTAATTGGAAGGAAAATGTTTAAAGTGTTGGTAAAGTGGGTCTACATTCAAGTGGTGCCACTTGGATGGTTAATTTATATAGTGGATTATTTTTTCAAAAAATATATATTTTGCATAACCTAAATTTATTTGCCCTTCTATTTCCTTACGGTTATTTTCAATAATTTTTTTTTATATGTTTTCTCTAATTTAGAATTTATTAACTTTTAAGAAGAAAATAGATTACAAAAACATTTAATTAATGCAGGTGAAGGATTGAACCGTGACTTCTTAATCCAAAGCACAACTTTAATGAAGGATTGAACTATGACCTCTCAATCCAAAGCACAACTTTAATGAAGGATTGAACTATGACCTCTCAATCAAAAGCATATTTTTTTTTTTTTTTTTTGGTTAATTGAGCTAAAAAAATCATGGAAAAACATTTAATTAAATCAATCAAATATTATGGTTTACATTTTACATTTTGAATAATGAATTTATTTTATTCAATCATTAAATTTTAGTTATAAGTAGGAGTCTTTTGTTTTGACCAAAATAAATAAATAAATAAAGGCCATGAAAAATCCTAAAAAATAATTTGTTTATTTCCTCTTTCACCCTCTCCCGAAACAACCTAATTTTCTTTCGGGTTTTTTTTTTCTTTTCTCCACCGCTTTCTCAGCTGTAATCCTTCCCCCTTCCCACCAAAAAATCCCGCGCATCATTCTTCCCCTCTCTCCCTAAAACCCTAACAATGATCTTCCCCTTTATCTCTCACTCACAACCACCCAAATATCTTTTTCACACTCTTTCGCCACTCTTTCCCCACGTAGTCTCACTCCCTCAGATCTCTTTCTCTATTTTGGTCGTACTTCTTCCACGATCCTATTTTTAGTAGCAAACAGTTTTCTTCTACTTTTTTTTTTTTTTTTGTCTGGTTTAGCCCTCACAACCTTATCAAAATTCCACCGAGGCATTTTCCTTCAGACGACGACAGCAGATTGACTTAGCAAAACTCCAATTTTTTTTTATCGCAGTGATGAGTTATCTCTAGGTATACATCTTTTTATTAAAATCTCTCTTAATCGGTTCTAATTCTATAAACATGGAAAACAAGTTGTTTCTTTATTTTATTTTATTTATTCTCTTTATCTTACTCAATATGCTAGCATGATCATTATACGACGTTATTATGTGCTTTTAAATCCATTGATTCATATGAAATTTATTTGATTATTATCTAAAACACTTTTCTAGTAAATTGATCTTAAAACACTGTTTTGTTTTTAGTAGCAAACGTTTTTCTTCTACTTTTTTTTTTGTCTCGTTTTAGCCCTCACAACCTTATCAGAATCCCACTGGGGCCTCTTCCTTCCTCTATTGACGACGTTAGCCGATTTCAGCATCACCCGACTTAGCAAAATTTCAACTCTTTTATCCCAATGATAAATTATCTCCGAGTATACATCTTCCTCTTAAAATCTGTTTTGATATGTTCTAATATTATAAACATGGGAAAACAACTTGTTGTTTTTAATTAAACCAATCAAATATTATGGAAAAATATTTAATTAAACCAATCAAATATTATGATTTACATTTTGAATAATGAATTTATTTTATTGATCATTAAATTTTAGTTATGAGTAGGAGTTTTTATTTTGACCAAAATAAATAAATAAAGGCCATGAAAATCCTTAAAAAGTAATTTGTTTATTTCCTCTTCCACCCTCTCCCGAAAGAACCTAATTTTCTCCTGAGCTTTTTTTTCTTTTCTCCACCGCTTTCTTAGCTGTAACCCTTCCCCCTTCCCTCCAAAAAAATCTTGCGCATCATTCTTCCCCTCTCTCCCTAAAACCCTAACAATCATCTTCCCCTTTCTCTTTCACTCACAACCACCCAAATATTTTTTTCACACTCTTTCTCCACGTAGTCTCACTCTCTCAGATCCCTTTCACTTTTGTGGTCATACTTCTTCCACGATTCTATTTTCAGTAGCAAACGTTTTTCTTCTATTTTTTTTTTTTTTTTTGTCTCATTTTAGCCCTCACAACCTTATCAAAATTCCACCGAGGCCTTTTCCTTCAGACCACGACAGCAGATTAACTTAGCAAAACTCCAACTTTTTTATCGCAGTGATGAGTTATTTCTAGGTATACATCTTTTTATTAAAATCTCTCTTAATATGTTCTAATTCTATAAAGATGGAAAACAAGTTGTTTCTTTATTTTATTTTTTTTTCTTCTCTTTATCTTACTCAATATGCTAGCATGATCATTATATTATTATGTGCTTTTAAATCCATTGATTCATGTGAAATTTGTTTGATTATTGATCTAAAACACTTTTCTGGTAAATTGATCTTAAAACACTGTTTTGTTTTTAGTAGCAAACGTTTTTCTTCTACTTTTTTTTTTTGTCTCGTTTTAGCCCTCACAACCTTATCAGAATCCCATTGGGGCCTCTTCTTTCCTCTATTGGCGACGTTAGCCGATTTCAGCATCACCCGACTTAGCAAAATTCTAACTTTTTTATCCCAATGATAAATTATCTCTGAGTATAAATTTTCCTCTTAAAATCTTTCTTGATATGTTCTAATTCTATAAACATGGAAAACAAGTTGTTGTTTTTAATTAAACCAATCAAATATTATGGGAAAACATTTAATTAAACCAATCAAATATTATGGTTTACATTTTGAATAATGAATTTATTTTATTGATCGTTAAATTTTAGTTATGAGTAGGAGTCTTTTGTTTTGACCAAAATAAATAAATAAATAAAAGCCATGAAAATCCCTAAAAATTAATTTGTTATTTCCTCTTTCACCCTCTCCCGAAACAACCTAATTTTCTCTTGGACTTTTTTTCTTTTCTCCACCGCTTTCTCAGCTGTAACCCTTTTCCCTTCCCTCCAAAAAATCTCGCGCATGATTCTTCCCCTCTCTCCCCAAAACCCTGACAATCATCTTCCCCTTTCTCTCTCACTCACACCCACCCAAATATCTTTTTCACACTCTTTCTCCACTATTTCCCCACGTAGTCTCACTCTCTCAGATCTCTTTCTCTATTTTGGTCGTACTTCTTCTACGATCCTATTTTCAGTAGCAAACGTTTTTCTTCTACTTTTTTTTGTCTCGTTTTAGTCCTCACAACCATATCAAAATTTCAGCGAGCCTTTTCCTTCAGACGACGACAGCAGATTGACTTAGCAAAATTCCAACTTTTTTATCACAATGATGAGTTATCTCTAGGTATACATCTTTTTATTAAAATATTTCTTAATATGTTCTAATTCTATAAACATGGAAAACAAGTTGTTTCTTTATTTTATTTTTTTCTTCTCTTTATCTTACTCAATATGCTAGCATGATCATTATATGACGTTATTATGTGCTTTTAAATCCATTGATTCATGTGAAATTTGATGATTATTGATCTAAAACACTTTTCTAGTAAATTGATCTTAAAACATTGTTTTGTGGTTAGTAGCAAACGTTTTTCTTCTACTTTCTTTTTGTCTCGTTTTAGCCCTCACAACCTTATCAGAATCTCACTGTGGCCTCTTCCTTCCTCTATTGGCGACGTTAGCCGATTTCAGCATCACCCGACTTAGCAAAATTCCAACTCTTTTATCTCAATGATAAATTATCTCTGAGTATACATCTTCCTCTTAAAATCTCTCTTGATATGTTCTAATTTTATAAACATGAGAAAACAAGTTGTTGTTTTTTTTCTTCTATTTATCTTACCGAGTGTGCTAGCATGATCATTATACGTTATTATGTGCTTTTAAATCCATTGATTCATGTGAAATTTGTTTGATTATGGATCCTAAAACATTTTTCTTATGTAGTAAATTGTACATATATACATTAGGTTGTTAAGTCTCAATAGTTTTGGCTTAAGTATAGTTACTTCAAATCTTTAGGTTGTTTATCTTGTATATGGTACACATTTAAATATTTTGAGTCTTTACTTCTATAACCCAAAAGCAAATTTTTCAATGATGGAATCAAGAATGTTCGGGATATTCTATCCCATGGGGTTCAGCCCATGTATGTTATATTGTGAGTGAGGTCCTTTCATCGAACCCCTAAAGATGATGCCTCCGATACCATAATAGACATCATGGTTTTCCATCCTAAAATCATAGTTATGTTATATTGCGAGTGAGGTCCCTTCATCTTTCCGATGTGGGATCCTCAACAAGGGATGTCCCTAGGTTCTTAAAGGTGAGAGACCATTTTCTTAAGATGCCAAGATTTATTTTTAATATTTCTTTCAAAAAGATTTTTTTTTAAAACTTTTCATTTTTTTTAATTAAAGAAAACAAAAGGTTAATTTCCGAAAATATACGTAAAAAAAGTATTTATGGATATTTAAAAAAATAAAAAATAAAATTTTAAAAAAATAAATAAAAAAATTCATGAAAATTGAGAATTAAAATAATTGAAATCCCAAAATATTTTAAGATTGATTTTCAACCAATTTTCTAATTGACTATGTTATGTCCTTTATAATTATTGGTTAGTGAGGACATTTAAAAAAATTCAAAATATATATATATTTTTTTTATACAAAAGTCATTTTATTTAAAATAACACAATAAAATTAAATCTTTGTTCATTGTTGTGAGATGCTAATACACTTTCATTTTTTTTTTTTTTTTGCAAAAAAATATTTAATTAAGGTAAGAATTGAACCCATGACCTATACTTTTTTTTTTACTATATGCTGGGATGGAGTGGGGATTAAACCTAGGACCTCATGGTCACTAGGCGATACATCATACTATTGAGTTATGCTCTTGTTGGCAACACAATTCTATATTAATTGAGTTACGTTCCGTTTCACAAATTTTGAGTAATATGTTACATTACTGTTATTGAATTCAATTTGAATAGTGTTAATATCAACCGAAGGTTTTTTCTGTATTGCAATTCAAACTGTGAATTGAATTTATAACATTTAAATAAAGTTCATAATGTTTTAACGAATGTTATAAACTCATAGTTAATTTTATTTGATTTTTTTTAAATGGTATATTTAATTTATTCCTCTCTTTCTTCATTTGTATTTTTCTCCACCAAATAAATAAGAGAGCGTTTGGCCCAAAGAATTGGAAAAAGTTGAAGTTATTTAGTCTATGGAGTGGTTTAGTTTGAGAATTTTTGAAGTATGTGTGTTTGGGGCCGTTGTTTAGTCTGTAGTTCTGAAATATGTGTGTTGTGTTTGGGGCAGAGAGTTGTTGAGCCTGGAGTTCTGACGTCTGAGTTTATTTGAGTTTGTCTGCACATTTTTTTTCTACAAACTTTCAAAATTTCCTTATTAAAGACTTATTCCAATTTCAATAAATTTTAAAAATTAAATATTTTATTTTTTCACATTTATTATATTATATATATATATATGTTATGACTCATCTTTAATTTTATGAATTATAGGATTGTCTACCTATGTGTGGCAAACACATATTTCTCCGCCTCGAGCCTCTCAAACTTGTCATTCCATCTTAATCTGCTCCATCGGTAAATCATCATCTCACCGAGTTTATTTTAGCTTTTTTTTTTTGTAAATTTTAAAAATGTGATTTTTGTTTTTTATTTTATGTATCTTTCACAAATTTCTGGAGAGATAACAAAAACAAATTTGACCACAATACTTCACATTCTTTTTTAATATCACTCACATTAATTATTCATTGTATTTGAATAATTTTGAAATAAAAGAAAGTCGTACAATATTGTGTTAAATATTACATGTGAATTTGAAAGATATTATAATTCATTAATTTAAACGGATCCAAATAAACTGATGTTTTTATTTGTCTCCATGGTAGGAATACTACATTTTGAATTTGGTTTAAGTACCGATTTTGATTGAACAACCTAATTTATATTTAAAATAATAAAAATAGGTTGAATTTCATTTTTAGTCCTTTTACATATTTTGTTTAAATTACGTTTTTTTTAAAAATAATTAAAAATATTGTGGTAGGGAGAGAGAGAAATGGGTTGCTTCGAAAAATGGGACGAACTGGAATACTGTAGAAGTTTGAGGGTTGATATTTTTTATTCGAGTTCAACAAGTCTGTGGGCTAAACAAATTTCTCCCAAACACCCCCTTCACTTATCCCAAACACCCCCTGAGAGAGTGTTGGATGTCGTCTCAGCTTTGAAAATGTTGATGTTTTTTTATTTTATTTTATTTTTTTATAACATGTGGAGAGGGGGAATCGAATTTGAGACCTCAGGCTCGTAGTTCATACATTATGTCGGTTGAATTATGCTCATGTTCACAAAACATAGTTCATGTTAAATGGTCTATAAACCTTAAAAATTATTAAATAAATTATTTAAAAATCATTATATAAAATTTAAATTTTTTTTTTTTTTTTTTTTTTGACAATATGTAGAATGGGAGATCGAACATGTGATCTCTTAGTCACTAAATCGTACATTACGCCGGTGGAGTTATGCTCATGTTGACATAAAATTTAAGCTGGTAATGTTTTGTCAAATGAATTCTTAATACTCATTTGATATTTAAAAAAAAATTATATCTTATTAGACACAAAAATAAATAGTATGTCTAATAAAGATGTTGATTTTTTAATTTTTTTAAAAGGTTAGAGATGTATTAAAAATAAATTATAACATTATAAAGTTATTAGATAGTTTTAAAGTTTAGAGATGTATTTAATTTTAAAAAAATTATAAATTAAACTAATATTTCATCTATTATTAATTATTTATATTTACAAGTCACATTCTAGTTCGAAGTTTAAAATGTTGATGTATCTGTTGACCGAGAAATTTCGGCCAATCAGCGGTCGCCACGTGTCTCCATCACGACCGGGGATCAGATAGACTTGACCGAGCAAATTCGGTCATAGCTCAATTGGGCTCGAAATCGAATCGGGCTAAAAAGTTATTTAAATGGCAATTTGGCCCAAAGCCCAAAAATAACCATTGGACCCATAACCCAAAAGTCCATTGGACCCAAGCCCAAGCCCATTGGATCCAGGCCCAAACCCACCAGGCCCATGAGAACTCTATAAATAGAGAGCTCATTCTTCATTTGTAGGGTTCAGAAAATTTCTACTCCTAAGAGCTTAGAGAGAGTTCTCAAACAACGAAGACTCTCTGAATCCTTGGAAGACTGAACAATCCTTCAACATCGAGAACAAGCTGCGAAGCCCTCGATCCAAATTCAACATCGAGAACAAGCTGCGAAGCCCTCGATCCAAATTCAACATTGAGAACAAGCTGCGAAGCCCTCAATTCAAATTCAATATCGAGAACAAGCTGCGAAGCCTTCGATACAAATCCAACATCGAGAACAAGCTGCGAAGCCCTCGATACAAATCTAACATCGAGAACAAGCTACAGAGCCCTCGATACAAATCCAACATTGAGAACAAGCTGCGAAGCCCTCGATACAAATCCAACATCGAGAACAAGCTGCGAAGCCCTCGATACAAATCCAACATCGAGAACAAGCTGCGAAGCCCTCGATACAAATCCAACATTGAGAACAAGCTGCAAAGCCCTCGATCCAAATTCAACATCGAGAACAAGCTGCAAAGCCCTCGATCCAAATTCAACATCGAGAACAAGCTGCAAAGCCCTCGAGACAAATCCAACATCGAGAACAAGCTGCGAAGCCCTCGAAACACATTTACATTTGAGAGAGAAAGAATCAGAGGATCAAACATTAGAGACTGTAATCCACTACGCACTGATATATACAATACAAATTAAATTCAAATTCATTTACACGTGTTCGAATCTCCATCCGTCGTTCGAAATCTCGTGTGAACAGATTGGCACGCCCAGTGGGACAACTCTACCTCTCATCTCTCCCTCTCTCAAGAAGTTTCCTTCCCATCAAAAAAGAGGAAGAAATCCTTGCAACTTCATGCTACATCAACGCAGAAGAAGTCGACGACTCAAAAGAAGTCGACCAAAGAACCTCTGTCTTCAATCGCATCAAGCCTTCAACTACTCGAACTTCGGTTTTCCAAAGGATGAGTATGGCCGCGACAAAAGAAGAAAATTCATGTCTAACTTCTACCTCCACTCGAACTTCAGCTTTCCAAAGGTTAAGTGTCTTCACATCAAAGAAAGACCGACCTTCAACATCTGTTTTTGATCGCCTCAAAGGGACAAATGATCAACAAGAAGGAAAGATGAAGACCGTAGGGGCAAGACTCTTCGATGAAGTAAATAGCGACAAGAAGATTCATAGTCGTGTTCCTTCGCGCATGAAGAGGAAATTATCTGTTCTCATAAATACAGAAGGCTCCTTGAAGGTGAAGAAAAATATCATCATTCTAACCAATCCTACAAACGAAGGATCTGATCAAGACCATGATGAAGATAAGATCTTTTGAAATGTAATACTCCTTAACGTAAGAGTATAAACTACATGTTGCTCCTGGCCCGCACGAGCTTAAAAGGTGAACGGCCCCACAAAAAAATCACCTGAACTACGTTATGACTTGATCCCTTCCATCTAAGGGTACGTAGGCAACTTAAAGAAAAAAATATATATATACTTTAAGTTCAGTCACAACAATAAAAAAAAAGGGGATTACATTCCATTTGAACTACGATATGACTTGATCCCTTCCATTCAAGGGTACGTAATCGATGTTCGAACTCAAGAGCAAAAGAAGCAATGATAGTACCAATTCCACTACGCCAAACGAGCTTCATTATTACTATTTGACTTCAGATTGTAATATTTCATTCAGCTTGTTATTAGGCCAAATCAAATTTCCATCACTGCGCTGCTCATATCCAAGTTCAGCTACGATGCGCATCCCATCTCCAAGTTCAGTTGCGCTGCGCATCTCATCTCCAAGTTCAGCATCTTCAAGTTTTGCTGCGTTGCGCATCTCCAAGTTCAGCATCTTCAAGTTTTGCTGCGTTGCGCATCTCCAAGTTCAGCATCTTCAAGTTTTGCTGCGTTGCGCATCACCAAGTTCAGTTGCAAGTTTGCGCATCACCAAGTTCAGTTGCAAGTTTGCGCATCTCCAAGTTTTGCTGCGTTGCGCATCACCAAGTTCAGTTGCAAGTTTGCGCATCACCAAGTTCAGTTGCAAGTTTGCGCATCTCCAAGTTCAGCTGCAAGTTTGCGGATCTCCAAGTTCAGCTGCAAGTTTGCGCATCTCCAAGTTCAGCTGCAAGTTCTGCGCATCTCCAAGTTCAGCTGCAAGTTCTGCGCATCTCCAAGTTCAGCTGCAAGTTCTGCGCATCTCCAAGTTCAGCTGCAAGTTTGCGCATCTCCAAGTTCTGCTGCAAGTTCTGCGCATCTCCAAGTTCTGCGCATCTCCAAGTTTTGCGCATCTCCTCCAAGTTCCGCTGCAAGTTTGCGCATCTCCAAGTTTTGCGCATCTCCTCCAAGTTCGCGCGCCTGCATCATCGCGCGCGCCTCCAAGTTCGCGTGCGCATCTCCAAGTTTTGCGCATCTCCTCCAAGTTCCGCTGCAAGTTTGCGCATCTTCAAGTTTTGCGCATCTCCTCCAAGTTCGCGCGCCTGCATCATCGCGCGCGCCTCCAAGTTCGCGCGCATGCATCATCGCGCGCGCCTCCAAAATCGCGCGCATCTCCTCCAAGTTCCGCTGCAAGTTTGCGCATCTCCAAGTTTTGCGCATCTCCTCCAAGTTCGCGCGCCTGCATCATCGCGCGCGCGCCTCCAAGTTCGCGCGCCTGCATCATCGCGCGCGCCTCCAAGTTCGCGCGCATGCATCATCGCGCGCGCCTCCAAGTTCGCGCGCATGCATCATCGCGCGCCTCTCCTCCAAGTTCCGCTGCAAGTTTGCGCATCTCCAAGTTTTGCGCATCTCCTCCAAGTTCGCGCGCCTGCATCATCGCGCGCGCCTCCAAGTTCGCGCGCATGCATCATCGCGCGCATGCATCATCGCGCGCGCCTCCAAGTTCGCGCTCATGCATCATCGCGCGCGCCTCCAAGTTCGCGCGCCTGCATCATCGCGCGCGCGCCTCCTAGTTCGCGCGCCTGCATCATCGCGCGCGCGCCTGCATCATCGCGCGCGCGCCTCCAAGTTCGCGCGCATGCATCATCGCGCGCGCCTCCAAGTTCGCGCGCATGCATCATCGCGCGCGCCTCCAAGTTCGCGCGCATCTCCTCCAAGTTCCGCTGCAAGTTTGCGCATCTCCAAGTTTTGCGCATCTCCTCCAAGTTCGCGCGCCTGCATCATCGCGCGCGCGCCTCCAAGTTCGCGCGCCTGCATCATCGCGCGCGCGCCTCCTGCATCATCGCGCGCGCGCCTCCAAGTTCGCGCGCCTCCTGCATCATCGCGTCCAAGTTCGCGCGCCTCCTGCATCATCGCGTCCAAGTTCGCGCGCCTCCTGCATCATCGCGTCCAAGTTCGCGCGCCTGCATCATCGCGCGCGCCTCCAAGTTCCGCTTGCGCATCTCCTCCAAGTTCCGCTTGCGCATCTCCTCCAAGTTCGCGCGCCTGCATCATCGCGCGCGCGCCTCCAAGTTCGCGCGCCTGCATCATCGCGCGCGCGCCTCCTGCATCATCGCGCGCGCGCCTCCAAGTTCGCGCGCCTCCTGCATCATCGCGTCCAAGTTCGCGCGCCTCCTGCATCATCGCGTCCAAGTTCGCGCGCCTGCATCATCGCGCGCGCCTCCAAGTTCCGCTTGCGCATCTCCTCCAAGTTCCGCTTGCGCATCTCCTCCAAGTTCGCGCGCCTGCATCATCGCGCGCCTGTTTAAGAAAATTATCTAAAAATATGTATAAAGGTGGACTTGAACCCAAGACCAAAGGAAACAAAGGGTATACATGTTCCACTTTGCCAAACAAGATTTATTGTTATCATTTATCTTTAGATTGTAATACTTCATTCAACTTGAAATTTAGGTGGGTTCTAAATTTCCTTCCATAATCATGACCTTAAGTTCAAATTTTCGAACTTCATGTCAAAATTGATTGGAATCCCAAAATTTTACCAAGTCAAATTTTCATTCAAGCTAAATTTACAGCAAAACCCAAAATTTTCCTAAAATTAAAATTTTGGGCATATTCCAAATTTTATTTCCAAGCGTGATTTAGAGTCAAAAGTTATCTAAATCCGAGTCTCAAATCAAATATGCCAAAATAAAATTTTCAACACTTCTACTCCGAATTCAAGCCAAACTTCAAGAAAATATCATAGTTTTTCCTAAAATAAAATTTTGGGCATATTCCAAATTTTATTTCCAAGCATGATTTAGAGTCAAAATTTATCTAAATCCAAGTCTCAAATCGAAATTGGCGGCTTGAGTATACTCAAAATTTTATCCCACTTCGAAATTGGAGTAAAAAGTTCAAAGTCAAACCCTATTCAAAATTCAATTGGGCAGACACAAGTCCCTACTCTACATCCCAAGATAAACGAAGGTAGAACAAAAGAATCTACCAAAATTTAAATCAAATTTCTGTCAGATAAGAAAGATCAAAACTACGAGCCAAATTCATATTTTTGATCGATTGACATGGAAAGAGGCGTCAATTAAAATAATTGATTTATGAATCAAACCTCATATTTCGATAAAATTGGTGCGTCTAAGCGGAGTCGAAATTAGGGGTGTCCTACGTTTCGATTTATCTATTTAACTTTTTCGAGACTCACCCACACATACTTGTGCATAACTCTCGAAAAAGGGGGCATTTGTTGACCGAGAAATTTCGGCCAATCAGCGGTCGCCACGTGTCTCCATCACGACCGGGGATCAGATAGACTTGACCGAGCAAATTCGGTCATAGCTCAATTGGGCTCGAAATCGAATCGGGCTAAAAAGTTATTTAAATGGCAATTTGGCCCAAAGCCCAAAAATAACCATTGGACCCATAACCCAAAAGTCCATTGGACCCAAGCCCAAGCCCATTGGATCCAGGCCCAAACCCACCAGGCCCATGAGAACTCTATAAATAGAGAGCTCATTCTTCATTTGTAGGGTTCAGAAAATTTCTACTCCTAAGAGCTTAGAGAGAATTCTCAAACAACGAAGACTCTCTGAATCCTTGGAAGACTGAACAATCCTTCAACATCGAGAACAAGCTGCGAAGCCCTCGATCCAAATTCAACATCGAGAACAAGCTGCGAAGCCCTCGATCCAAATTCAACATTGAGAACAAGCTGCGAAGCCCTCAATTCAAATTCAATATCGAGAACAAGCTGCGAAGCCTTCGATACAAATCCAACATCGAAAACAAGCTGCGAAGCCCTCGATACAAATCTAACATCGAGAACAAGCTACAGAGCCCTCGATACAAATCCAACATTGAGAACAAGCTGCGAAGCCCTCGATACAAATCCAACATCGAGAACAAGCTGCGAAGCCCTCGATACAAATCCAACATCGAGAACAAGCTGCGAAGCCCTCGATACAAATCCAACATTGAGAACAAGCTGCAAAGCCCTCGATCCAAATTCAACATCGAGAACAAGCTGCAAAGCCCTCGATCCAAATTCAACATCGAGAACAAGCTGCAAAGCCCTCGAGACAAATCCAACATCGAGAACAAGCTGCGAAGCCCTCGAAACACATTTACATTTGAGAGAGAAAGAATCAGAGGATCAAACATTAGAGACTGTAATCCACTACGCACTGATATATACAATACAAATTAAATTCAAATTCATTTACACGTGTTCGAATCTCCATCCGTCGTTCGAAATCTCGTGTGAACAGTATCAATTATCTTAAAAAAAAAAAAATGCGTTCACGAAAATGTCGACGAAAATAATGATAATTCATGGATCAAATGGATTTTTTTTTTTTTTTTAAATATATATATATATATATATATATTTTGCCAAACCGAACATAGCTAAATTGATGAAAAATCCCAATTCATTTATGGAAATTTGAATACAATGATTCTAGTCAAGAATTTGAATGTATGTTGAGAAATGTTTTTGAATGTTTAGTTAATTACGAAAGTACCAATTGTGTTTCGTGTCAATTTGAGATCATGCATGAAGATGAAGATAATTTACATTAGTTTATCTGATGCATTGATGTTAAATATTTTATTCAAATAAAATATAATTAATTAATTTAAAGGTGACCCCACCAGACCTACACGCGCCATTCATTGAATTGAGACCGAATTCCTAGTCTGACTCAGTTCAGTTTCCGTGCCGTCTTAACTCGTCTCCGTTACTTAGGTCGGTTCACCCCAAACAAACTAACCTTCTTTTACTTTCACGTTAAAATTTTATTTCCGTTAAATCACAAGGTCTAATTCGTAAATTTTACAAATTGTTATCAAATACGTATGAGTTATCGTCATTAATAGTTAAATATATTTATTTATTATTATTATTTTTACCGACATGTTGGAGTAGGAAATTGAATCTAGTATCTCATGCTGTCTATGTGATACATCATGTCATTAAACTCTTATTGACTCATTAATAGTCCATTTATATTTTCATTTATCAAAATATCAAAATTAGAGGTTTTTGTACGGACGACACTTTCTTCAGGAGGCTTTTGACCTTTCTTTGAGATTTTATGTTTTTTGACCTTCTTTTGTGATAAGCACATTCTCCCTGTGAAAAGTCATTTGTATATTTTGCTTATCACGAGTGCACTATAGTTGTCTTCTCGTGATCGTGCTCAGTAAATGGTACTACAGACTTTGTGCACTTGATTATCACGAAAAAATGTCAAAAAACATAAGTTTTTAAAAATCGGGTCAAAAAACTTCACGACCTTCGAAGGGTGGGTCATCCGTACAAAACCCCATCAAAACTAACGTTTGAGACTATTTTTTTTACTGTTGTCCATGACAATCCCGATTAAGAACGAGATTGAGGAACAATTTTTTTAGAAAAAATAAATAAATTAAAGATTAAAATCAACGTTTTAAAATTTTGAACCTATAAATTAATGAAGGCGTGGGTAATAAACTCACTCATCAAACTTAATTTAAACATTTTTTTTTATTTTTTACATGTATGAGTGTGAGAAATGGAACTTATGACTTCTTAATGATTAGATCGAAAATTTAATTAAAATTTGAGTTTTATTTAGCAAACATAAATGAGACATGAAATGTTTTGGAAGTTGATTATGAATTAAAGCTTTACAGGTAATGAAGGTTAGAAGGCAGCAGAGTTGATGGAATAATAATAATGCATATGATCTCAAATCAATTAACCCATTCCCCAAATCTTATAAAATGGATTAAAAAAAATCCTATCTTTATCTTTTTGTGTTTTGATTAAAGGAACAAATCAAACAAGTTCCAAAGTTGAGATCTTTGTATTTAGGGTTTTGAGAGATTTTGTGTTGCAATAAACAACCCACTTGTGTGCTACACCCATGTGTGTGGGATCCAAACATAACCTTAATTTGTTTGTATTTTCATATACATAATCATTATCCCTAAATATAGTTAACATTTAGCAATTAACATATATATGCTAATTATATTTTTTTATTGAGTTGTATTTTATATTTTATTTTTAATATTTAGGGACTAATTATAAATATATTTCGAGAATAGAAACTAAATTCAAATCTCATAAAGGTCAAACTTACGTGTTATTATAGTATTGAAAACCTAGAGATCAAAATAAAATTTAAATCCCTAGAAATCAAAAATGTATTTTACCTAACCATCCAAGATTGACCTAATGGCTGGGAAGAGTCTTGAGACTATATTAATGTCCTCGAATGAGTTTAATATATCCTGGCCACCTACACTTACTTAGAAATTAATTTCCTACGGGTTTTCTTAGCACTTAAAATTGATCGTAGTTTGCGTAATTAGTTGGCCTAGACACTCACATATATATATATATATATATATAAAATATATATACATCTCAAACTTTTTAATCAATTCTTTTGAAATTTGAGAATTAAGACTCGATCAAACTATATGCAAACAAATAAGAATTGTTATATATTGTCAAATCAGCTTTATCATTTTTGTGAATTCATCGACAATCGCTCATTTATGTAAGTTCTTTAAAGATAAATTTACTCTCCATAGATTGATTGAAAACCTAACGTTTTTGTTAAGGTTTAGAGATTAAAATGAAGTAAATATTTAATATTTTTTTTAGACAAAGTTAATATTAATATTCATATACTCAAATGTGAATAAAATATAATTTATGAGTTGTTTTATTCCATTTTATACCATCTAGGGCGGTGCTTACAAGTTGGCTAAGGTACATTGTACGTATTATGAAGAAATAATCAACAACTTGTGTTGTGTCCTTCGATTTTTTTTTTTATATATATATATATATATATATTATTTTACCAAATCGAGCTATGAATTTACATAAAATTGTTTCTATTATTTAATTACCGTGGTAAAAGAAATAATAATAATTATTTATTTTCATGCCAGATTTAAGGAAAATAGATTTAAAAGATTTTGGAGTTTAAAACCATAGTTCAATTGACATAAAAATTTGTCATCAAAATTTGAGGTTAATGAACACAACTCAACTGTAATTAATATATACTCGTTTTTTTTTAGTTCTGAAATTTAAATTCTCATATTTTATATTTATAATAATATAAGAAAAAAAATATATTTTAAAGACTAATTTCACTTAAGATATAATCGTGTCACTAAAATGATTATATTTTAAAAAATATTGTTAATTTTTTTGTAGTAATTGGTTTTGAAAAAAGATAATACTTTTATTGGTTGTTTTCATATCTATGAATCAATCTATATATATATATATATTTTAATAATCTTTACACAATGATTTTGGTTGTTTAAAACAATATTATCCATCAAAACCACTTAATAAAGGAACCTGTCAAGTTCCACTAACCTTTGTTTTCTTCTCATTTAGAGAAAGATATTTTCATAATAGTGCTATGTTTATGGATTTTTCTACAACTTCAAATCAAATATTAATGTGTTTTTTTATTAATTATATATATATATGCTAAATAAATGTATAATGTTGATTTTATGAAAAATTCCATGAGTATTCTTTCAAAATATCATAAAATAATCAGGTGAAAAATGCTTATGTTAATAAACAAGCATTTCATATTTTTAAAATCAATAAATAAAAAAATTATTAATATAACATATATTTGTCCATGATATTTTTGCTAGTAAGTATCAACCTCATTAATTTATGAGATTATCGATAGGTTGAAATGTATTTAAAAGCTTAGTTAACAGAAAAGCACCAAGTCATCACCGAATGGGTGAAGTTTAATTTGAGATTGAGGTTCCTCAAAGTTTATTTATTTATTTATTTTTTTTTTTTGACAATGGAGAATCGAACCTAAAACTTCATGATTACTAGTTCATACATCATGTCAGTTGAGCTATGCTCTTGTTGGCACCTTCAAATTTTTCTCAAGTTTCTCAAATGTTGTAAGTCCACGCTTCTAAAACAAAAAACGGATGGTGTTTTTACGATGAAAAAGTTTTTTTTTTTTTGACAACATATAAGGTTGAGGGATCGATCCTAGGACTTCATAGCTAGGAAGCACAGATACAGATATGGATACAGATACGGGATACGGATGCGATAGGATACGACGATACGTCAATTTCCAAAAACTTAGGATACAAATACGTTGAGCATACACTATTTTTTAGGATATATGTAAATTAAACATAAAATACTAAATATATTCTAATAAAAAAACATATAATGTCAAGTTAATTAACAATTTAACAATTCCGTAAAAAAATTAAAAAATTTTAAGTAGCCGAAAACTCAAACAATAAAATCGAAGTTTCCGTTCGCTAGAGAGGAAGAAGATAACACGATTAAGTTTTAATTTTAAGTTTTTACTTTTCACTGATTTAGTTATTTTAATGTCTTTTATTTTTATTTAAAATGTAAAAATGAGTTTTAAGGATTGGATTTGGTTAAAAAACTCTCAGGCGTGTCCAAAAACACATTTTTGGTGTATCTGAGACGTATCGAAAATTAAAATTAAAAATAAAAACAAAAAATACGCAATAGATACGTATCCAGGCGTATCCGTATAAATACGTATCCGATACAGATTCTCTACCCTCTTGAGAATATCCGTGCTTCATAGTTTCATACTCACTAGTACATACATAATAATCATTTGAGTTATATTGTTGTTGGTATTATTACAATATTCAATCCAAATTAAGTGTTCCCATTGTAGATTGTATTTGTACCCTCTTTTTTTTAGTTGGCACGTGGCGGTGGGCTTATTAATATTAAGTTTAAGTAGTTGATTAAACTAAATCCACGAATAAAACGTGTTAATGATGCTGGTATTATAAAATAATATATGCCAACTTCCCAAACCCTTCGTTTTTTTTTTTTTTTAATGCAAATTCCACGCTATTTTTTTATTTATTTATTATTAAATTACTAGTTAATCTCTTACTTATTATTTAACTTAAAAATATATATATATATATAATAGAGTAACAAGTCCATAAATTTTAAATTATGTGTCTAGAATCTTATATTTTTTATTTTGTGTCTAATATTTCATTAACCTATTCGACATATTTTAGAATTCACCGATCTATTGCATACAAAATCAAAAGTTAAAGGTTATAATAGACTCAAAATTCAACTTTGTGTTTAATAGATCTGATAATTTTTTTTAAAAATGTCAAATATGTAAGAAACTTTTTAGACACAAAAATTGAAAGTTTAGAAATGCAAGAGATCAATTAAACACGAAATTGAAAAATTTAGAGACTTGTTAAACATTCGTTAAAATTTAGAGACTAATAGACACAAACTTGAGAGTTGTAATTTGACATTTATTTTTCTAATTACATATTAAAATTATAACAAAGGTGTGTTTTGATGTTAATTATATGAGTGGATTAATACACTTATCACCATCCTAAACATATTGTCTCGTGGTTTTTCTTTGAACGTGTGACATTTTCATCGATGACATATGTTTTTTTATGTTGAAATTGAACCTTTAATTTTTTTTTAAGATTATATATATATACTTTGAAATCAAAATCAAAATTCTTAAGATTATATGTACACGAGTTTTGGAATTTTTTTTTAAAAAAATCTTGTTTGATATTTCATGTTTTTAAAAAATATAGATAAAAATGACATTCTATCAATTTTTTTTACTTATAAAATGTATAATGAAGATACAAAAAAAAGTTGTTATAAGAAAATATACAAAATAAGAATGATATAATAATTTTGATTTTATAATTATAAGCCAACTTTTAACTATAATATCTAAAAATAATTACAAAATACTTTGTAATATATGGTAACCATTTTCAACAATAAGAATAGTTTTTTTAGGCTGCTAAAATTCTAAGAACATTGAGACTAAAATGATAATTTAATAAAATGTTTTAAAAATAATTACTACACAAATGACAAATACTTACCGTATTTCATTGAAAATAGTGATTACAAATTAAAAATTAATTAATTAATTAAATCTCTCTTGGAGAAAGAACCCGTACTTTAGATTTTTTAAAATAAATAAATAAATAAAAACGTAATTTTCCTTTTTTTTTTTTTTTTACAACTAATTTTCCTAAATTGTAATTTCACCCCAACGCGGATTCTGATTCATTCATCTGCACCGGTTTGACCAATTCTTTAGTCAATATTAATAATACAACCTTTTTTATTTTATTTATTTGTTTTTTTTTCCCTCCTAATGGCTTGGAAATTTCCTGTTTGGAGATCATATAATTTAATTAATGAATATAATAAACTATAAAATGTACATTTTATTTTTTAAGCTAAAAATGGGGGTAGGGACAATTCTAAATTATTTAATATATTAATTTATTTATTTTACAAAGTGAAATTATACACCATTAATTATTAGTGCTCTAAATCTAAATAAAGCTAAACATAATTTAGTGGTTATGATATTTTTATCATTCTAATGAGTTCTATATTTCAATAATCACTCTCGCTAACATGATGATAGCTCAATTAATATAAAGTTTGTATCATTGAGTTAGAAGTTTGAATTTTTAATCCGTCAAAAAAATAATCACTTTCGTATTTTGTGTTGTAATCTTCATGAGAAAAAAATAATTACTTTAAAAGTTTGGCATCTAAATTAATTGATTGGAGGCCTAGTTATATAAATTAGGAGAAACTCTTAATTTTCAAATTTTCATAATAATCAAATTATACTGTATAAATATTCCAATAATCAAATTATAGTGTATAAATATTCCAACCATAACCTATTTTATACTAGTATCTAAATTTTAAATTTTTTGTTTCATTTTAAACTTTGCATAAAAAGTTGTTTTAGCATTTATCATTAAATTGTCTTGTATCGTTGTAAACTAAGTCTTCGTCGAGTTCAAAATTAGATTCATAATTCACAACATATTTGATGAAATCTTTGTACATGTAAAGATTTACTTCACATAAACAAATAAATTAGAGACATGTGACATTAGATTTCTAAACATAAAAGCTTGAAAGACTAAAGGAAAATTTAAACTTTTGATGTTTTTATTATAAACAAGTATAACTTAAAAACAATTTTTAAAAATAAACTTTCAAATGAAACAACTACTTCCAAATGTACTCTCCATAATCTGTTTTTGAAAAAAAGTAAAATATATATATATATATATATATATATATATATATATATATATATATATATATATATATATATATATTAGAAAAATGGTCAAAATTAAAATTAAAATTTATGGATTTTAAGATTTAGTATTTAGAATTTGAGGGATATTTTAGTTATAGACATCGTTTTAGATTCTAATATTTGACTATTTTTTAAATAAAAAATAATTTGATTTTTTTTTTTTAACTGAGAATTAAAAATAAACATTCTTATTTGGAAAAGAAAAAAAACATTGGGCCCCAGGGTGGTTTTCAAAAAAGAAAATTGAAAGACATTGTCTTGGATCAATGTTTGCACTAACATTTGATGGGCTATGGTGGCCAGCCCAAAGTGGGGGATAGGGTTCTCAATTGTCAAACCATATATATATATATATATATATATTCATAGATTTAATTTTAAATAAAAGAAAAAAAAAAAGAAAAAAAAAAGAAAAGAAAAAAAAGTGTATTCTCACATTTTATCGTCAATGCTATAAAATATCAATAGACTAATCTAAAAATGTACTATATTAGACACAAAAGTAATAGTTCATTCATACATTTTTGCTGGTCAGTCTTGTGTCTAATAGGTTAGTGAATTTAAAAATACGTGAAAGAAGTTAAATACATATTAAATACAAAATTGAAAATTTAAGGACTAATTAGATACAAAATTACAAATTTATGTGGACTTCTTAAAAAATTCTTAAAGTTGAGGTATCTATCGACACAAACGTTAAACTTCACCGACCAAACTTATAAATTAACCTAAAAAAATGATTATTTTTTTTTTTTAAATGGAAAATATATATTTTTTCATTAGGGCGTGGGGTCACGCAGCAACAAATCAATATTTGATTATTAGTGATAAGCTTAACCGGAACATTTGACTTTTTTTACAATTTCCCTCCCACGTTTTATTTTTCCTTATTTAAAAAATAAATAAAAAATCATAATAATAATATTCCCACGTGTTTTTTTTCTTTCTATAAAGCACGTGCATATGAGCATATCCCACGTTTTTGTTAATGTAGCATAAAATATGATATCTCATGAATGAAAAATAGCAATCTAATATATTCTAAAAAAATCAATAAACAAAATTTCGTTTTTTTAAACAAATTAAATAAAGAAAATTTCATTTGATTAGTAAGTAAATGAAGCACTTCTATTTGTTTCTTATTAAAAAAAAAATATCATACAAATAATCACTAATTTCTACCGATATGAGCAAATCTCAATTGGTTATATATATTCATATTTCGGTAAACGTTACGTCGATCATCAGTCGAAAAATAACAAAAACTAATATATTTTTCTAATTATGCAATTAATTGATTGATTATACCATTAGCCCGTCAAAATCAATTAGAGTTATCAACAGGTAGGGAGGACATCGTGATGATTGTTAGTAGGGGTCAGTATCGGTCGGTTGGCGTCGGTTTTGGGCTCAAACCGCCGCCGACTACCGACAAATCGATTTACGTCAGTCGGTTTTGTTCGATTTTGAAGAGATTGGTGACACCGGCCGACCGACAGTCGGTCGGTCGATCGATTTTGGCCGAAATCGACTTGAAGAGAGAACCTCCGCCGACGAACGGTGAAAAAAAGAGATAGTTTACGCTAGAGACAACGACAATGGAGGCGAGAGAGAGATGATGGTGATGGATATGATAGGGAGACGAACGGAGGAAGAATTTTGTGGGGAAAAGATGAGAAAGAGGAAAATTTTTGTGTGGAAGAAGATGAGAAGGGATGAAATGTAGTCTTGGGAGACGAAACAGAGGAAGAAATGAAGAGATACAAAAATGATGTAATTTTTTTATTTTTTTTTAATTAAATGTATTCTTCGCAAGGTGTACTCCATGCACCATGTCAGCCCAGTCGAGATTTTTTTTTTATTATTATTTTTTTTTTCCAGTCGATCGGTTCGGTCGGTTTTAACATTTTTGGGCCAACCGACCGACTGACGGGTCGTTTTTTTCTATCTGAAAAACCGACCCTGATCGACTATTGACATAAGATCGACGTCGGTTCAATTTTTCGGTTGGTTTTGTCCACCCCTAATTGCTAGTAAAGATGAGAATGACAATGCTAAAAAAGAAATATCGTGAGGGGTTGCAGCTTTTGAACAAGAAGAAAAAAATGATCTCTTTGCATCATCGAGATAATTTATATCCGAACGCAAAAAAAAGACAAAAAAAAATAGGTAAATTTTTTTATCATATAGAATACAAGAACTTTACATGGAGTAAATATGGAGAGAAAATATTTTATTTTTTGAGGCAAAAAAAGATTTAAATGAGGTGAAGAAACATAAAAAGTATAATTAAGAAGCTATTGAATGTAGTGTGGGCTAATATGTTTATAATGGGCCTTCTTCGACTCCAACTTCTCTTTTTTTATTCATGTGTTTGTGTGGACTGATTCCTTTTCAAAAAAAAATGTTTCAAATATTTTTTTTATTGCAAAATTAAATAAAATTTAAATCATATTTTACTGTATATGCTTTATGAATTAATATTTAGGGTTTGAAAGAGTATTTTAATTTTTTAAACATGATGATATAGGATACAAGTCCTTATTTCCATAGGATGGTTATCCTACAATATTTGGTTGTTAAAATATTTATAAAATTTTAACGTTCTAAATAGATGGTAATCAAGCCAACTTGAATATAACTTCTTTGATTAAAATATGTATTCTCGATCAAGAGATAAAAAATTTCGCGTCTCAACCATCAACTTTTGTTGAATTAAAAAAAAAACAGTGATAATCATAGAATTTAAAGTCACTATGGTTTAAACCTATTTACTTTTTCAAGTGCCTTAATTATCCCGCCAACCCATTAGGATTAGGAAGGTAATCAAGGGTGATTTGGAATACCGTTTATTTTAAATATTTTTTTTTTAAATTGCAATAAAAATTTATTATATCTTATATTTTTTTTTTCAAAACAACAATTATATTTGGTTGCACTATATTCAAAATTAATTATAAATAATCCATCTTTTAAGTGCTTCTTAAATAATAATAGTAAAAAAATAATCTATTTTTTTAACTACTTTTATTATATTTTAATATATTATTTAAAATCACTCAATAAGCTATATTTAATAGGCTTTAAATTATTATTATTTTTTAAAATATTTATAAACAAAGGGAGTTATTTCAAACCCAACAAAATATCAAAAATATGAAAAATAAAAGTTGGTTCATCTATAACTAATAGAAATTACTATTAGCTCCTTTTGACATTAAAAATCAAATCTTCCACTTAAAAAATAACAGTATTTCATCTACTAAATTATGTTTAAAGTGACAATTGTTTTGACAATATGAGAATAGAAGATTGAACTTTCGATCTCTCGATTACTAGTTCTTATATTATGTCAGTTAAATTAAATTCATGTTGGTGTTCAAATTGACTCTTTTGTTCATACTCATAACAAAAAAACATTACATAACAAGTTGATGTGAGAATTTAAACCTATAATATCTTAAAAGAAGTAAAAATATTTTAATTACTAATTAATGTTGGTATGAATCATAATTAATTAATTCCAATTGATACATTTTTTTTTTTTTTTATCATAAATCCCACAATATTTCTAAATACTGCTGACATAAATAACCATAAATTGTAATAGTATTAGAAAAAATGTTCTTACTATTACAATAACAGAAAATTTCCAATATATTGCAACTTGCCATGTCATAGCCACTCAAAGTCCAATGACACAAATATGTATACATTTTAAATTGAAGTAATTAGATTACCCCCCATTATCCCTAAATTATTAGGGAGTTTGTTACCATCACTCCATTCAATTTATAATTTGACATGACGACAGATATAAATATAGCTCATTGGCATAATATATGAACTATGAGTAAAATATTTGACTGATCACGATCAAAAATGAAAATATTCGTCGATATGTTCGTAAATCGAAGGATTCGATATATTAAGGATAGATGGATATCTCCAATATCTTTTATAAATACTCATAAAACATAAAATAATAAATATATATATATATATATATATATACATATTAATTACAATATGGATATAGACACTAATAACAAAATCTATAATTTAGTTGAGAAGTAAAATAAACTTAATTATTAATTTAAATATTTTTTTAAAAAAAATTGATTTACAAAATTATCCGTCGATATTTCACCGATATCTCCATGGATATATGCGTTAAATTGAACTCTCGATATTGATATCGATATTTTCATCATTAATCAACCGTCATTTGTTAGTTGTCGTTAAATTAGTGTTAGTAGGTTGTATAGGACAATTTTTTGAGTGGTCGTTAGAGAGGTCCATTTGCCCCGCCCCACCCCGAATGGGACGGGGAATGGTGCAGGGAGCGATTTTTTTTTTTTTTGCCTCGTTGGCTAAACGGGACGGGGACGGGTAATAGCATATCCGCCACGCCCCGTATATATATATTATTTATCCATAAAATTTATTGAATTGAATATATATAATATTAATCAAAGAATATATATACTATTAATCAACCTAACAAATAACCAAACTTAAAAAAATGAATAAGAATAAATTTAAAAGTAAATTATTCGAAAAATTAGGAGAATATTCATTACTTGCGGCAAAATTAAACTAGAAATTTAAATGGGGACGGAGACGAGGAAGGCATTACCTGGCCCCGCCCCACTCCATGGACATCTATGTCGAGAAAAATCTTCAATAGTCGGGTTTGAAGTGTAATTAAAGTGTAATTTTACTAATTTTTATAATTTGATGAGAATGAGAGTTAAAAGGATAATTAATTTTTGTTTGATAATGAGTTAATAGCCAAACAGCCCATTGTTCAATTGAAACACTCCATCTTCCTCACTGGGATCATAAATGGCGCTTTATGACCTAATTCCTAAACCTGCAAATTTCTTCCTCTTCCCATTTTTCCCCATTCCTTCCTTTCCCACAAAGCTCACAAGAACAATTTATTCAAACTTCTTTTTGGATACCAGACAAATTAGAAGTTTCGAGGGCTCCATTTTGATCCGCCATTAGAGAGAGAGAGAGAGAATTCATTAAATTTTGGTTGTTAAGAAGCTGCGTCTTCTGTGGATCTTTCATGGTTGAGCAGGTGAAAGTTTTTAATGGCCAACCCCATTAAACAAAAGGGTACTCTCAACTTCTTCTTCTTCTTCTTCTTCTTCTCACAGAAGAGAAGACTTTCCTATTCCCACCGACACCTCTATATAAATGCCTGAAATTATTACTCTCTGTACGTTTTGTTTTCTTTCTCATCTCTCTCTCTAGAGTTATGGTTTATTCCAGGAAGTTCAGAGGAGTCAGGCAGCGGCAGTGGGGCTCTTGGGTGTCAGAAATCCGCCATCCATTGCTGTAAATTTCCCTCTTTCGTTTTCATTATGTTGTTTATTGTTTTCTTTGTTCTTCTGCTATAAATATATGCCCCCATTGCTTGGGTTTGTTTTGTTGGTTCCAAAATGCTCTGTTTTCCCATAACCTGTTTGATGATTTGCCTGAAAGAAACTTGGCGACCATGGCGGCGTAGATTTGTAAACTGCATTATTGTTGTTCATATGTGGCGTTATTGCTTGTGTTTGTTGGTTCAAAATTGCTCTGAAACTTCATGCTTTGTCTGGTGCCCATAACCTGTTTGTTGATTTGCCTGAAAGAAACTGGGTGGCTATGGCATGCGTATTTTTGCAGATTTGTCAACTGCATTAGTTGTAATCTTCTGCTGTAAATATATGCGTTTTTGGTTGTGTTTGTTGGTTCAAAAAGGCTCACATGTCTTCTTTCTTATGCCTTAAACCTGTTGGTTGATTTGCTCCAAATAAGCTAGCCGGTCATGGACACGCTCGTTTCTGCAGATTTGAGCCCATGTTCTTATATTTTTCATGTGTGTTTTTCTTTGTAGGAAGAGAAGGGTGTGGCTGGGGACATTTGACACAGCTGAGGATGCAGCACGAGCGTATGATCAAGCAGCCATCTTGATGAACGGCCAAAACGCCAAGACCAATTTCCCTGCATCAAAAGACCAATCTGAAGAAGCCAGTCGTGGCCATGGATCTTCTCCATTGTCCCCAAAAGCACTTTCAGAGCTACTCAGCACAAAGCTCAGAAAGTGCTGCAAGAACCCATCTCCCTCCTTGACATGCCTGCGCCTCGACAGCGACAACGCCCACATTGGTGTCTGGCAGAAGCGCGCAGGCACTCGAGCCACCTCCAATTGGGTCATGAGGATTGAGCTAGGGAAGAAGGAGACACTCTTGTCGTCACCGTCTCCGTTGCCGTCGCCCGAATTGGCGAGCCAGGAGGCTGATGGCCACCAGGATGGAATTGATGAAGAAGATAGAATTGCAATGCAAATGATTGAAGAGTTGCTCAATTGGAACTGTCCTCTTCCTTCAACTTCAAGTTAAGTACAAGATCTCAACTCTAAAAATTAAATAAAAAACCCATAAGACCAAAACAAAGAAGCTTAATTAATCTGTGTGTTTGACTGTGTATGTATGTATATATACATATATATATGTTGTGCTTACTGTTGCTGTTACTGTCAGCTTATGTAAAGTTGTTTATGGGACTTGGGAAGCTCAAAATCTGTATAAAGGGGGAGCTTTTGCATATAGATAAGTTGCTGTGTTTATGTCAGGTTGAATCAAAATCATAGAAGACTTCTCATCTTTGTAAGTTATATATATATATAAATAGAAAGGAAAAAAAGTTTGCAGATTATGAACAAAGCAGAATTGAATGATGTTGATCAGTTGATGAATGGGTTGATATTTTTAACAGTTGCTAGATTTTTGCACTATATAAATTCATGTTTTTTATTTTTATTGTTTATATATTGTAGGGGAATTGTTTTCAATATTTAGAAAATATATTGGGAAAATTGTACGAGGACCTCTTATTTCCCCGTTCGTCGGACTAATCCAAATTTTAAAAAGTTTTTTTTAATATTTTTTATATGGGGTTTTCTAGCTCTCTAGCTTTCTTCTTTGAATTTTTAAAACAAGTCAATTTGATCTTCAAGTTGACATCACCAAATTTTTTAATATTTTTTCTAGCTCATTTTCTAGCTCTTCGCTTTTCCTATCTCTCTACTCTGAACATATTTTCTTCTTATTTTTTTTTTTCTCTCTACTCTACTAGACTTTTTTCTTACTCTTCGGTGACGACTCTCATAGATAACAACTCTTCCGTAACGAATCGAGAACCAAAAGCTAAATTTCAGATCTGAAATGGAGTTAGAACTAGAGTGTGAAAAATAATGATGTCTGCAGAAAGTCAATTTGAATTGTTTTTAAAATTAGGGTTAGTTTGACAATTTGACTTGTTTAAAAGTTTTTTTTGGTTAGTTTTTGTGGATATAGATTTTTCTTCTTCCTCAAAATTCTCCCTTTTTGTTATAGAATAAATGAAGAAGTTGTTTGTTTTAGTTTGTGAATAATGTTTTAATATTGTCAATACATTTATTTTCCGAGTAGAACAATAAATGTGGGGCTATAAGAATTTGAACCTCCTACCTTAAAAAATGAATAAAGTACATGTCAATTACCAATGAGTTGTGCTCAATTTAATCAAAATATTAACTTGACTAACATATTTTAGTTCTTTTAATATGTTTTAGTCATGCTAACAAGAGCATAACTCAATGGCATGATGTATCACTTAATGACCATGAAGTCTTAGGTTCAATTTCCCACCCCAACATGTTGTCAAAAAAAAATATATGTTTTAGTCATATTTGTTTTTGTAATTACTCAATTCTTATTGTGATGACAACGGTCAAATCGAGCATAGTTCAATTGCAATAAAATGTGTCCTCGATTATGAAAGTAAGAATTTGAATCTCTCCACTCTCAAGTTGTATTTCAATTAACTAAGCCTTTAATTTTTTTTTATTATTAAAAACTTGATTGAAAAACATTTTACTTAAACTATAGTTAAAATAGTGAAGTCTAAAATCAAATATTGTTTAATTATTGTTTAATTATGTATTGACTAGTGACTAAGAGATTCGATGTTTAATATATATTAAAATTAAAGTATATATAAAGAGTAAAAATGTATTAGAACCGGAGGACGAAACGATAATTTTTTTAAAGACGAGCAATCTAATTTGATCAACATTCATAATCATATTATTTGTAGTATAATTGATGCATATTGTTGGTTGTTCCAAAAGTGGATACCATGAGAAGGACCCTATGGAGCTAATAAGTATAGATGTTGATCTAACAAGAAGAGTCTTATTTGACTCAAATATCCCAAACAGAATTCTCATTATGATATTCACCTAACCTTCAAAATCAACTTCATGAATATTCATAGCCTAATTATTCTAATATATATATATATATATATATATATCAGTGATGTTGATGTGTATATATATTTTTTAAACTAAGATTTACCATAGTTTGACTATTTTTTTAATACAAGAAATGTGAGTCCGTTCAGAATTTAAAAATATTTCAAATTATTAAAAAAATAAGTGATAATGTCAGTAGAGGTCAATTTGGCTTGTTTTTTAAATTCGGATTAGTTTGACGAAATAGTCAAAATATCGGGTCAATCGTACAATTTTTTCCAATTATAAAAAGATTTTTGTATTAAGGACCCGTTATTTTCGTCCGTTTATCAAAATAACCCGAATTTTAAAAACGACAAACTGATGTTCTGCTTACATCATCACCAAAACTTTTTAATATTTTTTCACGCTTGTTTTCTAGCTCTTCCATTTTCCCTCTCTCTTCTCATCCTATTTTCTTCTTCTTACATTTTTTTTCTCTCTCCCTCTATCACGCTTTTTCTTTGAAATTTTGTACGGATGATCCTAAATTTTTAGCACTTCGAAGGATCGACCCGAATTTTAAAAATTAGTCAAATTGATCTTTTATTGACATTGTCAATTCTTTTTTAATATTATTTTGTTTGTTCTCGCTCTTGTGTGAACTAAAATTTTCTACCCTCCCATGAGCGTGAGCGAGAACGAGAACGAGAATGAGAACGGGAAAAATAGTCGGCGAGAGCTATTAAAAAAATGGTTGATGATGTCAGCAAAAGGTCAATTTAACTAATTTTTAAGATTCGAGACAATTCTTCAGACTGGTGAAAATTAAAAATTTTAGGTCATCCGTACAAATATCTTTTTTTTCTTCCTCTTATTCACCCATCGTCGACGATTCTCTAGTGACGACTTTCATTGACAAAAACTCTTTGGTGACGATTTGAGAACATAAATTTTTTAAAAAATATACAAAATCTAAAATCTTCTAATTTTGAAAAATTTTCGACATCTTAAAATTTTTAGATCTGAAACGGAACCGAAGCTAGAACTAAAGAGAGAGAAACAATATTAAAAAAAATAAGTGATGTTACTGGCAGAAATGTCATTTTTATTTGTTTTTAAAATTTGAGTTATTTGGACAAACGAGCAAAAATAATGGTGACCTCTACGAATTTCTCAATTATAAATTCATGAATATGATAACAATCATGTACTGAATTTAATATTTTGTCTTTCCAGCTGTCACGTTTTATTAGTAAATTTAACCTTCGCAATTTAGTTTAATGATTTGTCTTGTATAATTTATGTTAGTCACGTGACATGCAATAATAATAATAGTTATTATTATTATGTATTTGACAACACATGGAAAGGTTGGAACTCGAGACAGACTAAAAAAAAATTCAACTGCTATTTAAATAAGCAATAATTTTTATAATAGTGACGTTTTTATAAAAACTATAGTATAAAATATAATAGTATTATGTAAAAAAATTGTTACTATCAATTTGGTATCAATAATTGCCTTAGATGCATGACAATTATGATTTTAAAATTTATGTTCTTTTTCCACCCTGCATGTTGTATAAAAAAAAAAAAAATAGAATCTATGAATTAAGCCTAACTTCAATTTGGTATGTATGATTTTAAAATTTGTATTTAACAATTTTATCTTATTAAATATGTAGTACATTTTATCAGCCAAAGCGAGCATAGCTCGGCTGACACATGTATATGTTTATGATCAAGAAGTCTGTGGTTCGAATCCTCCCACACCCAAAGTACCAAAAAAAAAAAACAATTTTATCTTATTAAATACGTAGACACATTTTCTATTTATTTTGCAATGAGCCAAATTTCTAGAGTAGATTTTTTTGAGAAATATTAGTAGATTTAGGTTTTGGATAAGTACAAAATGTTTTGGCCAAGATTATAGAGATTCTTTCAAAGTATAGATAGCAAAAGGAAGATTTTTTTAGCAATTATATAATATTCAGTGGACTCAAAAATCAACCGACATATTGTATAAATTAGTAATCAAAAGACAAAATGTCACAAATTCAATAATCACCTGAGTCACCTCCACATATAAAAATAAATAAATAAATACTTTTATTTATTGTCAATCACATCAAAATCATTTAAGAATAATGTGTACAATAACAATAAAAAAAAGCTAGTTATGAAACAAAATTCATAGTGTAAAGGATAGATGAAATACATATTAAATGAATATGTCAACTTAAACATAACTCAACTGGTTAATTAAGATTTTCGTTAAAAAATTCGGAGATTCAATTTTTTCACTTTTATATGTTGTTGAATTAAAAAAAAACATACTAGTGGAATACAATAATTTTTCTTATTTTTAAATTAAGAATAAAATAAATCTTCAAATGTTGATGTAGTAGTCATGAATGACTTTGAAATGTAGAGCTAGACTCGTGAAATTAGTCTAGATGTGTGAAAAAAAATAAAAAAAAAATACTCACGGATTAAAAAAAAAAAGAATAATAATAATAAAAAGAAATAGTGTAAATAGTTTATAGAATAAAAATGCAATTAGAACCACAAATTTAGAAGGGGGCAATGGATGGGTGAAGAGGTTTCCTTTGGGCAGGGGTTTGTCAATTTTGGTGAGCACATCGCGTCGCTTTAAATGCTTACTTCGTACAGATTCTCTCAATTTAATGTTCACACAAATTCAAAAGTCATCCATTATCCTCTTTATTTTCGGTTGATAATTCTTCGTTTTCTTCGCTTCGATTTACATCAAATTGTGTCCTTAATTAAGAGGTCAATTTTTCGTTTTCTTCACCTCGGTTTACCTAAAGTTGTGTCCTTAATTAGGAGGTCAGAAGTTCAATTCTCACGTTAATTAAATATATTTGAAAAAAAAAAATCTTTATTTTCTCCCCATTTATTTATAATAATTTTCACATCCTTTAAAAAAAATATTTGATTTTTCATAAAAAAAAAAAAAATTATATTTATTTATTTTATTTTCAAAACTTTGTTTCAATTTTGAAAACATTCTTACAAATTAGATAACAAAGCAAAACAATTCACAGGTAAAATTAGTATTTATAAACTTAATTTTTAAAAAATAAAATGGTTATCAAATCAGTTCTAACTAATCAATTTTTAAATTCTTTATTTTATGTCAAATAGGTCATTAAATTTAAAATTATCTAGTAAATCCACAAAATTTTCAATTTGTGTAGGGTCTAACCTTTTTCTTTTAAATTAATCGAATTTGTTAGATATACTGAAGTTTGTGTAATAACAATTTTTAGTGGAAAAAAAATTAAAGGTAGTCAAATTTTTTTCTTTTTTTTTTCTACCATTTTTTTTATTAAAAAAAGTTTACATTCTATTTAAAAAATAAAAAGAAGATTTCAAAATTCGACTGGATTTTTAAAAATATTTTTAAAAAATAGATGAGAAAATAAGAAAATTACACCAAATAATGTTTATAAACTTAATTTTTTAAAATAGAAAATAGAAAATAAAATAATTATCAAACCTACCTAAATTAGTATTCTTTTTCTATATATATTATAAAACCATCGACTAAAATGGAATTTGGACTGACAAAAAAAAAATACCTAAATAATAAACTAAGAGTACATATTTGGTAATTATTATATTTTTATAATTTTGTAAAAAACAAATATTTTTTTTTTTAAGTACATTAGGAAGGGGATTCAAACCACAAACCTCTTAATCATCAAACATATGTCAGCTGAGCTATGCTCGCTTTGGCTTTAAGAATCTAATCTTAAAAAAACTACGTGCTTAAGTGAGAGACTTAGAGGGCAAAAGTTAAAAAATAAATAAATAAATAATAATAATAATAAATAATAATAATAATAAATAAATAGTTTGTTAAGTATGTCTTTAAAATTGTTTTTTCATATTTTATTTTTTTGTTACGTGTCTTTGAAAACCATCCTTATTATTTGTTAATTACCATTTCTTTTACTCATCCCTACTCTACATGTTGTCAAAAAAAAAAAAAACTTAAAAATACAAATTATGATTAATCATCGATCTCTAGGAGTGGTTGAGTGAGGTCAATAACTCATACATTATTAAATAGATTTGGAAAAAAAATTATTATAAAAAGAAAATTTTGTGTGTAGGGTTGAAAATTGATTGTGGTTTGTCACATTTGAATGATGTTGATATCATATCATAATACACTCCATATGGGATTTATAGACATGTAGTTATGTTACTTTCATATCAATTAATGATGCCATCCAAATTCACCTTAAAAGTCTTTGCTTTAAAAACTAAAAAAAAAAAAATATATATTTGCTTTAATTTCAATAATATTAAAAAAGAAAACAATAAAAATCTTTACCTCAACTTACTTTTTTTTCTTTACCTCAACTTACTTTTTCTTAGGTGTCAATAGTTCACTTTGGAGTAGTTGATACCAACTCAATTCAATATTAATTATTGTAAGGACCAAATATCCGCTAAGGTGAGTAGTATTTGAGTCCCTAAAGTTTGAAATCCAACCATTATACTTGATTTTTTTTTTTATTTTTTTTTTTAACTCCTAACTGAAATGACAATTATTTTTAATTAAAAATATTTTTTTAATTATTAAAATTATTTAAAAAAAAAACGATTTTTTTTTTTTAAATAATTTTAATTTTTAATTCAAAATAGGTGTCACGTCAACATTACATCACGTCAACCTTACAAACTAAATTCAAACCTTGAGTATAATAGTTGAATTTGAAACTTTAGGGACTCAAGTGCTACCAAATTAAATCCTGAGGAACTATTAAGGTAATTTGTCCTTATTCTTATTTAAGTTTATTTTTTTTATTTTTTTATTTTTTTTAACTAGATCTAATTCCATATGATATCAGTGTCAATAGTTCTTATAAGTTATTTATTTAGTTTTTGTTTATGTTGTATAGTTCTAAAACATAAAGATACTTAATTAACATTGTTTCAGTTTCTCATAATAAAGATCTGAGATATGAACTAAGACTAAAGTTAATGTAAATAGTCATTAGAATGCTTTAATGACCTAATCGATGGTTGATTGTATATAAATAAATCATTATGCAATGTGAAAAGTGAAACTAATGTCTTAAAGACGATCTAAAAAAAAATCATTTCATCCTAAGGATGTTTTATACCATTTTTTTCAATTTAATTTGATTCTCACCATTTTAGTAATTTTTTTAACATTATTTTTTCCATTTTAACATTCTACGTTAGTGTTATTTATTTCTTAAATTTTCTTCCTCTTTATTTTATTTTTTTCACAAAAACAACCTTTCACATCACATGTATATATAAACATTCTCATTAAGTTAACGTTCTTTCTTTTCCAGATTTTTCTTCCTCTCCATCTTCATTTTTTTTTTTTTTTATATATAATCACCATATATATTTCATATATGAGTTTATACTCATATATACTTATAGATAATATGTATTTGTCTTTTAGAAAATATATGTATTTTTTATATATACTTGTAGATAATATGTATTTTTTTTTATACAAAATATATGTATTTCTTTATAAATAACCACCTTATATATGAATATATATTGTTGTGAGAAGATTTTTTAGGTCCGTTTACGAGGAGGGAGAAAACAATTTTAATGAGAAGATAAGAGGATTTTAATGAGGATATATATATGCATGATTAATGTGAGTTTTATGATTTCAATTTTTTCTCCCTTAAATAAATTTATTTTATTTTATTAAAATGTTAGAGAGGTCGGAGAGTTTGAAAGTAATTGCAACCAATTTTTATGATTTTTTTTAAAGTAGTTTAACTTTTTTTTTTTTTTTTTTTTTATTATTATTTTTTTTTAAATAAGAACTGAGGACCTTAATATAAAATCATATACCGACTATTTGTGTACTTATCTCTAAATAATAAATAATTTAATTTGTGAGCCAACTTTAACATAACTCAATTTTGCAATTTTGTTTAAGTACACGATAACATATATAAAAAGCAAATAATTTAAGAAAATGAGGCATCCCACCATAGGACTCTCGTGTTCATCCATAACAAATGTTTCTTCAACCCACATTTCTATGTGCTTGTAGCATCGAGCACGAGAAGTCAAGTTGGGTGCATCAGAGTTGTACTTCCTACTAACGAGGAAGAAACCTGAGATAAAAATGTGTCGGTGCTGTGTTCAAATGACATCAACAATAACTTGAATTTCATTGGAGTAACGATTTTTTCCACTTAATAATTTCCATAGAATGAAGGAGTCAACTTCATCCCAAAGGGGAAAAGACCGACTTCAATGGCTTTGGAGCAACCATCGAAGACTTTAGCAAGTTCGATTGATCTGTCCATGCATGTTGTGGAAGGCTGACACTACAAACATAATTTCGTTGGATGAGTTCCTTACAATCGATCTCAAACCCACCACGGATGTATCAATAATAGTTGTGTTCGAGTTCAGCTTGACCAAAAAATTATATGTTCGAATCCACATCACATGTTGTTTAACTAAAAGAAAAAAAGTTTGGACAATCCTCCTATATCTTTGACCACATAAGATTTGTGGATAGAGCTATAAATGTTTATTTTTTTAAATCTATCTCATGTTTAGCTTTATTTTTCTAATCTTCCTCAGAAAAGAAAAAAAAGATTAAGACACTAATAATCTTATTTTTCTTTGTAAAGGTGTTTTAATTAATGCGAGGATTGAACTCATAACTTCTTAGTCAAATGTACAACCTTATATCAATTGAATTATGCTCGATTTGACACATTAATAATCTTCTAAAGTTCAAGGTTATAACTTGGAATGCTGGTGTTCACATTTAAAATTAAAAATTAAATATAAATTAGCATAGCTCAAGACATATTATACCTCTCAGTCGGTCCCCCTATTGTCTAAATTACCAAACAGTCACTTTCGTGAGTCATACACCGGATTGTACTGACCGTAATGTGGATACGGTATCATAATTCTCGAATCAGGTTTATCTATCTCCGTCGCCAAACAAGCCCTAATTGCCGTCTCAAAGAAAAAAAAGGTGCGAGAGAAACTCTGGGATTGTAAGATTTATTTTGGAGGCTTCGAATTTTGTCGTTGGCCAGATTTCTTCCTTCACAAACTCCGATCGAACAGTTGAAGGTAGACGGCGAAAGATCAGGCATGTTGCTTGCCGTGCTGATCGCCAATTCCGTCGGCAACATTCTCGTCGAACGGTACCATTTTCTTCTCCCTTACGCTGTCTGGATTGATCGATTGATCATTTTTTTCACTGCACTTTCATGTTTCTGATGTGCGTTAGTGAGAAACTGTGATTTGAATGGTTTCGTTGTGTAATCGATCGTTTTGTTGTAGTTTTCTTTGCCGATTGCTTTGATTATTGTGTGGAATGTTCGATTAGCTTCAGATGTACTCCAATTAGAATTGAAACTGGCTTGAGAATAATTTAGTGTTTAGGAGTGAAATGATGCTGGATAAAGCGGATAGCAGTGTCTTCTGGCATCTACTTTGAGTTCGATTTGTTAGGAATTCTTGGCTATCTCATTTCATGCGATTGAACGGTTGGTCGTGATTGTTATTTGTTTAATAGGTTTCATGGAGTTCCGGCGGAGGAGCGATTGCATTGGCGATCATTTCTAGTAAAATTGGGAGCAGATAATCTCAAAGGTGCGAAAAATGAAGAGCTCTTTGTTGCTTCACACAAGTGAGTGGAATCTTTCAAGCAGCTCTTTAGAAGTAATTCTGAATCATTTGCTGTGAGTCATTATAATTGAAAACTAATTTGTATAACAAATGAGAAGAGTTTTCATTTCAATGGTTCCTCCTTCATACTCTGCATTGGTTGTACCGATTGTTTGATCTCCCCCACCCTAGGGTGAAAAGGAGGATTTGTCATCTCTTAGTATTTTGACCTCATCTGAAATATAAGGACTTGACTGTAACATTTTCAAATGCGCATGGGAAATGGATGAAATTTATTTGCGTGATTATTGTTATAATGTATTAGTATTGCGATTCTTGCCAAGACCATTATATGCAATGATATATAAAGTGCCATATAGACTTTAGTTTTTGCATGTTTAATATTCCGTTATTGGGCTACTGCAACCAAAACAACCATGATCCTTAAGTTCAAAAATAATAAAATAAGTATATTTAATGTTTTGAAGTAAACTAACCAAAAATTTCATTGATTTTGAGTTGTTGAAACTGTTCCTAGAACCAAGCTTTCCTTTTATTTAAAGTTTAAACAATTGAGAGACCGCAAGAAACTGCAAGGGACAAGCTGATATGAATGATGAAGTTTTTGGTATTCAAGTGACAACACCTATATAAATTAAATGTACTAAGGATTTGCCCCTCGGTCCCCGGCCATTCTTTGAAGAACTGTTGAACATGATCTGTTGCCCTTGATCTTCATTATTATTCTTGCATAACATAAACCAATTGGGACATAAGCGATCAACTTTCTTTCTTTTCTGTATAACATCAATGGTATCCACTCTGCCAACCAATGGCTGCACAAATAACAGACTCTTCATAGGTACCTTCTATTTCCAAGGGCTCTTGGTTATCTACCTAGGAATTGCCTCCAACTTACAAAAGTAAGGTCTTGAAGATGGATTAAGACCTTTGAAAATGGATAGAAGAGAAATATATTCTACCACTTCGCTATCACTTCAATGTCTTTTAAAAGTAAGGTTCCACCCTTGACCTGGGATATTCTGAACTTCAAAAAATGATCACCATTTTGCTTCCAGTTAATATTGTTATGGTCTGAATACTCATTTATCTAATTGTCCTTCCAAAATCTATTTTTCGTCCTTCCTCCACCTCAAGAGGGAGGTATTAAAAACATAATAGCAGCGTGCTACAACTAAACTGCAAGCCACTAGGGGCTTCTTGAACTACTGTTAGAGTGCTTAGTAGTTGCTAAAGGCATCCTTCCATGAATACTTGGAATGAAATTATGCCACAATGAATTAGTTTTTTATTTTTATGAGAAACCATGCTTTTGTTGAGAAGAAGCGAATAACAATGAATTAGCTTCTTCTACAGTCACCAGTACTAAAGTAACAAGGGCAGTGTTCTTAGCTCGAATGGTCACCGATGTTTGAGATGAGATAAACTATTTTCCTGCTAAATAAAATATTTCCCTATCCAAATTTGAACATTCACTTCGATAATTCCTTCTTTTTTTCCCTCTAATCATCAATAGACTGCCCTGCTTACAAGGGAATCTTAAATAACAAGGTTGGCCAGTGGCTCGAATAAGAGTCAACCTTCCCAATTTATCATGATGAAAGCATTACTCATACATTACATCAATCAGTCCCTTTCTATTTTGTAGCACTGCTCATTGGATTGTTTTATTGTAGCTGGTTTTACCAGTTCAATCTGTCTTAAGTTAAGTTTCTGTAACAGGTCTGTATATATTGTTTACACTGTGCTTGGCGATGTTGCTGTTTATGTTGTTGGGAAGGATGAATACGATGAATTAGCTTGTAAGTAAATGGCAATTCTTCCATTTTCTTTGGACTCAATTCTTTCCCCCCTACAGCGTTTCCTTTTTTATCTTTTATTTAACTTGATCTTTGTGTTATATATCCTCTGCATTAATGTCATTTTCACTTCCTCAAGTGGCAGAAGCTATCTTTGTTATAACATCTTCGATAAAGGATGCCTGTGGGAAAGCTCCAACCGAGCGCTTGTTTCTTGACAAATATGGAAAGATCTGTTTGTGTCTTGATGAAATTGTCTGGACGGTATGTCCTTTCTTTTTTCCCTCACTCAGAATCTTTCTTGTAGGTTTTGTGGCTGAGCTGGCAAAAATCATGGGGCTCAAGGCTCATAATCCAGCCAGATATAGTGATAGACATGTTAAAAACTTAAAACTTTCATTCAAGAAAATACTTTCCGAACCGCCTTTGAAGGAACAGAGTCTCTGCGAAAAATTAATCGTCGATTCATTCCTTGGATTTTCGATCATGAAGTTTGATTTTTCATCAAGCAATTTGCAATTTCTAGGAGGAAAGATTTTTACATACATTTCTTTCTTTTCTAAAAAAACAGAAAATGCTAGAAATTTGAGGGTATCTCGTAATTCATAATTGCAAAAGAATATCCATCCAAAACCATCAAGGGTTGACTTAGTGGTCATGAAGGGCCTTGAGACTATTAATGCCCTTTTAGAGGGAATGAGTTCAATCTTTGGTGGTCACCTACCTAAGAATTAATTTCCTGCGAGTTTTCTTGGCAGTCAAATGTTGTAGGGTCAAGCGGTCTGTGCCGTGAGATTAGTCGAGGTGCGCGTAAGCTCGCCAGGGCACTCACGGATATCAAAAAAAAAAAAAAAATAAATAAATAAATATCCATCCAATGTTACATATTGACTTCAGCTGTCCTATTTTAAATCTTACTAATCTATTTCATGTTTGTGAAGGGCATCTTGGAGAACACTGAGAAAGACAGGATCAAGAGGCTGATTAGGTTAAAGCCTCCCAATGAGTTTTGATTAATGAAATGGTTGGCTTCTCCTCTCAGTCATCCACATCAACGTGGTAATCTTGCTGCTTTCAATTCTTTTACTCAACTAATGGCAAGATTGCTTCAACTCTGTGTAATAATCATCGCGGTGGATAAGTTTACTGTACTTCCTATTCTATTTAGCTCATATTATTCTTTAATGGACCCGTTCGGTTTGTAAGTTAGAACACAAAGTTGTAAAGGATTCGAGGGATTGCTTGGATTCAGATTTTCATGCGGGTAGGAGGTTTGAGAATACAGACTTGCATTATTGTTTTTTGCCGATGTATTTAATTAATGCGATGTGGAGATCGAATCTCTTATCTTTTGGTAATTAATTCATATTTGATGTCAGTTGAGCTATGCTCATGTTGACCGAGTTAAATTGTTTTCACCTTACAAAGAAGTTGTAAGTTGTACGGATTGTCGACGTAGAAATCTCATCTCATCAGACATCATATATGTTGTGATTTTCTTCTCCTTTTTTGGGAATTTATAGAGGCTCATTTTATAATCTAAAATTTTAAATATGGTATTTCTTTATCATGATTTGATATAATTGTCAATTTTAGTTGATATATTAGTTAGGGTTTAAAATATGACAGTCAATTTTAGTTGGTATACTAATTAATCAATCAAACATTTGAAAAATAATAATTATACATTTGTAAAATAATAATTATTCAAACATATTTTTACTTATTTTTTTTATTTTCAATAATAGAATTCCATTTCGCTTTTTGAAATTTCAAATTTGCTCAATGTTGATCCATAAGTTTTCAAAATGTTAATTTTAATCTCAAAACTTTGTAAAATAATCAGCAGTCCAAAGTCCATACACTAATGGATATAAAAATAACAATAATTTTATTTTCTAAATGTCTATTTTAGTTCAGAATTATCTATTTGAGTAAATGTCCTTATTTTGTCACCTAATATCTACTTACCTTAAATTCACATTAACTAACCTATGTAGCTTTTAATACATATGCTTGAATCAGCATGCAATAGTATTACAAATGCCAAAGGTTAAAGTCTGCACTATCTATTTTTGAAAATAAAATAAAAATAAGAATAATAAATAATTTTAAACTTTATATACTAAAAATAGACCTTTAAATTTTTATTATTTTTATTATTTTATTATTATTATTATTATTATTTTTTTATTATTTTTTTTTTTTTTTGTAAAAAAATCAATTTATACCCCTAAACTTCGAGGGTTTTATCAATTAAAATCCTGAAGTTTCATAAGTGTATCAATTTACAACTCCTGTTAGATTTTAGAAAAAAACTTAATTTAAACGGGTGAAAATTTATAATTTTAGCAATTAGACCTATAAACTTTTATAAGTGAATCAATTGTCTGAAAATTTAGAGGTTTAATTGATAAATTACAAGTTCCACATGTGTGAAAACTAACATTTTTCTAACATAAGTGTAATAATTTGATACACTTATGAAAGTTTAGAGTTTAAATGGATACAATCACTAGTTTAGAGTTTTAATTGATACAATCTTCAAAGTTTAGTACAACATTTTGAAAAATTAACCTGTTATAATTAGATGAGTTCGCATTAAAATACCACCGAGATTGGAGGTTCAAATTCTCATCTCCACGTCTTAATGATTTTTTAATTTTTTTTTAAGACTAAACTAACAGTTTAAAGCACCGCCAAAGCGAGCATGACTAAGCTGACATATGTATGTGTTGACGACAAAGATATGTGGTTCGAATCTTCCACCCAATGTACTTAAAAAAAACTTAGTTTAAAGCACCAACATAAACAAAACTCAACGATAACAGACATATACTGCCTCATCGAGTTCCGAGTCTCAAATCCCATACTACAACTAGTTTAAAAGTTTAAAGCTAAAAAATACAAACACTTGAACTCAAACCTCCCACACCCTTTAATGGCAGCTTCTTCCTCATTTGTATTTATCTGTTTGTTCATTTCCTCTCTTTTCTAGGTTTGTGTTTTTTTTACATGAATTGGCCATAGTGTTCTTGGTAATATAGATATACATTTTGTTTTCTTATTTTACCAAAAAAAAAATATCCTTGAAGATTCGGCGGCAAACAATAATATGCTCTTGTTGATTTCCCTCATTTTCAACGCAAATCGCATATTCTTAAAATTCCCCATTTTGTCTATTCATTCATCGTTTTTCTTTTCCCTAAACCCTTTTTCTCATTATAAATTCTGTATTGGATTTCACTCTGATTTTGTAAAATTTGAATTTGAGAGATGAAGTTTTGGAAGATCCTCTGCATTTTGATTGAATCTACTTTGCCTGAATGGAGAGATGAGTTCATTTCTTATAAGAAATTGAAGAAGCAATTGAAATTGATGTACCCTCATAAAGATGGTGACCCTAAGCACTTCAAGTTTGATGGAGAAGCTTCCATGGAGATTTTTCTGAAATTGCTTGAGGAAGAATTGGACAAGTTCAACCACTTCTTTGAAGGCAAGGAGGAGTATTATGTTATCAAGTGGAGGGTAAGTTACTAACTCTTTGCTTTGACACTTGTTTGATCTCTCTCTCTCGAGAAATTATTCGAGGAAGCCGTCACAATGTGGCTGACAATTGACAATTGTATCTAGTAGTTATTAGAGGACATGCACATTGTCGAATTCACGTCGGAACGGTTAGTAAGAGCCAACACATTGTAGCGGACTTATTAATAGTTTTTACTTCCAAAGTTAGCATAAATCAAAGCATGTTGCAATGAAGTTTGAGTGTGGATATTTGGTGTAAAGGAGTGTTAATAAGTTCATGTGAGGTGTGAATTCAAGATTTTTCTATTTTGGTCCATGAGCTTTCAAAGTGTTAATATTTGTATTTTATCTTTATTTTCCTTTAACAAATCGATAACACGACTTGGAGTATGTGAGCGTATTAACATGCTGGCATGAGCATGTACTAGAAGCATATATATTGTTTGAGACATCAGACAAGTATTGGGTGTTCTTAGAATCCAAAATAGAACATTTACGGACTTAAAGAATATACAAGGGCATACAAAAAAAGTTCAACGAAAAGGGAGTTCAAGAACTAACTATAGACAAAGACTTTAATCCAACAAAATCAAACCAAGATCATATTTGAAATAGTTGGTCGGCTATGCATCTGTGCTTTTTGCTATTAAGTAGTTAATGTTGAAAGCTACTCTTTTCCCTTAAGACATACAAAATACGAACATATGATTTACATCCGCTATAAGATGTCGTTGGGAATGCAGTTATTGCAGGAGAAGGTAGTCGAGGTCGGAGATTCGGACGAAATGCTGATGAAAGTAGGGAGAGACATTGTGGACTTCCATGGAGAAATGGTTTTGTTAGAGAATTATAGTGCCTTGAATTACACAGGTTGGTTTTGCATTCTTTTTTTCTTTTTAAATCATGCTTTTCTGTAATTGAAAATGGATGTTGGTAGTCATTCTTATGTTAAGACATTCAAGATATTCTAGGACAGCTTTTGGATTAATGGTGGTTGAAGTTCCCTCTTAAAAGGTTTTTTCTTTTTCTTTATTTGAAATAACCCGGGTATCGGGAACCCTACTCGTTGAATTATGCTCATGGCTCTCCTCCACTAATCTCCGAGAGACGAGAATTATAGATGATTAAGTTTTCTACGTAGAGACTTGAACCCGAGATCTTGGGCGGTATCTCCAAATATTCCAAACTTTTGTCATCAAGCCCAACCCTTCAGTGGCTTCCTGTGTAAGTTTGAGACGTTCTTCGGGATTTTACACGGAAGGCTCTCGCCGGGAATACGACGTGCTTCATGTCAAAACTTCCTTTAGTAGTTTGTACATCCTTATCAACTTACAGGATCCACCTTTTATTTGATTTATTTTCTAGGGATTTATGGTCTTCTGGTGTAGTAAACTGTGGTGAGAGGTATTTCTGCTCTTTACTAACTTCATTCTTCACTTTTTCAAATATAAAAGTCCATTTTCTGAAGTAAGAAAGAAACTTTCATGGGAACCGAGTCCAATAGAAAAACGACCTTACTTGAACATGATATGTTCTATAGGTTGTACAACTGTCTTCATTCTTCACTTTTTCAAATATAAAAGTCCATTTTCTGAAGTAAGAAAGAAACTTTCATGGAAACCGAGTCCAATAGAAAAACGACCTTACTTGAACATGATATGTTCTATAGGTTGTACAACGGTGTCTTTGAGTTCTAAAGAAACGGTAGTAAATAACTACCTTACTTTAACATGATCTATTCCATAGAGACTTGAAGAAACAGTAGTAAATATGGAGTCAAAATGATGAAATATGTTTGTATGTTTGTCTGGTGATTGAATATTCATTCTAAATCTTTTGAAATGAGTAAAAACTCATTCAAATTTTCAATACATATACCAAGCACAGGACTGGCGAAGATTCTAAAGAAGTACGATAAGCGAAGTGGCGAGCTGATCCGCGTGCCTTTCATCAAGAAGGTGTTACGGCAACCGTTCTACTCAACGGATGTGCTCGATAAGCTATTGAAGGAGTGTGAGATGATGCTTGATCTTCTCTTCTTCAAGAAAGACCTGTCATGTGCTGCAGGTGAAACAGTGAATGAGGAAGAAAGGGGTTGCTCGGAGGCGAAGACTGCGACGGACAGTAAAGAAAAGGTGCTGAACATTCCCGAGGATCTTGCGGAGATCGAGTACATGGAGAGTATGTACATGAAGCTAACGTTATCAGCTCTGAATGTTTTGAAGGAGATTAGGGGTGGAAGCTCAACAATAGATGTGTTCTCATGGCTCTGAACATCCTAGGCCTAGCCAGCCATAGATATCAGCCATTTTATGTTATAAATTATAATGCAGTTTTCTTTCTCTACTAATTTTGTTCAACTGAATCAACTCTACATTATCATTAACTATTATGTGTAGTTTGTCATCTTTCTTTCTTTCTTTTCTAAATATTTGAATTTGTTTTTTCTTAAAAGAGGCCAAAACCTACCCAATATTTTTTAAAATTTTAAAGTTGTAACTTAGTTTTGGTCCCTAGGATTTGAACTTAGTTTTTGTTTAGTCCCTGAAGTTTATAAAATGACATGTTTGGTCCCCGAGAGATTTAAATTGATTTCTAATTGGACCCTCAAATTTGAAATAAGTTTATAATTGGTCAATCTCCAACTCGTTTAAAAAATGCAAGCAAAATGTAGTCAACATATTTTAATTACAACGTCATGATTCTGTTCGGTCAATTTTTGGTCTACTCTACTTAGTGACCATTTAAAAACTAATTTTAAACTTCAAGACCACTCAAAAATCAAATTCAAACCACATCACTTTTGAAACCTCAAAAATCAAATAGAAACTAAATTCAAATATCAAGACCAAAAGTGTTAGTTTCAAAAATTGAGGCACCAAATAGAAAGTAAGCTCAAATTCTCGAGACCAAAAATGTGTTTAACCCTAATAAAAATTAACACTTAGTTTTCAGGAAAAAAGATTCACATTAGGAATTAAATTATCGTGGTAAACCAATCTGAGCATAGCTAAGTAGATGAGACATTAATTATCATTTCAAAGGTCAATGGTTCGATTCTCTCACCCTTGCAATTGTTGAACTAAAAAAAGTCGGGTTCATAATTTTGATGTATATGGATTAAATTGTTATGAATTAAAATTTAATGACTAAATTGTTATTTTCAAAAAATATAGACCACGAGCATTAAAATATCATCAATCCAAATTTGAACGGTGTAGATTAATTTTCTTCTTCCTCTAGTTATAATATTTAATCTATAAATTATTATTGTTAAATATTATCAATAAGCGCTCGTAGCTCAGTGGATAGAGCGTCTGTTTCCTAAGCAGAAAGTCGTAGGTTCGATCCCTACCTGGCGCGTTTAATTTTTTTTATTATTATTATTTTTTTTTTTTGCTTAATTTCAGTTTTAAGTTCTCTAACCTAACCATTCCAAAATTAAATTCCGCACCTAATTCCAAACAAACCACCAAAACTCTTTTATTACCAAACAATCTAATTGATCTCCTTTGCATGACCAACGCTAATCCACCAACATTACTTTTACCTCTTCAATTACTATGATGAACTCACCCTTTATAAAAAAGCTTACAAGCTCTAATCCAAATTAGTCTAACATACAACTATTTCAACCACAAATAATGGCATTGATAGGAGAAGTACCGGGTTTCCTTCGGGTATACTCCGGTGGATCGGTTCGACGCTCGATCCCCGAAGTGGTCGTCTCAACTGATACTCAATCATCCAAGAATTATAAGTTCAAAGATGTCATTATCGACCGCAAAAAACCAATTACTGGAAGGCTGTTTCTTCCTGATATTACTAAGGCTACAGAAAAACTTCCTGTTCTGGTTTACTTTCATGGTGGTGGCTTTTGCATTGGCTCAACTACTTGGATTGGTTACCATCACTTTCTTGGAGACTTGGCTGCTGCAGCTCATTCTGTTATTTTATCTGTCGACTATCGATTGGCACCGGAGAATCGACTTCCTGTTGCTTATGAAGACTGCTACACCTCGCTTGAATGGCTCGATCATCAAGCAAGTTCTGAGCCATGGTTACAAAATGCTGATCTTTCTCGAGTCTTCCTTTCTGGAGACAGTGCAGGAGGGAACATTGTCCACCATGTTGCACTCAAAACCATCAAAAGCAACATTTCCAACCTAACCATCAAAGGATTGCTGTTGATTCATCCTTATTTCGGGAGCGAGAAGCGAACCGAGAAGGAGGAAGCGGAAGGGGCAGCAGGATTTGTGGAAATGAATGACATGTTTTGGGGACTGAGCATACCGAAAGGTAAAGACCGAGATTATTTCGGATGTAACTACGAGAATGTACAGATGACTAAAGAGGAATGGAGTCAGTTTCCTAATGTGGTGGTTTTTGTGGCTGGCTTGGATTTCTTAAAGGAAAGGGGAGAGTTGTATGCAGAATTTTTGCAGCAAATGAAGGTAAAGGAGGTTAAACTGGTGGAAGCTGCAGACGAATCGCATGTATTTCACGTGTTTCATCCTGAATCCGAGGCGACACGCTTGCTTCAAAAGCAGATGAGTCAATTCATGAAGAGCTATTAGCATCTCTTAAGATGTAGAACAGAGCATATTTGCAGAAATTATGGAAAGTTAATGTTCTATGTTATAATTTATGAGGCATGTAGCAATTAGTAAGCTAAAAGTATACGATGGAAAACAGATTTGATCAGAGTATGATCTCCTGAGCTTCAAATAAACACAACTGTGCCAAATCTTATATACAAGATAGTCAAAACAAAATTTTCAAAACTTGAATATCTAAATTTAGTAAACACAAATTCAACCCCACCATTGTTGTCAACATGAAAAATATATATACAAGCATATACACAATCAACAATACTTTTAAGAGAACTGTTGTTCGCCAACAGTATATAAATTAGTAGATATAATTGAGTATGGTTCGTGAATAAAAAATATACTTCTATTGATCATAAGTACTGAGGAAACCTCCAATGAAGCCAGCTCCATTGCAATCCCCACACAATATTTCCTTTTTCCCACTGCAACAGAAAGCCATTGATCAGCAGAATAAACACAAGTAGAATTCACATTTTCAGGGAAAAAAAAGAAGAAGAAGAGGAAAACAGAAGAAGCTTGGTATATAAGTTAGGTTAAATTATCAAAAATACCCCTGAATTATGGAGTTGGTTTCAATTATACCCCGAACTTTGAAAACTTAAGTTTGTTTCAAAACAACCCTCGAAGGCTTTTGTTGTTAAATTCATGGACAAGAAAGTTTGTGTTTGAAACAAATTTAAACACGGTTAGTGTTTTCTTATGTGAACAAATCTAAACACATACTAGAAGAAAATTGGGGGGTTAGGGTTAGGGAAAATATCATAAGCGAAAGAACAAAAAATTGTTGGGAGCGTGAGGTTAAAAGGGGGAAGATGACATGTATGGTTCACAAGTGTCATGTGTCTTTGTTTTTTTTCCATGTATGTGTTTAGATTTGTTCACATAAGCAGACACAAACTTTTAAGTCTATGAATTTAAACGGTAAAAGCCTACAAGGGTTGTTTTGAAATAAAATTCAAACTTCAGAGTGAAACTTTTCAAAGTTCGAGTTATAATTAAACCAACCCCATAGTTCAGTTTTGATAATTTAACGTACAAGTTAATTGCAAGTTAAAACACTAGTTGTTAGTTAACTCAAAGCTAAAGTCTATTTTTAGTCAATTACTATATTTGAAGTTAGTGGGGTAAGTGTTGATATGTTTAGACTTAGTGGAGTAAGTGGCTATTTTTGTGGAGTTAGAGTTAGTGGAGTTAGTGGCTGTTTTTATGGAGTTAACTAAGCTATTTTAGCATTTAGGAAGTGTATTTAAACTCAGATTTTATTGAATGAAAACGTAGTAGTTGCATTCCCATTTCTCTTCTCTCTTAGAAACAACAGTGGTATCAGAGCTAAAATTCTTAAGGGGCCTGTGAGTGAGAGTTAGTGAGATATCCCTTAGAGAAACCGAGTGATACACTTTGAGATTTGAGTGAGATGGAATCAGGATCGAGCAGTCTTTCTTCACTGGCTCCACCAGTGTTTGATGGAGAAAACTACCAAGCATGGGCTATCAGAATGCAAGCCTACATGGAGGCTTGTGATTATTGGGAAGCAGTTGAGAGCGACTATGAGGTTGCTGCACTTACCGATAATTCAACAATCAACCAGATCAAGACTCACAAGGAGAGGGTCACCAGGAAGGCAAAAGCTAGAGCTTGCCTATATGCAGCTGTGTCTTCATCCATATTCAACAGAATTATGGCCTTGAAGTCAGCAAAGGAGATCTGGGACTTCCTCAAAGGTGAGTATGAAGGTGATGAGAGGATCAAGGGCATGAAAGTGTTGAACTTGGTGAGGGAATTCGAGAGAATGCAAATGAAGGATTCTGAGTCCATTAAAGAATACTCAGACAAGTTGATTGCGATTGCCGACAAGGCAAGAGCATTAGGAACTGATTTATCTGACAATAGATTGGTTCAGAAAATTCTGGTTTCAGTTCCTGAGAAATATGAAGCAACCATTGCTTCCTTAGAAAATACCAAAGACCTCTCTAAACTCAAGGTGATAGAGTTAGTAAGTGCTTTGCAAGCACAAGAGCAGAGGAGGTTGATGAGGCAAGAAGGAAGCATTGAGGGGGCACTGAAAGTCAGAATGCAGCAGGGAGAAGGTGGAAGAGAGAAGAAGTGGAGAGGGAGAAAGGATAGTGGCAGCAGTAGCTCAGATTATGCTGTAAAGGATGATGGAAGTGCAGGTTTCAGCAAGGGCAGTGCATGCAAGCACTGTGGGAAACATAATCATCCACACTTCAGATGTTGGAGAAGGCCAGATGTGAAGTGTAGAAGGTGTCATTCAATGGGGCACATTGAGAGATTCTGTAAGGGATCTCAACAGCAAGGAGGAGCACATGCTGCAGTACAACAAGAAGAAGATCGACTTTTTGTGGCTACCTGTTTCTCATCAGTCACTCAATGTGACAGTTGGTTGGTTGATAGTGGGTGTACCAATCACATGACAGGTGACAAGGAGTTGTTCAAGGACCTTGACAAGTCATTCAAGTCAAGGGTGAAGATAGGAAATGGTGAGTATCTAGAAGTGAAGGGGAAGGGCACAGTGTCAATAGAGAGCTGTGTAGGAACCAAGTTGATTACTGAAGTGCTCCTAGTTCCTGAGATTGATCAAAACTTATTAAGTGTTGGTCAACTAGTAGAGAAGGGATTCAAAGTATTATTTGAAGAAGGAAAGTGTCTTATTCTCGATTCCAATGGGAATAAGTTGTTCAAAATAAAAATGCAGCACAAGTGTTTCTTATTGGATCCACTCGAGAAGGAACAAATAGCTTTCAAGTGTCAAGTGAGTGACACTGAGCTATGGCACAAGAGGTTGGGGCATTTTCATCAGAAGGGGTTGCAGTATTTGCAGAAGAATGAAATGGCAGTTGGAGTACCAGTTCTGGAGGAGATGAAAACAAAAGGCAAAGCTTGTTTGACAGGGAAGCAAACAAGGTTGTCATTCAAGAAGTCAATTTGGAAAGCAAAAGAGAAGTTGCAGCTCATCCACACTGACTTGTGTGGACCACAACCAACTCTCTCACTCAATGGTAGTAGGTATTTCATTATTTTTATTGATGATTATACCAGAATGTGTTGGATTTACTTCATGAAGCATAAGTCTGAAGTAGCTGAAGTGTTTCTGAAATTTAAAAGATGGGTTGAGAATCAGAGTGGTTGTCAGATTCAGGTGGTGAGGTCCGATAACGGGACTGAATACACGTCACAAAGGTTCAATTTCTTCTGTGAAGAAACTGGAATAGAGCATCAGCTCACTGCTCCATATACTCCACAACAAAACGGAGTCAGTGAGAGGAAGAACAGGAGTATTATGGAGATGACAAGATGCATGTTGCATGAGAAGAACTTGTCAAAGGAGTTTTGGGCTGAAGCAGCAAATACAGCAATTTTTTTATTGAATAGACTACCTACAAGGGTATTGGAGAAAAAGACACCGTATGAAGTTTGGTTTAATGCTAAACCAAAACTGAAAAATTTGAAGATGTTTGGTTCTTTGTGTTTTTCTCATGTTCTACAGGAGAAGAGAGACAAGTTGAGTGAAAAGGAAAAACAAAGAATCTTTGTAGGCTACACCATGATGTCCAAAGCATACAAGATCTATCAACCTCACAAAAAGAAGATGGTGATTAGTAGGGATGTTCAATTCTTTAATGATGAGAAGTGGGACTGGACAAAAGAAGAAGAGGTGAAGCAACAAGAAGTTTCTCTGGATACTGATGGACTGGTTGATGATGGACCAGTTAGAGGGACTAGACTGCTGAGTGAGGTATATGAGAGAAGTAGTGTGTAGCTGTGTTAGAAGCAAGCTAAATGTTTGCAGCATTTGAGTTAGGAGGAGTATGTTAGTTAACTCAAAGCTAAAGTCTATTTTTAGTCAATTACTATATTTGAAGTTAGTGGGGTAAGTGTTGATATGTTTAGACTTAGTGGAGTAAGTGGCTATTTTTGTGGAGTTAGAGTTAGTGGAGTTAGTGGCTGTTTTTATGGAGTTAACTAAGCTATTTTAGCATTTAGGAAGTGTATTTAAACTCAGATTTTATTGAATGAAAACGTAGTAGTTGCATTCCCATTTCTCTTCTCTCTTAGAAACAACACTAGTTCATCTCCATTGCTTCTGCAGTTGTATGTAATCTGGATGCTGAATTAAATTATTGAACTGAACAAATTACCCGCACAGCCAACAAGATGCGCCGGCTTTGAACTGTCCATTGAAGAAATCAACAGCATTAATTCCACTTCCTTTGCATTGTGAGCAAAGAACAGCACCTAATTTTATTCAAATTACAAAACGATCAGCAATCGCAAAACCTAAATCGTTTGCACCAACTTGTAAATCGACTTACCATTTCCTTCACAATCGCCACAAATCACGCTATTAGGTTTTGTGTTCCGATCATTCTTCGCAGCCTATTTGATCAGAAACGCAATTAACAGTTTCAATTTCCATCAATAATAACATTTGAAATCATTCTCCAGATCAGATTATACACAATCCGTTTCATTTCTGAGTAATCGGAAATCCAAAATCAAACAGGAGAAGCAAACAGAACCTTGCCTTGCAATTTAGATGATCGAATCGAGCAGCTCGAGAATAATGGAAGCCATTGTTAATAAGGTTGAGCTTCTGATCGCTACAACCTCCAATAGCTGCGAAATTCGATTACCAAAAGAGAAGATTGATGAATTGCAAGTGGTTTTCATAGTTCGATACAAGAATTTCTACAGATCTTTCGAAGAATGAGAAGGATTTTTGAGTTACCTGGTACTGTAGTGGAATTGAAGCAACCTGGCGATGCCGAGAGAGAGGAAGACGCCATTGAAATTCCCAACGGTTGGTTGTGAAATGGATTAGACTACCAAAAATATCCGTTCGCGCCATTAATAATAATATTGATATTTTGTTTTTTAGAATATAGTTGATAGTTTTTATTTTTATTTTTACTCCACATAGTAGATAGGTTATTTGGTCCCGAAATAAAAAAAAAAAAAAAAAAAAAAAAAGTAAGTTTTTCAATTAAGTTCGAGTTTGTATCTAGTGACTAAAAGGTTCTAGGTGTTCCACCTTCTCTTTATATGTTGTATAAAAAAAATTAAGTTTGTGTCAATTTGGTCTACGTAAAAAATTTGTCTAATAGATCCTTAAAGTTACAATTTTGTGTCAAATAGGTCATTTGCCTATTGAACATTTTTTTATTAAATTCACGAATTTGTTAGATACATAATTAAAAGTTTAGGGTCTCATTAGATGTCTAATTCAATTTTACATCTACTAAATTAGGTAGTTTTTAAAAATTTTGAATATGCAAGGACCTATTGGATATAACACTGAGAAGTTTATGGGTCTATTAGACAATTTTAAAGTTCAGGTTCCCATAATACACAAAAATAAAAATTTATGGACTAAACTTGTAATTTTAACTTAGTTTATATAATTTTACGATAGCAGTTGTTGGGAGGATCAAACCATCAATATGAAGTATCTGAGATATGCTACATTTAATTATTGTTTTAATATCTATGATTTATGTTTGATTTCAATTTCACTCACATGCTAGATGTCTCGAAATATTTCGTTGGTTAGCGTAGCATAGCATGCGTTAATGATTTGATTTTTTTTTTTAATTTTTTTGGATTCTATCATTATCACTATTTTTGCCAAAGGGAGCATGGCTCAGCGGGCATATGTATATGCTTACGACTCTGTGGTTCGAATCCCTCTACCCCAATGTACTAAAAAAAAAAAAAAAAAAAAAAAAAAAAAAAAATCATTATCACTATTATTATTTTTTTTTTTTTCTTTCTCATGTTCAAAGAAATTTGTTACGTAAGACATATAACATTTGGTAAAACAAAAAATTGCGCAACAGATTTAAAATATATTATTACTGCTTAAATTTTCGGAAGGTTTTTATTTATTTATTTCCCTCCTTTTATTTTTCTTCATTTTGTCTCATATGTCTTTGCACCACAACTCACTAGGTTGAATTTTACGTTCAATAAAGACTATTAAAATTAAAATTAAAGTATGGAGAGAGATTAAAAATGTATAATTTAACTAAATATTTATTATGGGTTACTTTTTAGGGCTGGTTGCACAAATAGCAATCAGGCCCAAACTAATTGCAAATTTAGCAAACTTTAAAATGTTTTGCAAATATGGCAAAAAAACTCGTTTCTATCACTGATAGACTTTATTATATCACTGATAGACTTCTATCAATGATAGACTATTATCTCTGATAGACTATTATCACTGACAAAAATCTATAAAAAGCTGAGGTGATCAGCGATAGACTTCTATCAGTCATAAGATATCAGCGATAGAAATTGCTATATCCGCAAAATTTTTAAAAACATGCTATATTTGCAAACAATAAGTCTTAAATTGTCATTTACTACAATTTCCCTACTTTTTAATGTCAATTAATATATTAATGACCTTCTTTAAATATGATAAAATTATTATTTTTTAGTTTAATAATTGTTGATGACATTTGAGATGATAAATGAAATAAAACTATTAGTAGATTTTTTTATTTTTTTTTTTAGAAAATATAGCTAAACTAGTTAAACATATATTTTCGACTAAAATATTAGGCCCATTTAGTTATGGATCGGTTTTTCAGTTTTATGTTTTCAAAAAAAAAAAATACAAAAAAAAAAAAAACGTTTTAAAATGCGTCTGCCGGGAGTCGAACCCGGGTCTATTGCTTGGAAGGCAATTATCCTAACCGTTGGACTACAAACGCTTGATGTTTACAATTGTTGAATAAAACTAATAAAATTGAAGTTTTTAATTGTATAAATATCAATGTTTATTTATTTTTTCTTAATTTAGTACATAATAATAATAATAATAATTTGGTTCGTGTGATTTAGAGAAAGTTAGAAATTAGTTTGGTTTTAAAAGTTAGAATTTCATCCCTCTAGTTTAATAAAATATCATAAATAGTCTCTAATCAAATCCTCATAAATAGTCTTCGTCGTCGAAGAAGGCTGTTCAAGATTATTTATGAGTGTTTTATCAACCATAAACACTAATTCTAAATTTTAAATTCATATGGACTAAAATCTATTTTTTTTTTTTTCATGTGGACCAGATTTGTATTCTAACCTAATATTTTTAGTTAAATAATTGCAGGGATGATGAATTGATCTTTGAGATAATAATTAATGTCTTATTTCGTTGAATTATGTTTAAATTGACGCATATAATAATATTGAATTAATAATGTTTATCCCTATTTCAACCCATGGATTTTTTAGGATTTCAAATCATGTCCGATATTTGGATGCCCGAAAAAAGGGAGGAATTTGAAATTAGTTATTATTTGAAAAAAAAATTGGTGAAAAAAATCAAGTAAAAAAAAGAAAATAATAACATAAATAATTAAATTAGTATATTACCGATAATTGTTGTTTTTTTTTTTTTTTTTTTTTAAAGAAGAAGAACCATGTTGTTAATTAACTAGGAAAAAAACCCAAAGGGCTACAAGATAAACAATTCAAAGAAAGTAAACTCAACAACCATGAAGGTGGACAGACCACACAGTCACACAACCCAACATGGGAAAAAGCATGGCCGGCTAAACTATGGGCCACCTTATTCATAGATCGAGGGACATAAATTAACCCTTTCACCATAAGAGAGAGCATCAACACTCGAATTTCACCCAAAACAGCGCCTTGGGGAATAAATGAAAAGAATTATCATGAACCGCCTTCACCACACTTTGAGCATCAGATTCTACCCAAAAACTCGTGAGGCCCATGGCGGCCGCCAACTTCAGACCACAAAGGAGAGCAAGTGCCTCCGCTGAAAACGGATCAATCTTCCCAGCCATATGCTCTGCACGGGCAGCAACCAACTCACCTCGCCAATCACGTATCACTACACCCAAGCCCGCACCTCGGGCCGTCGGGTGGCAGGACGCATCCACGTTAACCTTAAGCACCCCTACCTCCGGCGGGACCCATCCCTTCATCCCTGCCCCCTTAGCCTGTCTCATCGCCCTCCCGACCAAAGGAATCGTCGACGCTTCCTTATATGCTCGAACATAGTCTTGAATTCAACCCACCTTTGTTGGCACATCCAAGAGCACATAACGTTGCGCCTTGTTGTTCCGATCCGACCATAGAGCCCAACAAGTAGTCAAGAAGAGCTCCAGATCAGGACAACATATCAAAAGCCCCCAAAAACACCTCATGGATATCCCTCTGGGTCGATGTCAATCGTGCCACCGAAGGGAGGATCAGAGTCCAGACTAATTTTGCGCGCTTACATTGAAACAATAAATGGATATTCGTCTCCCTGTCCTTCTCACACATAACACACCATGGGTGCACAGGAACGCGTCGGGTGCATAAACTATGATTCGTCGGGAGAATGTCACTGTAAATCCGCCAAACCAGAACCTTTATTTTGTTAGGAACCTTTGCTCTCCAGAGGCCAACCCACCACCGATAATTGTTGTTTGCTAACTTGTAATCGTGACAAATAGTTGGGTTATTTATTTATTTATTTATTTTTTTCTATTGAATTATGAAAAATACATCCTATACATTTTTATTTTATTTTTTTAACTATCATTTTGATTTTTGAATACATTTCAAGGTAAGAATTAAAAAAAAAGAGTAATAAAAAATTAAATAAAAGGTGATGGGTTGAATACTGTATTAATTAAAATATTATTAAATATATATATATATATGTATGTATATATATATATAAATAAATGGTAACAAATGTCAATTTAAAATAAAAATAATTAAAAATAGAGTAATTTTTTATTATTTTTTTACAAATATGACCATTAGTGATAGTAGTGTATCGAGTGATAGTCATCAGCGATAACAGTTTATTAATAGTATCTTTGTCATTAAAATGTTTTAAATTTTATTATATTTGTTATTATTTTGGGCATGATTGCAACCAACCTATACATATTTTATTTCATTTTTGTCAAAGAACATGGTTTAGTTAGTATAGGTAGGTATTAACGAGTCAGAAGTTTTGATTTGAATCCCAACCACTAAAAAAAAGAAATACATATATATATATATATATATTTAATGTATGAGTCCCCTCCCAACACGGGCAGTAAATTAAGGATGGACAGGCAAAAACATGTGATGCAGTTTCAAATTATATTTTCAACTGTTTCATTATTTCGCATTTTTATTTTTTTTTACTAAAAGGACGTTATTCTTATTACTTACGCTTATAATTATAACCAACTGCCAACTTTAATAATATATATTTTTTAAAATAAAAGAGAAGAAAAATGCCTTATTCATTCGACTATATTTTTTTGAGAAATTATAATCGTTGTCAATTTAGAATAAAATAATTAAAAATATAGCATGTTTTTAAAAAAATTGTGGATATGACAATTTATATTACTATATCTTATGGCTGATAGAAGTCTATCGCTGATCACCTCAATTTTTTTATAGATTTTCGTCAATGATAATAGTCTATCAGTGATAATAATTTATCACTAATATGATAAAGTCTACCAGAAACGAATTTTTTTGTTATATTTGTAAAACATTTTATAGTTTGCTAAATTTACAATTAGTTTGGGTCTGATTGCTATTTGTGCAATCAACCTATTTTTTTTCTCTTAAAACTCATTTATAAATAATTCGTTGAATGGAGAAAGACATGAAAAAGTAAATGTGGATTAAAATGTCATATGTTTAAATATTATCAACAATTAGTTAACTAAAAAAAAAAATGTGAATTACCCCTAAAGGGTTCATAATAACTGATTTTAATCGTTAGAAAAATATTTGTATGTAAATATTGTTATTTAATTATTCATAAAGACTGATTTTAGTCATTGGTTAGAAAAACATTTGTATGTGAATATTGTTATTTAATTATTGAACAAACAATAAATGATTTGACATGATGTACCTAAAAGTATAATACTCTCTTCTTATGTACTTATTCAATTTAAGATTTTTTTTTTAATTTAGAGATTAAATAATCAAAATTTATATTTATAGACTAAATTGATAATCTTTACTTTTAAAATTTTGGTCCAAACCATATGTTTTTATATACTAATTAAATAATAATAATTTAAGATTGACTAGATTCAAATTAACATATTTATTGATAAAAAAATAAAGTCATAATTAATTTGATTGGTAATTTGTTTTAGTAAATATGTAACTTTAGTTATAGTAGTTCTTGCAAAGTTAACATTCAAAAAATAATAATCTAATGTTCATAGTGATTGGTAATTTGTTTTACAAATGTAAGGAGGCACAAAATATTTTTAATTCACAATAGTTACATTTTTACTAGTTGAAGTATTGCTAATAAACATAGTAATTGGAAGTTCACCTATTTAATAATTAATTAGGGTGATTTTGAGAAATTACATGAGGATAATTTTGAAAATTTAAATAAATTAGGGTGATTTTGAGAAATTACATGAGGATAATTTTGAAAATTGAACTTAAGACCTTTTAGGGGGCGTTTGGGGCGCAGGGTGGGTTATTATAGTTGGTGGGTTATTATAGTCCGTGTTTGGGGTGCAGAGTTGTATGGTCTGAGTTTAGTAAGTCTGTGTTTGGGGTGCAAGTTGTATAGTGTGAGTTTAAAATACAGTTTTCTTTAACATGAAGTTTGAAATATGTGTTTATGTTAGTTTATTTTTTTTCTACAATTTTTTGTTGTATTTATATAGTTAAATGTATATTACATATTAATTTTTTAAAAATTAAAAAATAAATATTATTTAGGAAATCACAAATAATAGACAACAAGAGGCTCGGTGGAGAGAAATAATAGAGTTTCCTTTAACATGGAGTTTGAAATATGTGTTTATGTTAGTTTATTTTTTTTCTACAACATTTTGTTATATTTGTATAGTTAAATGTATATTACATATTAATTTTTTAAAAGTTAAAAAAATAAATATTATTTAAGAAATCACAAACAATTTGGGTGAAGAGAGAAATTTGGGATGAAATGGAAGATAAAAAATAGTGAGGTGAGGAAGACAAAGAGAGAGAAAAAATCGATAAATTGAGTGAAAAAATAGGAAAAAAAAAAAAAAAAAAAAACTGTAGAACTGCTACAGTGTTACTGTAGCAAACCGGGGTTATAATAACCCGAGCCCCAAATTATATAGTTGGGGTTCCAAACATGGGGTGGGCTATTTAAGCCCACCCACCCTACCCAACTCGGAGGGCCAAACAACCCCTTAAGGTGTGTTTGGATTGACTAGTTAAAAAAAAAATGTTTTTCAAATGCATTCTTTTTAAACAATTTTTCTATAAAGGTTTATAATTAAAACACTCATATGTTTAGTTACATTTTTTCAAAAGTATTTTTATCTTAAAAGTTTATTTGATTTGTTCTACACTAATAGTGTTTCTCCTAATGTCAAATTACTATAAAGAAAATTATTAATAAACAATATGAATTAATAAGTTTAAATATGTATTTTAAAAATTATGACCGACATTTACTATTGTCAATGGTCGGTGACGGGATAAGAGTGGCGGTCGTCATCGTTAGTTGCCGGAGGTCGTCGGGTGGTTGTCGTCGATGAAAATCGACTGGAGTTTCATCGGAGGCGTCACCGGACATCGGCCAAAGTTTTGTCGGAGGTCGCCGGGGTGGTTGTCGTAGGAGATCGGTCGGAGTTTCGCTGGTGGACGCCCGAAGGTGTTGCCAGGGATCGACCGGAGGTGGTCACCACCGGAGGCGACGGAGGTCATCTGAGATTTGCGACGGTAGTCGGAGGTGGTCGCCGAATAGGGTTGTTGGTGGCCGGATGAGGTCACCGGAGATGGTCGGCGACGACGTTGTCGGAGGAAGTAACCGATAACAATCGTGGTGGAGAAATTTTAAAAGAGTAATGTGAAAATATTTTGGTAATTTAAATACATTATGGAAATTAGGTAAGTTTTTCAATTAAACACCAATTTTTTTTTGTTTTTTATTTTGTAAAAGTTAATATCAATTGTTTCACCCCAAATTAGTTATTTCAAAAACTCAACACACCAACCATTGACAATAGTCAACGTCTCATTTTATTCAAAAAATTATTTTATTAAAAAATTAAACAAATGCAAAGCAAACACACCCTTAATCCTGAATACATGCTAGTAAAATTTGAACTTACGATATTTGTAAAAATAAATATGTTTTAACTACCGAACTTATAGGTTCGTGTCTACAATTGAATTAGATCATAATAAAATTGCTAATTAATGCACACCTTATTTAGGAAAAAAAAAAGAAACTACTCATAATTTTTTTTTCCATGTGGTATCAATTTTCACCCTAAACTAACAATTTTATCTAATTTGACTTCAGACATAGTTAAATGTTGCAATTTCTACCCTCTATTTCAATTCTCGCTAACTCACCCACTAATTTTAACAAAAATCAATGTCAAAATTTCTGTAAACTCACTAATTTCAATTATAACAAAATTTGCACAAATTTAAGTTTGATTAATGCACAAACTATAGGATAATTTTGTCAAAACTCATGAAATTTAACCAAAAAAAAAAAAAAAAAAAGAAAAAAAAAAAAGAAAATAGCCTAAGGTGACTTTCATTTGTGATGTTTTCAATTTTGCACTATAGATATATTTAATAATTCGTTAAAAATATATGATGAGAATATACGATTTTTTGAACGAAAAATTATCACACGATACAAATTGCAGGATTTTTCAAGTTTTTATTTTATTTTAAGAATAACATTTTTCAAGTTTAAAGTTAAGATTACTGTCTCATTCTCTATTTTCTTATTAGACGGTCTAATTTCGCATTGTTTCGGTTTAAAAATATAATTCAACAAACTTACTTACACCTTTTTAATGTAATTTATGTTTATCTTCAATATTTTTATTTTTTTAGTATATTCTTCTTTCACCTCTTCGAAAATGAACTAGTGTATTCATTAAACACGAGTTGATTAATATATACTTTTATCACAAATTTAAATATAACTTAACTGTCAAAGCGAGCATAGCTCAGCTGGCATATGTATGAGTTAACGGCTACGAGGTCTGTGGTTCGAATCCCCTCACCCTCAATGTAATAAATAAAATAAATATAACTTAACTGATGGACATATAGTATTAAATAAAATATTAGATAGTTTAAATTTTACGGTGGATATTATTCAACTAAAAGTGGACTAAAATAAAATAATTTTATTTTAGTTAAAAAGAAAAACTCCAATTTAAAGTTATCTCCAAAGTCCACTCCATCAATCGAAGCCCTTTTAAGATCCGATTTAAAGTTAATTTTAAGATCCGCAACATGTTCCCAATTTTTATTTCTTTAACATTTTTTGGAATGGTTTAGAGAACAAGCCAATGTGCCTTTAATTCAACTCTAAAAAGTTCCTCTTATTTTCTTATATATGTATTAAGGAATTTTCGTATGTATTTTGGGAAGTTAGAATTAGAGTTGTGTGATATAAATTTAACCTTTTCTAAGAAGAAATACAAGAGAAAATACAAATATTATGTAGCCAAATTTGTTGCGATATTTTCCTTTTATGGAAAAAATAACCTGTATATATATCATTTATCATTGATAAATGATTTATATATATTAGTAGTGTTTTTTTTTTTTATTGGGTGGAGGGATTAGAACCACAAATCTCTTGGTAATCAACACATACATATGACAGTTGATACATGCTCGTTTTGGTGCATAAATAACACTCATAATTAATGACAAATATAGTTTTACAAAAAAAATTGATAGTCCCTAATATATATTAATAGTGTATGAGTAACTATCACTAATAGACATTGATCTGAGTGATTATTAGTGATAAAATTTGTTATATTTACAATTATATATATTAGAGTATTGATATATATTTTTTTTTTTTTTTTGAGTACATTGGGGGTGAGGGGTTTCGAACCACATACGTCTTGGTCATCAAGTCATACATATGTCAGCTGAGCTATGCTCGTTTTGGCAAGTATTGATATAATTAAGTTTACTATAACTAATCAACCTAATTTTTTAGGTTAATTTTTTTTTTTTTTTTTTTAGAATATGTTGGGGTGGAGGATTGAACTTAGGACCCGAGTCATGTCATTGAGCTATGATTTTGTTGGTTAAGTTAATGAACTATTTAACACGATATAAAGGAGAAAATAGAATTATTAATATATCATTTATGTAATGAAGTATATACAAATATAAAGCGACAGATCTACTATTATCGCAAAAACTTATATTTTGTACAACAATATGAGAGTAGGATATTAAATTTAAAACTTTGATCTAAGATAACGTAATAGTAGGATATTTATTTATTTTTTTATTAAAATTATAAGAACAAACAGAAAATTTGAAATTAACTGAGTTTTGGCAGTTGAGTTATTATGAATAAATCAAAATTTGTTATTGAATTATGATTGTCTTAAAAAGTCATTATTATCTTTCCATATAAATAAAATGCACAAACTAATTCAAAGTTCAAATTTCAAATTCAAACAAGGCCGTCCCTCATTCATTTAAAATTACACAAGACAACAAAATAAGACAGATTCTTCCCATTTTGCTTTTTAGACCCCACAATTTATTTATTTCATTTTTTCACCCCAAGCCCAATGAAAAAAAATAAAAAAAAAAAAAAAATCAAACCCCAATGGATCGATGTTCCTTCACCGGTTAAATGTCAATTTATTTATTCTCCCAGATTTCTCTCCCTTTCCCTCTCTGTCTCTTTCTTCTTCCCTGATCTGTACTCGAATCGAGCTCAGTTCCTTTCTCTGAATCTCCATTCATAATTCTTCATCTTCTTCATCTTCATCCCTTTGATTTTTCCTGCAAATTTCTTGTTCTTCTTCCTCCAAATCGACTCAACAATGGGCAGAGGCGGTTCTCTCAGTGACAGTGTTCTGAAGAAGATCGTTCTCTCTTACACCTATGTCGCCATTTGGATCTTCCTCAGCTTCACCGTCATCGTCTACAACAAGTTCATCCTCGACAAGAAGATGTACGATTGGCCTTTCCCGATTTCCCTCACCATGATCCATATGGGTTTCTGTGCTTCCTTGGCTTTCATCCTCATTCGCGTCTTCAAGCTCGTCGAGCCGGTTTCCATGTCCAGAGATCTCTATCTCTCCTCCGTCCTCCCAATCGGAGCTCTGTATTCTCTCTCTTTATGGCTTTCCAATTCGGCTTACATTTATCTATCTGTCTCCTTCATTCAGATGCTCAAGGCTTTGATGCCGGTCGCTGTTTATTCGATCGGTGTTATGTTGAAGAAGGAAGGTTTCAAGTCGGAGACGATGGTCAATATGCTTTCGATTTCCTTTGGCGTTGGGATCGCTGCTTATGGCGAGGCTAAATTCGATACCTGGGGCGTGATTTTGCAACTCGGCGCCGTTGCATTCGAGGCGACTCGCCTCGTTCTGATCCAGATTTTGCTTACCTCTAAAGGAATCTCGCTGAATCCGATCACTTCCTTGTATTACGTTGCGCCTTGTTGTTTCGTCTTCTTGTTAGTGCCGTGGATCTTCGTCGAGTTTCCAATTTTGAAGGCTACATCCAGTTTCCAATTCGATTTTGTCATCTTCGGTACCAATTCGTTGTGCGCATTTGCCCTAAATCTCGCCGTGTTCTTGCTCGTTGGCAAAACCTCCGCCCTAACGATGAACGTCGCCGGCGTCGTCAAGGATTGGCTCCTGATCGCCTTCTCGTGGTCGGTGATCAAGGACACCGTGACGCCGATCAACTTGTTCGGCTATGGATTGGCTTTCATCGGAGTTGCATATTACAATCACTCAAAATTGCGGGCTCTGAAGGCGAAAGAGGCGCAAAAGAAGGATGCTCAGGCCGATGAGGAGTCGGGGAAATTGCTGGAGGAGAGGGAGATTGATGGATTGGTGAAGAAGAACGAATCTGGAGATTGATTTCAGAGGTGAAATTGACACAGAATATAGCAATAAATCAGGAAGAAGACCAGAACAAAGAGAAGAATCGACATGGAGAATTTGGGATCTCTTCATCAACTCAAATTCAGGTCATTGTTCTAGATTTCTTCATCAATCTCCATTGTTAACTTTTGGCTGTTTAGTAATATTATTAGGTGTTTGAGATTTGCTTCTGTTGCTTGATTATGATGCATGCAGCCATTGATCAATGTGATGTGTTTGTAGAATGAGAGAATCTCAAATGCCATTTTTTTTGTTGTTCTTCACAGCATCATCATCTTCACCCTTTTTCCCAAGTTGATCAATTTTTCTTTCTTACATTTGTTTAGGAACTTTTTGATTCTATAATGGTTCAGTTCAGTGCTTATCTATTCACTTTAGGCTGTATTCAATTGTCTCTTGTTAATGATACTCTGGACTAGATTTGGCTTTATGGATATTGCTGAGAAATAACAAGAGCTAGGGTTGTTTAGGATGATTTTTCAAGTGCTTAAGAACGCTTTTTTAACACTTAAAACCCGTTTTTCAAGCACTTGAAAAGTCATTCAAAACAAGCCTTCATAAATTATGTGTTACGAAGTTATGATTATACCAATGATTATCATAAAGCTGATTGCCTATATGATCTTTTGTTTGGTTCTTTCAATTTAATTTATAGATGTGGATCTCGAACTTATGAATGAGCGTATTCCTGAACGGAAGATAAGAAACTTAGACTAAAAAAAAGTAATATGCAAAAAGAATGAAGTAACTTGGATACATTCGCAGTACCGTGATCTAACCGAAAAAGATGGAGATGGTTATTTGAATTGATTAGGTTAACTGCATCAAGTATGAATGCACCTTGACTTATTCGTGCGAAGTTGCATCATCATTACTCTTTTTAGTTTTTACTACCATTTCACTACCACACAATTCTTTTTTAGTTCAACATGTGGGGGTGGAGATTCGTAGTTATGATATTTTGATGGAAGGTCTAATGTCTTAACCAGTTAATTCATAGTGGTTAAACTTTGCCAATTTATTTTATTTTGATAGCTTTGAGTAAATGAGCACCTCAACTAATCTCATTTTCTTATGACCTCAAAGATGGCACGATTCCTAGTTTTATCCTTACTTTCCTGACCAAACTGACTCATAGCGGTTAAATATTGTCGACGTTTTTCGATTTATAGCTACATTGTTTCTTGTATAGACTGGGTAAAAATACTTAAAAAAGACCTTATTGCTGATTTGGACAATCTTGATTGTGTCATCTTTTAAAAGCATGAAACTTGGAATATTCTTCATAGCTGAAAGTGAAACCTATAATGGTAGGTATAGAAAAGAAATGACAACTTTATTTTTTTTTCTTCTTGTTTGTACATTCTGTAGGTTCAGAAACTGAATCTCCTCCCCTTACATTTGCTAGTGACACAAAACATTCTTCTTATTCTGTCCTTTTCCCTTTATTAACTATTAGTTTAAGTATCCGTTAAGAGTGTTCGGTTCATAGGTTTGAATTCTTTACCTAGTGCTAAACTGATCGAGTTTATGAAGATTTGAACCTCCGACCTTAAGAAAAAAAAGGATATGTGTTTGTTAATTTTCCGTATTGTTCAAACTTACGAAAGCTACCTTGTATACTACAATTTTTTTTTTGTACAACTAGAGGTATGAAGATTTGAACCTCTGACCTTAAGGAAAAAAGTACATGTTAATTAGTGCGAAACTGCTTACTTTGACTACTAGATTACAAATCATTTTGATATCGTTTTTGAACGAAGAGTAGCAAAGCATACTTCAAGAAGCAAGGTGTGGCTAAACTTTTTCCTTTCCAATAATAGCATTTAAAATTGAAATCAAAATATTGTTGATTTAAAAAAAATTGTTTAATGATTTAGAAAATATTTAAATTAGTACAAGATGTATGAAAAAAAAATAAAAAATTTATTTAGTAAGAAAAAAAATGATTGTACCAAAGTGAGCATAACATGTATTACTTTAAGTTGCGGGTTCAAATCCTCCATACTGTTGTATGTAAAAGAAACGGTTCTACCATTTTAACATTGAACTCACAAATTCGAGAATTGTTCTTTGTTTTTTTAATTAATTTAATGAACAACAAAAATAGAAGCAATTGGGATAAACACTCAACCTAGTCACTAATTTCATTTACAAGTAGGACTTACTATAAAAACCCAAAAAATTAAGAGTCATTGTGCATGGACATTATCAAATTAAAAAATATTGATCGGATCAAAACCCTTTATACAATAGATCTCTGTCAAAACTATCTTTATGTAGACATTTTCAAATTAATAACTCATTATCACTTTAAATTTAAGAATCTCCAAATTTTGACAACTGCTTACTGCTTAGTCAAAGTATTGAAAAAAAATGTGTAGCATTGTATTTCCAAGGGTCCAAATTGAAATAAATAAATATCATGAGACAATATTAAAATTGCTTGGAAAGAGATGACATGCATGAAAATTTTCATTATAAAGTTAGAGGTATGAATCCTCTTATCACAAACTAAAAAAAAATCTTACAATAAAAATTACAAAAAGGAAAAAAAAAGTGAAACATCATGAGTTGACGACATGATGTATCGTCTATTGACCATGAGGTCCTAGATTCAATCCCCACCCCAACATGTTGTCAAAAAAAAAAAAAAAAAAAAAGTTAGACTACTTGCAAGATGTGGTGTCAAATATTACTTATCAATTTCATCGAAATGCTAGGCTGATAATCAATAATATTAACTACACTAATTTATTAGAATAAAAGTTGAAAGTTCAAGATGTAATTGATACATGTTAAAAAAAAAAACTAAGAGTAGAAAACTCATTTCTACCAATTTGAGATGACATTTTTTTTTAATATAAATTTATCGTTAACTCATGATGAGACTAGCCCACCAAAGATTATTAGTAATGTTGTTGAATTAAGAAGAACGAAGACTACATTGAAAAATATTAAAAAAGGTATAAAACTAAGTTAAAACCTTTTAAACAATAAAAATTAAATATAAAAAACTACTTAGACACAAATATATATTTCAACGAATCCGAGCATAACAGAATTGACATAATGTATGATTAGTTACTAATATATTATACGTTCGATCCCTTACTCTACAACAAAAAAAAAATGTCAAAGCGAACCTGATTCAGTTTACATATGTATATGTTAATAACCAACAGGTCTCTGGTTGGAATACTGATGTATTAAAAAACAAAAATACAAAATACCGGTCCTATTTCTTCTGGTTTCCAACCATCGAATGGTGAGATTTCAATCCACGTCATCTGCGCGCGGTGAGTACCTTTTTTGTCAAGACGTGGCTGGTTAGCGGGAAGAACACGTCATCACATTCCCATTTTCGTTGGAGTTTGGAAATTGCAGGTACATCCATCAACGATTTGGAGCTCTCGATTCTGGAAAACTGCAACGTTTTCTTCTTGCAGAAGAAGAACACTACGCGCTATACTCGGAGACGAAGAAGGAGAAGAAAATTGCCGTTTCGAAGATGAGAAGAGGATCTTCAACTTCAACAATTTCTTCGCTGTTATCACTGAGCTTCACTCGTCAACAATCGTCGAAGTTCGGCCTTGATCCGCTTCGTGTTCGATTCTTCTCTTCGTCTACGAAGAATCCTTCAGGTCTCTTTCACATTTTGTATTCGCGTTATATGTATGGATATTGTAATGTGGAGTATGGAATTAGTATGTAGTGTATGCGTAGTACAGTGTTAATGTGGTGGTTGCTGGTTAAGGAGTCATGAGAGATCGAATTCTTCGCTTGAATTATGATCGCGATTCGGTAATTGTTTGATTGTTGATGTTCCTTTAGTTTGATTCTGTTCCCTATGGTATGATCATTAGAAGTTAAAGCATTGCGTTGATTGGATTTAATTTCTCGGATTCGAATTTGCTTATTGTTTTTTTTTTTTTGGTTTCGGATGGAAGTAGGCCAGGAAAGGAAGGAGATAATGGTTAATTTGTTGTTTTGTCTTACCGTTTAAGGATATGCGAGTTCGTGTATGTTGTATATTGATATTTGCTTTAACTGGTCTAGCGGTTAGTGTTCGTCTTGAAAATAATAATGAGTTTAGAGAGAATGAGTTCAAACCATGATGGCCACATACCTAAAATTTAATATCCTACGAGTTTACTTGGCAATCAAATGTAGTAGGTTCATGCGGTTGTCCTGGGAGATTAGTGGAGGCGCGTAAGATGGCCTGGACACTCACGGATATAAAAAAAAAAAAATGTATATTGATATGTGCTTTGGATTCTGTAATGGCGTAGTCATGGTCACAGCCGTATTTTGGACTTGTAACGTGAAATTCATTATTTCAGGGCTATTACTACAGTACAGGAAACTAGTTGAGCGAGGGGAGCTACAACATGATCCTTTTCAAGATAGAGTGGCTTCCGAATTGGAGAGTTTGCTTGGAAGGTTGGAGCAATATGAAAAAGATATGGAAGAGTATCATGTACTAATTGGGATTGTTAATACCATAATGATTTGATTGTAGGTTATGCTTTCAGACTTACAAAAGGTTGATACCTACTGCTAAGACCCTTTTTTAATTTTTTATTCTTAAGGTAAAACTAGCTAACTGGAAGCAGAATAGGGAGAAGGAGATGCGCAGACTTTTAATGGAGGAAGCCGAGTCACAACAACAGGGTGATGTATGGACATCAGTAAATAAGCGTCGAAGCAAACTTGTTGAAACACTGATGTTTCGGTTAGGGACACTTCTTTTCCCAGTCACCTTACTAAACTTAAAATCTTCCGCAGCTCCATCTTGGCTTCTGATTATGATAAACTTTCAACTTTGTAGAATTTGGTTTTTTTGCAAATATTTATTTATTTTGACCTTAGGAAAAACTATGAAAATATGGAACTTGGAGTCGGTAAATGGGTTTCATACCTTAACCGAGAGAGGAAGTTGGATTCACTTGTAGGTCGTTGTCCTTCTGCTCCACATGCTCCTAGGGGACTGTACATATATGGAAATGTTGGAAGTGGTAAGTTTCTGACTATGATAAAATTTATGTGGCAAGCTTGGATATTAGTTACCACTTCATAGTGATTTATGCTTATAATCTGACTATCATAGTGATTTATGCTGATAATTTTACAATCAACTTAATTCTGATTTGCTGAACTAATTTCTAATAATCTAGGGAAGACAATGCTCATGGATATGTTTTACAATGCTACTGAAGGAATTGTTAAACATCGACAAAGGTACCATTTCCATGAGGTGAGCGTTTGTTTTAGTTTGGAAAATTGGAAACATTTTAACAAACAATTGCAATTTCTTTCCAACCAGTGTATTGAGCTTTAATGAGTTTCAGAGATACATGCTTTTTTTTTTCAGGATTGGTATTGGTCTTCAATTTTACTTCATTGTATGGCAGGCTATGCTTAAAATTAATGAAGATATGCACAAGATATGGAAACATCAAGTAAGGGAGAAATCTTCACAATCAAGCATTTCGAGTTGGATTATGAACCTCCCCTTTGATACAAAAGTGAAGGAGTGGTTGGCTGCAGAAGAAAAATACAAGCAAGAGGTACAGATGAAAAACATTCTTCCTGCTGTTGCTGATAAACTTCTGGTTGATCAGCAAGTAGGTCAAGTAGGAGCTAGCATTCTTTGCTTCGATGAGATACAGGTAAATAGAATAACCTAAAGGAATTTTTTTGGCTGAAATGTTTGCTTCATCATTATACTATTCCTGATCCTGTCAAAATAACATATAAATAATAGTGGATCACACATTATGATGTAAAAGTAGGAGAACTAGAATTTTGAAATTATGGGGGCTAACTTAGGAAAACTAGAGTTTTGAAAATAGCAGTGAAACGTGAGGTGTTTATCATGGAAAAAGGATTGTTCTTTTGTTGCTTATATCCGAAACAAGTTTTGTTCAAGCATGTTTTGTGTAAGCAAGTATTCTGAAATGAGTTACCAATGATTTTATTCATTCATGATGTTTGTTTATTGGCTTTTTCTGCTCTCTCTTTCAGACAATTGATGTATTTGCTGTTGTGGCATTATCTGGAATTGTAAGCAGATTGTTGGGTACTGGAACAGTTCTTGTAGCCACCAGCAATCGAGCTCCAAAAGACTTGAATCAGGTACCATTCTAATTGAAATGTTGAAGGAGAGAAGATATACATTAACTGGTCATTAGATTTTTTAATTTTCCATGTTTTTAATTTTCAAATCTTACTGGCTGGGGAAGTCTGGTATTCTAATTTACAATGTAATAAGATTTGACTAAGTTTTTATGTAGGAGAAATTGACTCTTTGATGGAGCTAAGTCCCCAAAATATGCATAGTAGTTTGAGGGAATGGAAAGATAAACTAGTCGATATCTCATCTCCCCTCTTTTTTGTAATTCTCTTTTGATAATGACAGTATTGTTTCTTATCAAAAAAAAAAAGAAAAAGATAAAGATAAACTAGTCGATATTTTTTATCCCCACGATCAATCAACTTTCTTATCAAAGTATGCAGTGAATTTGTATATGAAAATCATCATTTTGATTGTGTTAGACGGATTTTGTTAATCCAGGATGGCATGCAGAAGGATATCTTCCAAAAGTTTGTCACCAAACTGGAGGAGCATTGTGAATTTGTTCTTATTGGCAGTGAGATTGACTACCGGCGCCTTATAGCCCAGAGGTCTTCTGACCAGGTGAGAGCATTAACAGTGTAACAAGGTATTCAAGAAAAAAACTGGCGATGCATTTTTGAAGTATTTGTTGTTGAATGTACACCTTATCCACACGAATGTTTCCACCTGGAGCTTTTACATCAGTTGGAATATTGAAAAGGATGATTGCCTGTCCAACCAAATTTATTTTTAGTTGCTTGGGTAGTATCATTTGCCCAAAGTTATGTTATCACAATCATGAGTTATGAAGCACAGGCTATTTAGTTTAGATAATGTATTTGTAACTTACATGAATCAAATACACTGATACAGTGATACTTCTTGGATACTTAAACTAGAGTGTTAGATTTTTTATAATTTTATAAAATCCACTTTGACACATAGACATGACAAAAAGTATTAGAGAAGAGTAATGAATTTTGAATGAAAAACATCATACTTTTTTTAACCTTATAATTATATGGATATATATGATTTTGAATTTTCTTTTCCTTTAAGATAGTGAACCGTTTATGTTTTTCTATATTCTCAATGTATGTTTTTGTTAATCATGTTGTATATTTTAATATTGTACTTTTAATGTGAATGCATAAATTGCAATTGTTTTACATGAAACTCATTGGAATGCATAAATATTTTCAAATATATTTAAATTTATTACTGAAGAACAGTTCCTATTGTCTTCATTTCCTAGTTTTTGAGAAAATGTTGAGTTGCTGGGTTCATGGCATACCATGTTTGCATTATAGATTATGACTTGTGAGAGAGTAGTCAATGTTTTGTATAGGCTACCGACTACTGGAAGTGATGCCTTCTCATCCACTCGTGTTATTTTGATGTTTTCCATTATGTCTCATCCTTTTTGGTGACATTTTAATCTTTGAATTTTTAAGCATGCGATTATGAAATTCCAGAAGACGGAAACTGCAATACATATATCTGTTATGATCTCAGTTATTGTCTTGCTTGATCAACCTTTATTGTCATTGGTGCACTTTGATGGTTTTAACACCAGATATGGGCATTGTGAAATGTTAATATTCACTTACTGGTAGCAATTTCTTTCCTACAATGGTTCAGATTTTTGTTCATTTATCATTGAATCCACATGTAGGCGCATTATTTCTGGCCTTCAGATTGCACATCGGTGGGAAAATTTGAAAAGATGTGGGTCGAAATCACCAGCCATTTGGGAGGACAAATCACCTCTGAGACTATTCCTGTGATGTTTGGAAGGTACTTACTAAACTTAACTCAATTTTTTCATTGAGCATGCTTTACAAATTTCTATGTATTGTATCAGAAAATTGGAGGTGTCAGAAAGCTGCAATGGAGTGGCCCGATTTGCATTTGATTTTCTCTGTGGTCAACCGGTATTATGCTTATCTTTGTACTATTCACACATTGGTGTACAATGTGGTACAATGTGCCTGTCTCTGTGCATGTGTGTCTGTTTTTTGTGAGGCCATATGTAATTTACAGTTGACACCGTGGTGGACAACGTGCCTTTCTATGTGTTAGTATAGTTATTTTTGTGAGGGCATATATAATGTTTCTATCTTTCCTTTCTTAATGTCATGATTAATGTTTTACTTGGGAAGTCCACCAACTTATATTGATTCAAACCTCCTGACCTTTATTAATTGCCCGGTCTTGTAGCCTGATGGAGGAAGAAGTTGTACCAATTACAGAATCTTAAAGATAAGGTCTTGATGAATGGTTTTCTTGTAGATCAATGTAAAAGAGGAAAGGTTGGGTACCTTTAGAAAGACCCTACCAAGAGAAAGCTTTAATGATCTGCAATGATTTAGCTGTTAAAACATGTAAATTTTTCCTGGGCTCTTCCAACCTTTAAGCCAAAAATGCTCTGATATGGAGGATTGTTGTTGTTGGCTTATCAATTTTGTCAGAGCTCTTTATGACTCTAATTTTTTTGACTTTATGAGGCTTCTTTATCTCTTGAATCAATGCATTCTTATCCCGAGAAAAGATAGATTGACTTAGATATTTTGCACTTCGAGTTCAGGTATTTGTAGTTGTAACTCCTGCATGCCTCTCCTGACAAATAGGAGTTTCATCCTTGATCAACATGTTTACAATGCTACTGGAAATTGACAATCCTTAAAAAATGTGAGAATCCTATGGTGCCTTCCTTTGGGAAGCTTGAATATAACCAAAAACATCCCAAGATAATTTCTTAGGATGGTGCTCTCCCCCTCTATTTGCCTTCTTGGTGCTAAGGACTTAGAGGACTGAGTCCATCTTCTCCCCCAATGGCATTTTGTGGGCATTGACCAAAATTACTCAGCATTTCTGGGTTTTCCTCTTTCAACAATTCAACTTTAGTTGATGTCTGCCTTGTTTGACAACTCAAGTCAGAGATCAGTAGGACATCTCTTAAAAAAACAAGAGAAAGTCTGGGAATGTGTCGTTAAAAGCATTTGGTGAAAAACTTTAGAAGAAATCACATTATCTGTTATGACACACATAGAAACACTAACAAAAATTGGATATAAGTCACTTTGATGTTTCTACTTGGTGCTCCTCTTCTAGTCTCTTCGTAGTTATATGATACTTTTGTATGATTAGCCCCAATTGGGGGATTTTTTTTCTTTCTTTACTGATCCGGTTGGCTTCTTCAAGCTGTTTTCTTATTACCTGCTTTTGTATCTTTTTCTGTCACTAATGAAGGTTTTTGGTTTCTTATAAAAGAAAAGACTTAAGAATACAAAATACTTGGCCGTGCAAAAGGAAATGTTTGAATTCATCCTAAATTAAAAAATTAATTTTTTCTCGTTGTAACTTTCTGGTAGGGGATAATAACACTTGTATTAGTTCATTAAAGCTGGGGTAGTATGTTTCATTATATCAAATTTCTTTTTATTGGTCCCCATAGGTAGGTGCTGCAGATTATATTGCCTTAGCCAAAAACTATCACACTGTCTTCATATCCAACATCCCAATGATGAGCATGCGCATTCGTGACAAGGTATGTGCAGACATTTTTTTTTTAATATCTTGTCTGTGATCTTAGTGAAGCTTCAAGGAGACAAATGTTACCAGCCTAAGTGGCTAAATGCAATTTAAGTGTGCATATTTACTGGCAATATGCCCTCGGTAGTTTACATGCACATTAATTGAATGTTGCTCTCTCTCTGGCCTTCGACATCTTCATATGATAGTGAAGGATCAAAATAACTATTGAGACGTAACATGAATATCTTTCTTCCTGCCCTCCATTTCCCCTCTTTTTGAACTTGGTGGATTTCCTTTTCTCAGGCCCGGCGGTTTATCACACTCATTGATGAGCTGTACAATCACCATTGCTGCCTATTTTGCTTGGCAGCTACTTCAATTGAGGACTTATTCCAAGGCACTGAAGAGGGTGCTCTTTTCGATTTGGAGAGGTAATTGTTCCTCCTGTGTTTGGATTGAACATGGCTATGATTTTTTCTTTTCTTTTCTTTTTGGAGAAACTCTATGATTATGAATTCTGCCATGATGTACCATCTTCATTTTTAGATGTCTTAACTTTTTAGTAAACATTCCAACTTTAGTTCTTTTATGAACGTATATGTATATTGTTGGATCATTTTGTTTCCCTTGCTTGGTAAATGGTAGTAATCGACCCACATCTTTCAGCTTATAGATGGTAAAGTGATTCTATCTTTTGAGCATCACTGTAAGTTTTGCAACTATGCTATGAACTTAGTATTTCTGGTTGCAGTTTTCAGTTTGAAACAGAGGCAGAAGGGGGAAAGCTTCGTCGAAATGTCCTAGTGGAAGGCAATGTAGGATCTGTAGGTGCTCCAACTGCAATTGTGTCAATGCTATCTGGTCAAGAGGAGATGTTTGCATTTCGTCGAGCTGTAAGTTTCTTTTATCTCCTTGGTTTCTATAATGGTTCTTGTATGTTTTGTAAAGTGTATGTACTTATGCCACTACACTAAAAATACTATATTACGAAGCAGGCTCATTCTCTCGAACCAACATGTCCAGTTAGGCCTTGTTTGATAACCATTTGGTTTTTGAAAATTAAGCCTATAAACAATACTTCCACATATGAAATCTTTTGTTTTGATATCTACCTTTTACGAGTGTTTTCCAAATCCAAGCCAAGTTTTGAAAACTAAAAAAAACAGTTTTTGTTTTTAAAATTTTTCTAAGAACTCTAATGTTTATTTGAGAAAGCTGAAAACTAATGTGAGAAGCAAACATAATTTTCAAAAACCAAAAACCAAAAATCAAATGGTTATCCAACGGAGCTTTAATGTTTGGTTTTTGCTCTTAGTATGAAAGTTATACCTCGGATACAATTTCAACTTTGTTGGTTTTGGTGTTGAAATATGTAAGACCTCGTTTGATAACCGATTTTTGGTTTTTGAAAATTAAGCTTATAAACACTACTTTCATCTGTGAATTCCTTTATTTTGTTATATGTTAAATTTTGAAAACTAAAAAAAGTAGTTTTTAAAAGTTTGTTTTTGGAATTTGGTTAACAATTCAAATCTTTCTTTAAGAGATGTGAAAACCATAGATTGTGAGGAAACAAACACAATTCTCAAAAACATAAAATTAAAAGAAAATTTGTTATCAAACGGAGAGTAGTTTTGACAGGGTCGATGTTATCAGTAATTGCTCTCACTCTGGTTGTAAAAGGCGAGTTTCTAATTTTCAATGAAACTGTGATATTCTGTTTCTATATTCTTTTTAGTTTTTACAATGAACGGAAAACAAATGCACTGCCTTGTCACGTTTTGCTGAATAATTCCTTTTTGGTCTTTAATGAATGAGATGCAACGACACACCTTTTCCATCATAATCCTTTGATTCTCACCATTTTCTTGTTGATTTGATTGTGCTGTAACAGCAACCTTGTGAGCTTAGCAAGATTTTATATATATGTATATATAAAGAAATGAAAATTCTCTTCTGGCATTTACTGATCAGCTCTGTTTGTAGGTTTCTCGATTGATTGAGATGCAGACACCTTTATACTTGGAGGGAGTGCGAAACCTTCATCCATATTTTCGAAGACGAGAACATGAACAACAATCATTAGTCGATCGTACGACCACGTTCCAGTCTCAACAATCATCATGACTTTACAAGGTACTCATCCATTGTGCAAGTTCTCTCTCATGTGGGATAATAATAGGAAGAGAGAAAGAGACTTAAACCAGATTAAAAATATATTTAATACTGTAGAGCTGATTAGTCTATTGCATCTGAGGCCTGTTCGTAAAAAACTGAACAACAGGGCAAGATAAAGGGGATTCAAAATAAAATAAAATTAATAATATTATATCTTTTCACCCACCCCTAGTCAACTAAAACGTGTAATTTCCTTATTCTTGATGAATAAGTTGAGAAATTTGGTAAGATTTATTTTTATTTGTGTATAATTTCATTTGAAGAATTGGGTAATGCAAGGGGGAAGCCAGTTTTTTGGGTTTGAATTTGAAAGCTTTCTTGACCTTCCAACGACAATTTACACCCACGTTACACTTTTGCTTCTCTATTTGGAGGGAGACCATCAAATTTATCCATTCCATCCTATATTAACTTGAGTGTCTAGTGTCTCTTTGGATTGAGTACTAAAAAAAAATATTTTTCAAGAAAGAATGCATTTTTTTTTATAGAAATGTTTATAATTAAAACATCCCTATGTTTAGTTTAGTTGCATGTTTTTCAAAAGTGTTTTTATAGATAGGTTTGTTTGATTTGCTCTACACTCAAAATTAAGTTTTTCTATTAATGTCAAATTACTATAAAAGACGACTATTAATAAATAATATGAATTAATAAATTCAAATTTACATTTAAAAAATTATGACCGACATTGACTTTTGTCGATGGTTGGTGAGGGTGGTCGTTAGTAGTTGTCGGAGGTGGTCGTCGATCGGGGTAGTTGTCGAAGGTCGGTGGTGGTGGACGCCGACGAGAACAATGGTAGAAGTAAAGGTGGAGAGATTTGAGAAACACTTTTGATTACTTTCTGTTTTGGCTACTTTTATTGGAGTAAAAATAACAATTCAGTTTTGAACTTCAGGATATATTACTTTGGTACTTGTAGTTTTAAATTTATAACAATTTAATTTTAAATCTTTAATATGCAATAATTTAGACTTTATAGTTCAAAAATTGTAAGAATTTAAGTACAATTTGATAACAATGAAATTTTTGGTTTTTGAATATTAAGGTTACAAACACTACTTTTGTTTATGATTTCTTTGTTTTGTCAATAACATTTTACAAGTATTTTCAAAATTTAAGTTAAATTTTCAAAACTAAATAAAAAATAGTTAAGAATTTAAATCTTTCACAAATATACAGGAAATAAGCATAAGTTTAAACGGGATTAAAATCTTATAAAATTGAATGGTTATCAAACGAGACTAAAATCTTATAGTTTAAAGATTAATCATTATGAGACTAAAAGTTCTTTCTTTTCTAGAATATGTGTACCATAGATTCGAGTCAACTTGAGCAAAAATGTTACAAACACTACTTTCGTTTATGGTTTCTTTATTTTGTCAACAACATTTTACAAGTATTTTCAAAATCTAAGTCAAATTTTCAAAACTAAATACAAAATAGTTAAGAATTCAAATCTTTCACAAATATACAGTGAGAAACAAGCATAAGTTTCAAAAGTAAAAAATTGAATGGTTATCAAATGAGACTAAAATGTTATAGTTTAAAGATTAATCACTATGAGACTAAAAGTTCTTTCTTCTCTAGAATGTGTACCATAGATTCGAGTCAACTTGAGCAAAAATGTGATTTAAAGAGTGCGTGCCAGGTAGTAAACCCTAAACTAAATACAAAATAGTTAAGAATTCAAATCTTTGAGAAAACAAGCATAAGTTTCAAAAATTAAAAATTGAATGGTTATCAAACGGGACTAAAATATCATAGTTTAAAGATTGATTTAAGAGTGCGCGCCAGGTAGGGGTCGAACCTACGACTTTCTACTTAGGAAACAGACGCTCTATCCACTGAGCTACAAGCGCTTGTTGTTTCATGTAAATCCTACTTAAAGTAATGTTTTATATTATTTTTGTAATTGCTATTATTTTCCATTTCAAAACTAGCAAACAACAAGATGAAACTACTCTAATCAAAATACTCCTAAAAATAAAAACTTCAATCAAAATTGATTTAAACTAAGGTCATGTTTACCTCCGATAATCGTAATCAGGAAATAAGAATAAAAAATTGTGGAACTCAATCATTTACAATTCATTATTTACTGATTTTTGTAATGAGAAGCATCGTGGCCCCACCAATTTTTATTATGCTCTATCCCAAGATTACACCCAACATATGTATGAATTAGATTGTGATTCATTGATTACATGAGACCCACTATTTATTTTTTTTTTCACTTTACAACATTTGTCATTTCTCCCTCCTTTAATCTACGTACTTTTTTCTTTTTTCTTTGTTTCCCTCTCTCGCTTGAACTACTTCGGTCTCTTTGATACAATTCACAATTTGTGTTCTCCTTCTTTGTTTAGTTATCTCTTGCACGATTATACGAGTTTGGATTCAACAATGGTATCAATCGACCAAGACAATGTCTTCCACGCCATTCTACAGTCGACACTAGGGCATTTAGAGTTCATCGACTTCGAAGCTAGATTTAAACCTCTTTGTCTAGAGAGTTGCAGAAGTTTGAATGCCTTATTGTCCACCGTAGAATGGCGGATTGCGATGTCGATTTCTTCTGAGGGCCAAACGAATTTGAGTTTTCAAAGTTCGGAAGAACATGAATGCTCTCTCATTTGATTTGTATGTATCATTATCGCTCTCCAACTTGTTCGGCACGCAATCTCACTATTGCTCCCTAAATTTATCGATCTCTATCACAATCGATCGCTCTTGGTGATGTCAGTTAATTAATTCTCTCAATTAGTACTCGAGTGCGTTTCGAAACTCGAAATGGTACATCTGATGACAACATGTTGCCATAAATTCTCGTCGTCGGTTCATCTCCTCTCCAACCCATTTTTATTTTTATCTCCTACCATACTCAACTCACATAATCGCTTTCTTTTGAGTTCTTACTCAACCTTCTCATGGCACCCCTGACCCCAAACTCTGATACTTTCGTTGCCTCAATCCCGAAGCGCCCAACAACATCATAAGAAACTTCTCATGATAACACTCACTTTTCTTTTTCTTTTTATTCTTTTCCTTCAAATTCATCTCTTGATACATCACATTTTGCACCGTTTTTGGCGCAACAAAAAACACAGGTGTCAAGCGAAGGCTCTGCCCCCACGATTATTCTACGTGAGAGGTGATTGTGGAGCTACAGAGAGCCAAAAATGAGAAGAATAAGGTTCACTCCGTAAACAACATGAAAATGAATATCATTCTCATTGTAATTATTTCCCATTACAGTACGATTACATTAATTAAGCCTAAAATTCTTGAATTTCGGACCTCTTGATTGAGGACGTATGTACTTTATGTCACTAAAACTATTGAATTCTAACTTCTTGATTGATGATGTATGCGTTTTAGGTCGGTTGAAACAAAAAAAAAAAAAGTGCAAAATGTGAAACCCTACTTGGTACTTTCTCAAATCAAACTACCTAGCTGAAACAAAAAAAGAGTCGGATCTATTTATGTACAGAATAAGCTTCCAAATTCAAATGATCGGAATCTTTCCAAAAACAAAAGAAAGTTCCCAAAGGATCGGAAACTCGGCGGCCAACAGAGGGAGATTCCTCTCTCTCTCGTTTGAACTCTTCATTAAACCAAATCCAAACACTATCCCAATTCTTGAACTCCTCTAATGGCCGTTCGCCCACTGTTTGATCGTCTTCTTTAGCCTATAATCTTGCCTTTTCTATGGTTTCGTCTGCTTGGTTCTGAATCCTGACCGATGGCTCAGAGAGGAACTCAAGTTTTAGCCTACAAGAGAGATGGGTTCTTCTCAGTCTTCGATTTGGGCTCCCAATGGAGTATTCAGGAAGGCCACTTCCATCCCGGAGGCTTATTCGCCAGCGTCGGTCAGATGGGACTCGGATTCGGAATCTCACCGAATTCTTCAAATTCCTGCGGCCAGGATGACAGTAAGCAGCCACTTTACACGAATTTGTATATGAAATATGTGCCTTCTGCTGAGGAAGCTGTTGTTGTTGTGAAGAAGAAGAAGAAGAATAAGAAGAATGGTGGATTTGAATTGAGAATAAAGGTTGAAGATCCTTCACTGCGGAGGTTGATAAGTGGTGCAATTGCTGGGACGGTGTCGAACACTTGTGTGGCGCCATTGGAGACCATAAGGACTCATTTGATGGTGGGAAGCAGTGGGAATTCTGTGGTGGAGGTGTTCAATGATATTATGAAGAATGATGGGTGGAAGGGATTGTTTAGAGGGAATTTGGTTAATGTCATTCGGGTTGCACCCAGCAAGGCGATTGAGGTAATTCAAATTTGAAACTCTAATTCTTGTTTTTTTAGTGTATTGCTTTTGAATTTGCTCTGTATTTTGTTTGTATTGCACTTGAAAACTAGGATAGGATATCTCTGTTTGACTCTCTCTCTCTTTAACTGAGTGTTCCGGTCATCTTAGTGCCTTGACTATTCTCACGAGACAACCGCCCACCGCCCGATTCTACTTCATTTGGTTGCCAAGAAAATTTGTAGGATATTAAATCCTAGGTAGATGGTGATCAGGACTTGAACTCATTCCTTCTAAGCCTTTTATTATTTACATGAGACCATTAGGCGAACCTAGTGGTTCTCCCTCTTTTTTAAGTGTTAGAGTTCCTTGATATCTTCGTTTTGTTTGTCTACTAGTTTGTGTGTAGATGTTCCCTGTTGGGTAATTGCTTATTAAAGTGGTTGATTGGATTTTGTTAAATTAGTACTAGGTTAGATTTATACATTTCGTATATTATCGACATTCCTGCTGTTAGCTTGATACTTTTTGCATGATTTACAAAACATAGCATGTAATCATCAATATGAATTGAAGGAGGAAATTGTTGCAAGAATTCAAATTTAATAACTCTTGTCTAATACTGTGTTAAACTAGATCCAAAAGCTTAAGGCGTAAAGTTATGATAAATTTGATCATTTTATATGTTCTCAATGGTTCTCTTCTTTAGTGATCTTTAACTGACTGATTCTGAACTCATTCCATACTGGGAAGTGGGAAGAATTAAAGGAAATCGTTCGATAGCTAGTAACGCCTTGGATGTTTGTTCAGTTAGGCTCTATTATACACTTGCTCCAAGATTGCTTTTTTGGGTTCAAGTCAGTCTATTATGGAAACTTGATGATTTCAGTTAGAGGAAAATCTTCGTCTTGATGCTATAATTTTTGTACTTAGCACAAATCCAATAACTTCTCATAACTGTTTTTGCATGTTTATTTCAATGCTTACACATTTCTCTGTTGTTCTTTCTGCAGCTTTTTGCTTTTGATACAGTCAACAAGAACCTATCACCCGGACCAGGGGAGGAACCAAAAATTCCAATCCCTGCTTCCTTAGTTGCTGGAGCCTGTGCTGGAGTGAGCGCAACCCTCTGTACGTACCCTCTCGAGTTGCTCAAAACCCGATTAACCATACAGGTAGCTGGAAATTTGATAGTGAACTGAAACAACAATATTTATTCTCTGAACATCATCACAAAGTCTCCAACTCTTGCTAACTCTTGCAGAGAGGTGTTTATGATGGTATATTAGATGCTTTCATTAAGATACTTCATGAGAAGGGGCCTGCAGAATTCTACAGAGGCCTCACTCCCAGTTTGATCGGAGTGATTCCATATTCTGCCATCAATTATTTTGCTTACGACACATTGCGAAAAGCCTACCGAAAGATCTTCAAGCAAGAAAAAATTGGCCACCTTCAAACCCTTTTAATAGGATCGGCTGCCGGTGCCATTTCGAGCAGTGCGACGTTCCCACTGGAGGTAGCTCGCAAGCAGATGCAAGTTGGAGCTCTCAGTGGAAGACAAGTCTACAAGAATGTAATCCATGCGCTTGTAAGCATACTTGAAAGGGAAGGCATTCAAGGCTTGTATAGAGGACTTGGCCCCAGTTGCATCAAGCTGGTGCCTAATGCAGGCATTTCGTTCATGTGTTATGAAGCTTGCAAGAGAATTCTCGTCGACAAAGACGATGAAAATTTGTAGGTAACTTTACATCAATTTTTGGTGCATAATTGCAGAAGAATCCCAAAACCCACCTCAGTTTTTTGATATGTTGCGAGGCTGATTGTTTCTATGGCTTTAGAATTTTGCATCCTCCCAGTGCTAAGAGTTCTGTTGTTATTTATAAATGCATTAGAATTTGGAGGGAAGAACTTGTTTCATGATTAAAGAGAAGTTTTAGAATGATTTGCATCGATTTCTTTTTATAAACGATGTAAAGATATGGTAAAACTATGATATTACTTCATGTGTACTGCCAGTAATATATGGTTATTATAGTGTGAACTTTAATTTCACATTACGTTTTGAGAAATTGATTTTCTTTTTAAATCGACATGTATACCGTTTTTTTTTTTAAATCCGCGAGTGTTAAAGCAGCTTATGCGCACATTGACTATACTCGCGTGTCCCGACCGCATGACCCTACTCACAGGACAATCGACATGTCTACTGTTGCTTTTAACATTTAGGTTTATGGTATAATGATGTGGGTAAAAGTTCTATAGAATTCAGTATTAAAGCTGTAGATGAAAGATGGGAATTATCAATTATGATCTCAATCTCCAAGCTTCAACTGCAGGTGAGAACAAAAAATCCGACTTCTCGAAAACTGATAACATATGGGTGGGAGATTCAAACCTCAAAGTCTCGATGGTATATGTCTTAACTAGCTACAACTAAATTTATTCTGATATCAACATTAAATGTGTATGCTTATGCATAATTTCTTTAGTTTTAATCCTTTCTTTGATCCAGTCAATTATAGATATATCTCACAATGTAAAAGAACATCATATTTTCCTTCTTTTTTTTCTTTTTTTCTTAATTTGGTACATTATTTTTCACCATTATGAACACTAGGGATATCTCCAAATTAGAGGTGAAATGATCAGTGCTATGTGCTAGGACACAGATATTAGATAGAATACATTTCTGGTGCTGAAAAATTGTGATCTGAATCACTTGAACATGAGCAATAATTATTAAATTATAATTTCACTGTCATAATAACTTGGAAACATCAAAAAATTCATACTGTCTGTCTGTTCATACAAATTCTCCTGATATAAATAATTCCTTTATCTATTTTCATTAAACAAATGAGACTTCACAATACTGCACAATAAATATTATAACATACCCAATACAACTTCAAGACACCTACAAATTCTGGTGTAAAGATCTGTAAGAGAATCTGAAAAGGTCACCATTTCTCAATTTCTTCAAATTGGTTCCTTCCTGGGGGGCTCTTTTCATTGCCTTGATTTCTTTCTTGTCATATTCACAGGAAAATAACCATACCGCGAGACAAAACTATGACGAAACTGTCTAGCAATTGATACCACATTGACCGTTGGCAGCCTTTGTGGAGGCCGAGGTGAATGGATCGATTCGCACCCAGAGCAAGGAGAAAATGGAAGCGAGGAGAATGGACCAGACAATGACGATGGTAGGCGTACGATTTTGCCTTCCCAGTAAACCCTTTAGGAAAGGATATAAATGGACAATAACCCACATGGCAAAGAAAAGCCTACCAAAGAGAGGACCCCAAGACTGGTAACCACTGTTAATGGCATATGAAACACCTGCCACTATACCAACCATATTCATAATAAGTACAGTGGTGGGAGGGATGAGGAGAGAAGTCCATTTGAACACATAAAGCTCTGCAAAATCCCCGTCTTCATCGCTGGCCTTTGACGTCACAGTGAAGTTGGTATCGATTCCAGCAAGAACCTTTAAGAGACCTTGGAAGACAGCAACCAGATGAGCTGAAGTACCACCAATGACCCAAAATTGTTCGTTTCTCCACCAGTCTTCAATGCTAACCCCACTCCACCTAAGTTCAAGAATACCCGTTGCAAAGATGGAGACGAAAAGCAGAATGAACAACATACTGGCAAAGTTGCTTATCTGCATATTAGGTAATGAAAACAATGCGTTATTTAGATATACATTGTATTATATATGAGAGATTGCATATAGGATATCTTCAAATCGGAAAATGGAATAATTATTTAGTCACAAGTAGTAGAAACAGGATGTCTATTATCATCTATGGTTTTTTTGAGTACATTGGAGGTGGGGGATTCGAACCACAGACCTCTTGGCCACTAAGATATACATATGCCCGCTGAGCTATGCTCGCTTTGGCCTATTATCATCTATGGTTGTTTATCAGTTTTTGGATAAGGAAGTAATTTCATTGACAATGAAACTACAAAAGGAGGACATGTGTCATAGAGGGTATTGTTTATCATCATTGTTACACATAATATCAAAATATATGGAGGAGCCCCACCACACATTTAGATCAGATAAAACAAATGATTTATCATGAAAACATTATTTTTTATTTTATTTTTTTTTGGTAAGATTTGAACTTTCATTGAAAATATTAAAATAATGAAAAAATAGAAGGGCATACAAAAAACCAATCCAACAAAAGGAGTCCTAAAGCTACAAGAAAGGACTCCAATCCAACAAAATCAAACCAAAACCATAATTAAATAAAATATGAAAATGCTTTCGGTAAGGTGGATTAAGACTTTTTAGATGCAGTTCTTCAAGCTAAAGGCTTTGGTTCTACATGGAGGAAATGGTTTCGTGGTTGCATCTCTAGTGTTAATTACTCGATTATCATGGAAACATAATTGATCAAGCTTTTATGAAAGTTTCATAAGGAAAGAAACTATCAATTACCTCAGGAATGATGAACTTTCCGGTCAAAAGACAGAACGCCGGAAGCATACAGTATGCAATAAGTGGAATTGAGGTGATAGGGTAGACGATAGTATTGATGTATGCTATTCTCTCCAAAAGCTTTAGCTTTCCATTGTAGCCATACCAGATAGGACAATGCCTGCTGAGCAAGATTTCTATGGAACCCAAAGCCCATCGAAGCACCTGGTTTAAACGATCAGAAAGATTGATGGGAGCAGATCCCTTGAATGCCGGGCGCGGAGGCATGCAGTAAATTGATATCCAACCGCGAGCGTGCATCTTAAACCCAGTCAAAATATCCTCTGTCACAGAACCATAGATCCACCCAATCTAGAAGTAAAAAAACAAAGTGTTAGATCTGAGCTTATCAGTCTCATCTTTGAAGCTCTCTTAAGAACTAGAAGAGAGGAATCCTAATAGCAACTAACCTCTTTTCCCCATTCTGTCTTATCTTCATACCCACAACTGATGACATGAATTGCTTCCTTTAGAAGAGTTGCAGGATTGGTTGAAGGTGGAATACCTCCCTGTTCCATGAAAGTGGCCGAAATAAGAACTGGAGATTGGCCGAAGCGCTTTTCTAAACTCTTCTGAGACGCCAGGAGTGACCTCTCCTCATCATATCCTGTAAGACACAGCAAATAAGGTGAACTTCTGTTTTATAATTCCATTTTTCGTCACCTTATCTCATGAAAACTATGACAAAGTTTCAGGTTGTCACAATGTTGCAATGTTGGCATGGTTAAAAATAAAATATAATTTTTCCTCTCAAGTGCAGATGAGAGAGTAAAAACAGAGCATTTTGAAGGAAAACCAACCTTCAACACCTTCCTCAATATCTTCCATATTAAAGATAGGAATGGTAGACTCGGTTCTTTTTGCAGCTCTCTTTTTGTCGATGTACTTCTTGTTCCTGCCCTTCTTTCTCGAACCACAACAACTTTTAATGATAATATTCGGTTCCAAGTCTGCCTCGGTCAGAACCGGATCATAACCATATAAAGCTTGCCGATTGAAACAACAACCAGTTCCCACATAGACAGGACCCTGGAGGCCATCCAACCCTTTCAAATTTATCTGGAAAGAACAGCAAGAATGAACAGAATGTCAATCACAAGTAACAAGCCAAAACCCAAAGGCAACAAAATTACATGGAGATATACGATTGAAATGCTTGATGACAAACAAGTCAAATGACCTACGTCGAAAAAGACAATGTTGCGATTGGCATATCGATCGTGCAAATCAATGCCGTCAAAACGTTGTGGGAACTGTACATAACATGTTTTCTTTCCATAAGCAGGGTCCATCATGAAACACATGGCTTCTTTGAGAGCTTTGCTGTTGTTGAAGTAGTGATCACAATCGACATTCAAAAGATATGCTCCATTAGTAAGCACGGCAGAAACTCGGATCTGCAGATAAGATGAAATCAGGTCATTAAATAGTTACGGAGAACCACCAAAATGCACTTCCTCATATTTTTCTTATTACTACTATATATTTTTTTGCTGGCTTATTATAAGTCAAATTCTTCTTATAACTGTTGAGTCTTTCTTAGTCTGAGGATGGATGCCTGATCCCCTTTTAACTAATTATTTTGTCAATTTTTTGTATCTTTTATGCCATCACTGTATCAAATAAGAATGACTGACCAATGCATTCATGGCTCCGGCTTTCTTGTGGTGCTGGAAGCCTGGTCGCTTCTCACGAGAAACATAAACAAGGCGTGGTAGTTCATTGCCATCAGTATCGACACCTCCACTGTGGCCTAAGAAAACCTGCAGTCGAACGAACATACACAATATCAATATTACCCCCAAAAAAAGGATAAAAGAAAGTGCCAAAACAAACTATTTGAAATTTTGAATGCTAGAAGACCTGTATCATTCCAGGATGATCCCTGGGATTGTTTCCTGGCCATGCCGTTCCATCCTGCATGGTCCAACCTTCCTCTGGCATCTTTTGTGCTTTGGCAACAAGTGCATTGATCCGAATCTTGAATTCTTCATATTCTCTCTGTAAAACAATACTACCTTAGATTTTCATTTCATGTCTATCAAAAGATTAAAAAAATATATATCCACCTATTTAGCCAGACAAATAAATGTTATTCCAAAGCAAAATGAATTTGGGGGATCCATAAGTAGGGTGCAAGGAAAAACCGAGGAAATCGCCTAAAACAACCGAATCTGATGTCGGTTTGGGTTGAAACCAAGCCGATTTGAAAATAATGAAAATCAAATGTTTTCAGTCGTTTCGGTTTTTTGCAAGGCCAACCCGAAAATACCCAAACCGATCGAGAATGTATTAATATTAAAAAAAATATTTAATATCAATATTCATTAATTGCGAAGAGCGCAGACGGTTTGGCAGTTCCTCTAGATCTCATGTTCAATCTCCGTGAAACGTTCTTTCCATTGATATATATTTTGTAAGCCTTTCGTCAAGCCATCCCACAACGCCAGCCCAACGACACCTTCTACTCACGGGCCATAGGCGCACACCCACGCCAATCAGTTCAAGTGGTTCGGTTTCGGTTTTCAATTTCCCTTGTATAATTTGGCGGTTGGATTTCGGTTCGACCCTCAAACCGAGCCGAACCGAACCGTTTACACCCCTATCCATAAGCATGCTTGCAGTTTCCAGCTCTTAAAACACTCTAAAAGTTGAGAAACTATTGCTTGATACTATTTCATACTACTACGTATGAGGAACTCACACTATGAGAGAGTGCATATCAAACAATGGACACATATATACGAATATGAAATCATCATTTGCATAGTTTGCTTACCTTCATTGTTCGGCGCTCTTTGACAAAAGAAGGCTTAATCTTGTCCTTTAAGTAGTCTATTTTTTGAGCAAAATAGAATTCGGGGGCCCTTGGCTCGATGAAGTGCTTCTTGCAAAAGGGCACCCACTTCCTTGCAAATTCTGCTGTTTCAGAGAGCGATTCAAAAGTAAGCATTGCTGAACCATCATCTGATACATAGCAGGAGACTTTGTCTACTGGGTAGTCCACAGAAAGTATGGAAAGCACAGTGTTTGCTGTGACAAGGGGAGGCTCTTTGAGAGGATCCACTGTACTAACAAAGACATCAACAGGAGCTAACTGTGATGGTTCTCCTTCACGATCGTATCTGCACGGTGAAGACAACAATTAACTTAATAGCATAACTAATGCCACTGATATTCCAATCTAAACCCATTTGATTGGACAATAAGCAGAAAAACTAAACTGACCTTAGTGCGAGTCTCTCGAGGTAGGTCTCGCGATTGATAGGAGACCATTTGGGAAACTGATCCAGAAGCCAGGATAGGGCAAACCAAACTTCACAAATAACTGATGTTAACCACAAGGGGTATGCATCCTTCACAGGGTGTGTCAAACGGTACTGTAAGAAGAATGCCAGAATAATAAGTCGAAGTATGATCACAACACGGTACGGGGTCAAGTGAGAAGATGGAATCGGAACCACACGACTCATAGGTTGTCTAGCATCATCGGCCCTGTGAAATAAATGAATGAAGTCAAAATAAATAAGCACCACCGTTGTTAAAGTAAAGAAAAAATAGAATAAGGGTATATATTTATGATTAAAAAGATTTGAGAAGAAAAATAACATGTTTCATTTTTTATCAGCGGTCATAGCTCAACTATATATATAACTTGCTAGATTTGGATAAAGTACTTACATTTGAAGTTCTTCTCCATTTGACCCAGTGCCCTCCATGTCCCCCTTCCCTTCAGTGTACCTACTTGTCATCTGCATCATGTTTTTCTCTTGTTTCAGTTTCCAACCTTCCACTCTTTCCTTCCAGTCAACATTCCCAAGGCCATAAGAATTCAAATCCTTTGATGGGTCTACAATTCTCACAGGAACTGTGATATAAAAAAATGCAATTAGTTCAAACCTAAAACAACAAAAAAGCATCCTCAAAGATTTTCATGAAAAACTCGAGCTTCTTTTTCATTAAACAAGAAACGGAATTTTTCATTGAAGAAATGAAAACAGACTAATAATGCTCAAAAGATACACTCCTGAAAAACTCAAGCTTGTTTATACCTGGTTGTCGTGGGTCAACATATGGATGTGAGTGCATATGCTTTTCTGAAGGACCCAAAGGACCAGATGTGGTTCGCACTGATTGATTGTCAGGGGTAGCACAAGGAATTTCGCCCGATACCTAAACAAATCCAAATGTTAAATAATTTGATGCAATAGAAATATATAAAATTTGAAATATATTCACAAGATATTAAACAAGCAAAGTATAAATTCATACTGATTGCCCATTGGTAAGGAGTGGTATAGGCTGTTGAGACTCATGTCTGGCAGAAGTAGATAGTTCAACATCTTCCCCATGCCACTGTCGTTTTGTCTTGCTACTTCCTTGGACATAATTAAACTCATTCTCGATGTCATCCACGTCATCCTCGTCGTCATCACCATCAACTCGAGGACTCCCTGAAAGGAAACAGAAAATCGTTGAGTTTTTTTAAAACTCAAGACAGCATTAGGAAGGACATATGAAAACACAATCAAACCTTTGTGCCTCTTGTATCTAGTCTTGCACTGAGGGCAAGATTGGTTCCCATCTTTCCTCTCATACTCATAACACGGACGACAAACGGGAAAGGCGCATTCATTGCAAGCAACAAAGACGTCACCGGAGGCCGTACGACCAACTGTGTCACCGCAAATTTGACATGTTTGGCTGTTTAAATCCTTCAGAGGTTTAGGCTGCATCATCCAAACAAGGATGGATAAGTCACAATAACAGAACCCATAGCATAGAAAGAATGCTAAGAAAAAAACAAAAATGCAAAACAATGTACAGATCTCAATTAAGAGATACAAAAGTAGATCTTTGGCATTTTCGTAAGAAGCACTAGAAAAAGCAAGTCGAGCTCTACATCAGTACTAAAACATGAAGTGAACAATGACAGAAATTGACACAGCATTCAAAAATGCCAAATAAGAACCAAACAGCAACAAGCATAAATCGAAACCCGGAATACCAAAATCGAAATAATGAAGCTTCAGCTCAATCATCATCAATCATTATGAAATCAACACTCGGATCCACACAATATTTCATTCCCCAAAGAGCTCAAAAACCATAACGGATCTAATTCCATAGAATTACAGAAGATCGAAAACAAGAAGAAAGGAAAACAAAAACCCACAACTACAGAAGTGAGACTAAGATCAGAAAATGAAAAATGAAAAACTAAAAATTGATTGTTGGAAGATCGGATTGAATGTGGATGAAGAAGACTAACCCCACTATCGGAATCGTGGCGAATCCGAACAAGCTCATTTCTGTTGTAAGATCCAGCCACCAATCCCGCATTTGCTTCCATCTAGTCGGAATTTCTTCAGATTCCGAACCAGAAGCAAGCAGATCGCAACTGAAACTAGACGAAGATGAAGAGAATCGCTTTTGTTACTGAAATCTTCGCCCTCTCAGTACGCCATCTCTAATCCAACTCTCTACTCTCTCTCTGTCTTCGTCTCTTTAATATTTTTATATTTCCCTTTTTTTTATTATTTTATTTCCATCTCTTACTCACTACCGGACCGACTGGTTTCCATTCTACAACGGCTCAGCTCGGCTCGGCTCGGCTCAGTAACTACTGGATTTTGGGATCTTTTGATACTTGATGACGTGTCGAGTGTTCATTGGTAGAGAGTGGTAGATTTTTCAACTTTTAAGAGTAGCAAATGAGATCGTTACACGTGGAGGGTTTAGTTGAAATGCTGCTGTCCAGGTGGAAAATATAAGGAATTAATTTATTTTGAAAAAAAAAAAGGAAAAATAAATTGGTATTGCTGTGAACAGGCTGTACTAAGAGACACCGGAATTGTCGGTAGCTTCAGTTTGTGGTTTTGTCGGTGGACTCGTTACTGCAAGCTGTGAGCTGCATAATTACCTATTTCAGTTGGCTTCTCTCAATATTTACGGCTCCACCCATTTGTATGTTTGTTATTTATTTTAATTTTTTTTTGGTTAAATATATTATTTAATTTTTAATGTTTGGATATTTTTCAATTTTTTTTTTTTTTTTAAGAAGTTTCAATTTATTAATAGTATTTTTCAAAAATAAATTAAAGATAAAATTATAATTTTATTTGTATATGCAACTTTTAAGTCTATAAATTCTCTATTTTTATTTGCGGACTAAAACATATATTTAGTCTTGTTTTTATTTGTTGATTTTATATTTGTTAACTTTTAAGTCTTTAAAATCTTTGATTTCAATTGAATATGTTTTAATCTATATATATATATATATATTTTGATGTGGTATAATCTCTACTTCTCATTTATATGCAATTATATAACATATCAAATTATCATGTTACTTTTTACTTTTTACTAAAATGACATGTCAACTTTTTGGCATTTTTTGATTACTAAAATTTGAGACTAAACTAATACAATATTTTTTTTTTTTTGAACGGACTAAACTAATACAATATTAAGGAACTAAATTGAAGCAAGCAAATAATAGTAAGAAATGCAATTAATTCAAAATAGTTAGATAAATGGATGTCTATAGATTTGGATCATTTCATATGAGTAAAAGTTTATCATTTTTTAATCATAAAGAAGATTTTATATTAATTTTTTAATACTGCTTTTGCAATTATCATTCATCACTCATTGTCATTGCAACATATGGCCCATTTTCATTTTAAATAAAACATTGTGTCCTTTCAATTTGTTTAAGCAATTAAGTAGCGTTGATTCAACTAATCTGATGGATTCAATTGTATATATATTATAAGAATGAATAATTGCTAGTTGGTTCATTTTGGATTTATTGTTAAACTCAAAAAGTTCAATTTATTTTAGTAAATTTAGTGTTCAATTGATTCAGTCTATTTCATTTTAACCTAAACTAAAAGGCAAGTTCAACAACCAATTAAATCAAAAGTCTGACCCACTAGCATCCCTAATTAAGAATTTTGTGTTAGGTTCTAATTATGTCCCTAAATTTAAAAAAAATCATTTAGCCCGTTGAAGTTTGAAATTGTTCCAAAAAATATCTTGAATATATTTTTTTAATTGAAATGACGAATAAAAATTTACATGGTAATTGATGTGTAAAATTGAAAGGCATACATAACCGTATTTACAATATTATTCATGTGAATTGATGTGGAGGTATAAAAGTTGATTATTTTGAACGATGTAGTAAATAATGTCAATCATGTTCTTTTAGTAGAAATGAATGGTAACAGTGATTTTAACCTTCTATATAGTTGAAATTAAATTGTGAATGATGTTATGTATGTTTTTCAATTTTTACAATCACTACCGCATCAATTTTTGTCTTCTATTTTAACAAAAACTCTTTAAATGCATTTTTTTTTAACAATTTCAAAATTCAAAAATTAGATGAAACTTTTCATAGTCTAGGAGGCATAATTTTGAAACATACCTCAAAGTTCAAAGGTATTTTGTAAATTTTAAGCGTATATTTTTATCTATAAATTCACGACATTCTCTTTAATCTCTATATTTTTCTCATTAAATTCACGACATTCTCTTTGATCTCTATATTTTGGGTATAAAATTACATATATCAATAAGGTTAATATGACATATCTAACCGTCATTCCTTTATCCCTTCATTTCATATCTTTTCACCCCTCTTTTTCCCTACTTAAAAAAAAAAAAAAAAAGTTCTCTTCTCATTCCAACAATCAAGAGATGAAAGGGATTTTTTAGGACCGACAATTGAGAGTTGAGAATGGAACAATGATAGAAGAGAGAGAAACTGAAAATGACAACATAACAACATAACAAAGCAGCCACCTCGTTTCTTTTTTTCTTTTTTTTCTTTTTTTAACACATGCCGCCACACCACATCCCATTCTGTTAATCAGACAAACAAAGAAAGTTTACCACACTATATTTATAATTATGCACATTTCAGGTCGGTGCAATAATTATAAAAATATTTTAAGGAAAATTGTAAGTGTAAAATAATTAAAAATAACACTTTTTTTTAAGAAATTGTAAATATAACAATTTATATCGTTGATAGTAGTCTATCATCTCAATTTTTTATAAATTTTTGTCAATAATCACTGATAGTAGTCTATTAATGATAATCATATATCAACGATAACAGTTTAGGATAGTCACTGATTTTTTGCTATATTTGCCATTATTTTAGGCATGATTGTTGTTTATGCAACCATATGAATAAATGCATCAAATAGATTAGAGGTGAGGGTACATATATTTGCTACGTGGGAAAGAAAAGGATCATCAACTCAACTGATCAAATGCACTTGCAAACATGACAAAACTACAAATCAATGCAGGTTTTTTTTTCTCACAGCAACAAAGCTAATGTTCGAGTTTTCAAAACGCAAAAGAAATCGCGTACCTCTCGATCCATAATCAGCTTTGTAAATGTTCTACAGTACATCGACGAATTAGCCACCTGTCGAGCCGCAACACGAGTAAACTCTCTCCAAATTGATGTCAGAACAAATACAACTAAATGTGTCTTAAAAAGTATAAGATGTCATGGCCATGTGGTAAAAACGGCTCAGCCTTGTAAGACTCATAAGAACTAATTCTCACCCTATTTTGAAACTACATGTCATCTATTGCAAGTTTTGTGGCTACAACAACCATGACAAATCTGACCTTTTTTTTGAGAACCAAGAAAATGCAGCAACTGGTCTAATGCCAGTTCTTAAACTTAGCTGATGTTCGTCATTGTTCTTAATGTCTGTGAGAGTGTTTTCGACCGCCGAAATGGGGCTCTCCCTTCTCCCTGGTCCTCCTCTGTAAAATCCTCAAGGCAAACGAAATGGCCCCTATCGTGGCCATGGCGTAAAAGACTTTATATGGAGCCAAGGCCAGGCTACACATGTAGGTATAATATCCAGCAACTAGATAGATGAAGTCCAGTCTGATTTCGCTCCGTGATAGACCAAAGAAAGAGAATAAATATGAATTGAACTCGGGTTTTGAATTGCATACACCGTGAAGGATAACTCCGGTGCAAAGAAAAGAATCCAGCAACCATGGAAAGCTCTGATTTGTCCCTATTCTCTGCAACCCCAAAGAATAGGTAATGTGAAAACCAACAAGATGTTTAAATGCAAGGCTATTTTCCTTTAGAGAGGAGAGTGGAGGATACTCCAAAAACTTGGGAACTTGACTGTGCAATTCAAATGAAAAAACATGCTGTCTGTCATGTAGCAAATAATGCTCTTTTGTTCTTTCTCCAGTTAATAGAAAAGAACCACAAATACGATATATATATATATTTTTTGGTCAAAGGCTCTAGATACTCGAATCAATCTATCATATCAAATGGATACAATGGCTAAAGTCTTATTCTTCTTTTTCTAAATGATGTCACATAGGAACTATAACATGACAACATATATTAGGTTAAATTACAAAGGTAGTCCCTCAACTTTGAAATTTACAAATTTAGTCCATGAACTTTCGAATTTTTTAAAATTCACGGATCTATTAGACATAAAATTGAAATTTTAAGGTACTATTAGACATAAAATTCAAATTTATGTTTAATAGATCAATTAATTTTTAAAAACTTTAAATTTGTCAGGGACCTATTAGACACTTTTGAAAGTTCACGGACCAAAGAAATACAAACCTCAAAGTTCAAGGACTAAACTTACAATTTAACCAATATATTATGAAACTGATTCAGGCAGCCATTCGTTTTCGTAATCATACCTGCAACCAAGCGACAAGTGAAGGTGCAAACATAACTGCTGCGACAAGATGCAAGATCAATAAGCCATGACAATGATGAAATATCTCCAATTGTGTTTCCCCAAAACTTTTTGACGGGCCAGGACTGGTGGAAAGGTTGTCTTCAATAGACTCCTTCAAGTTCAATTTATCGGGCAATGGAAATGTAAATTGTTGAGAACCATTTCCACCTTGTAAATTTTTGCTTCGTACATGGCTGTGAAAGGAAGCTGTCAAAAAACTGATACAAAAACATGGAACAAAACTTGTGACCAGCATAGTAAAAACCGAAAATCTCCACTCAGACAAGTACGAGAGAATAGTGTATCTTCTCTAAGATCGTGTAAGGAAAGACTCTTTATAAACCGGCTGCCAGAACTTTTGATCATATAGACTCAAACCAGAGAGCCAACATTTCAAACCCATTTGGAGTGATTTTGAAATGGTTAAAATCACTCCAAAACATGTTTTTAATCATTCAAAATCAATTTTGATTATATGAAAATCGCGTTTAAAAGTGTAAAATCAAACATTAAATTGATTTTAAATGATTAAAGACATGTTTCAGATTGATTTTGTACGTGACAAAAGTGATTTTAACCATTTCAAAATCGCGCTCAAACATGCACTTTGTTTTCATTGTTTGTCATTCCATTATCAGTTTTGAACGTTTCACATGATTCAACTGTCAGAAATATACATTGCCGGTAAATCTTTTATTCAACCACACGTTCTGAGCCTACATTCCATTTCAACTTGTAATACATGAGTTGTGTGTACCATACGAGATTAACAACCTTATCTTAGCCTTGGATGCCCAATTACTTTTTATTTTGTTAAAGAAGGCCTTCAAAAGTCATAGTTTTCAACATATGATTTTTCGTGGAGACATTCGTATTTGATGGAATAAAACATTACGTTTCTTAGAACCATTTTAAGGTTGTCCCCACAAGAAGACGAAAATAATGATGAAACGGGTAAACTTAAGTACCTGGATAGGGCATTGTGACAACAGAAAGCATGGAAAACGAGTAGCAAAAACAATCCCATTGCTGGATGAATAAAGCATGCCAAGGTAACGGCAGAAAGTGCAGTACCCAGTAACGGATTGACTCCCAACGTCCTTGCAACCTAATATAAAATGAGTGAGTTAGAAGATAGATCAAATTGGAAATCAACAGCTCATAACCTTACACTATCGAAAGAGAGGTAAGTTAAGTTGATGAACAACCAAGGGACGACAAATTCCATGCTTCTCAGAATTAGATTCTCCAGTTAAATATGAAAAGCATAAAATTGTGAACACAAGCCACTTTTCAAGTATTAATATGGTAGACCAAGTCATGGACAGCATAGTTTCTTAAGGCAACAGATCTAGGATGCACTTGGGAACACTTAGGATACTCAAGGTTCATTGCATCAAACATGTATAGTACTGCTCAATGAGAAATTTTGAAAGCCTACACGAAAATGATTGTTCAGTTTATTTTAGTTCACAACAGTACGTGTAAAGGTAAATGCACATTATAGTTATTGGACAACTTGAGCGAAGCACACAACACATGATGACTTGAAATAAAGATGACAAAAAAAATTGAACATGGTCTGGTTTGTCTAGCGAGGGTCTAGTTCTAGTGTACTCCGAAATGTAAATGATTAACTGCATTTATTATCACAGATAAAATCACACCTTTGATGATTGAAAACGTGAAAAAAAATTGCTAAACCAACTAAACGGTACAAAGCTGACATTTCCTTCCCGCACTTGCCATCTGCAACATGTAAGTCAATCATTCAGGCACACGAGCAGTAATAGGCATTCAGAAAGATGGCTAATATACTCGCCAGGAAGATAACCAAATAATTCAGGTCCAATCTTTCTTATTCCTCGAACAAGAACAGCACGAATAAAATCATCTAGGACAAAAGTTACAAATACAATTTTAAAGTAGAAGACAGATTTTACTGACTGACCTTGTCTTGATGAAAACATGCACAACTGCCATCACGTAGAATATCAGCTGGGATACCAAAATCACAGTAATGACAGTAGCATTTGCAAACGAATAACAGACCACTGAGACTGTGGTGAAGATAGCCAAAGGAGGTAATGGTTGAGAAGTTAAAAGTGAAAGGAACAAAGATAGTAAAATAGGTACAATGACCAAATAAAAAAATGGGAATGGTATTCTCAAGTTGGACTCTACAGCTGCCAGCATTGAAGGTACGGGAAAATCATGATTCCATGCTTGCGCTTGCCGCATCAGTGCAAAAAAAATAACAACAATACAAAAACCAACTATCTGCAAGAAAACAATGCATAATGTAAGCTTTTACAAATACTTGGAATACATACGATTAATCTAATGCATGCATGTGAGAGAACGAGAGAAAGGAAAAGGTTCAAAAGCATATCATAAACTCGAAAGGGAGGAAGAATGCTAGAAGAGAAGCAGCTGAAAAGCATAACAACTGAAAATCAAGATTGGCACTCAGTGTAGTTATTTTTTAAGATAAACATGAATATTTCATTTTCAAGCCAGCTGACACAAGAGTGGCGTTCAACAGCTAGCAAGTAGCAAAAGACTTGATGAATCACCACAAAAGCATGTCAAATAGAAAAGGTAGGGGAAAAACAAACAAATAGTGATGGGCTTCAAGAAGTTTAACGACATCTTGGCTAATTTATTATTAATGAATGGAGTCAATCGAAGGGAGAGAAACATGTTCAAAGAAGTGAAATAATCCTGTCCGAAGGTTTTTCAGGACAAATTTAATGATTCCAACTGTCGTCTTCCATCTAATACTGTAGAAGTTATGAACACAAACAAAGAGTATTTATGGGTTTATCAACAGTTAAACAAAATAAAATTAAAATTAAAAAATAAACTTTTGGGTTCCAAGGGCCACTAGTGTACAATCCATCCATGGTTTTAATGGCTCAGTAAAGTCGTATTTGTAACCAGATGTTTAGGGAGATGGTTCGTATTAAATCTGCTCTAGTGTAGTAATAAATTGAATATATAACAGCATGATGAATGAATCAACGACCTTAGCTTCCTGCAATTACACATTAGACAACTATAAATATCTATATCACAATTAGATTTATCAAAAGATTTCACCTCTCTGAGAATGGACTGATTTATGTAAGCAACATTTAAAACCTTCAGAACACAAGCATTAAACGTTCCAATCAGTTTTTGCCATATTTATTTTTTAGTTCAACAATATGTGGGTTCGGGGATTCGAACCTCTGACCTCTTGGTCGAGGGCACGTGCTTTATGTCAGTTGAGCTATGCTCATGTTGGTGTTTTTTCCATAGTTATCTCACAAGAGCATGGGGTACATGTTTTATGTCAGTTGAGATATACTCGTGTTGGTGTTTTTGCCATAGTTACCTCACAAGAGCATGTAACAATTATGACCTTGTTCAAACTTTAACCAAACACAGTTCCATCTGATTCACATAATTCCAATTTTTTCATGAGTAAATATATACATAAGAACTTGTCCAATGCAGGAGAGAAGGAAATATCATAAAGCATGAAGCATAAAAATAAACCAAATATATGCAGGACTCTTCTTTCACCGGGGAATAATGTGAAACATTTAGTTGGCAATAAGAAATAAGCAAGTACATTTTTAGGACATTAAGAACTAATTACCTGTGAATTATATAAAAGCAAAAATCTGCCAGCAGCTGCACTGAGAGAGACAACAATGCTTGTTTTGTATGAACAGTGAGGATCTACCTGCAGAGATGAAAGGAGTTAACAAGATCAAATTTTCAGATTATTATTACATATGGACAGATAAAGAAGAATTCTGGAAGAAAATTTATACCAACAATAGAACGGTTGTTTTCTCAGATCCTGCACTAGAACTCCAGAGTGCTGGTGAGGAATCAACAAGAATTGTCTCACTCTGAAGATTTGGGAAAATATGAAGACCAGATATGTCATCCCAAGCAAGTGCTACAGGTGGAAAACAACGCAGTCTACACAGCCCTGGATTATCAAGAAAGTGAAACAGGGTGGATGAATAATTACATGAAAATGTCATTTAAGCTCCGTCCCAACTCTCAACAATAGGAGATGCTTTCACAAGTCCATGATGGGTTGCAAAGGCACATAAAAGTAGTTAGTACTCGGTAGATAAACCAAATGACTCGAATCTTTAAACATGTTATGCTTTCACTTTATAGCAAAATAAAACAGAAGTTTTCAGTCATGATAACATGAGCACTGCCAAAGTTTAAACCCTAAACTTAGTTAGGAAACTTGTGCCCGTCAATGATATGAATATGAAGTGTATACCCATCAGGGGCGGACCCAGAAAGTATACTTTTGGGGGGCCATTTTTTTCTTCTTTTTTTTTTTTTTTTTTGTTGAGTTCAACAATTGCAGTGGTGGGGTCATCGAACCTATAACCTCAAGAAAAATAGTACATGCCAATTACCCATGATATTTAGACTATTAACACAGAAAATTGAGGACTAATAAGAGAACTTTCAAATGAATACCAGTTTCCTCCACTCACTTTCTTTTCATAATAGAGAAACTGTTTTTTTCTTTCAAATGAAATGTACAAGGCTAGAACATACAAAAGCCAAATGAAGGAAAGGAAGAAATCCACGTTGAGAATATAAATTTATGTATTGCAAGTTATATTATAGATAGCAAAGATACATACAAAAAAAATATTACAGAATACATGCAACAAAGCATTGAACTTACTATTGTTTTCGATATCACCAGCTTCATCATCTGGAAGTTCAGAATTCTTAATTCCACAACCTGTTGTTTCAAGTTGCAAGATGACGGGAAGAAGTCCTAAGCTAATGGGGAATGATAAGTTCAACACCAGAGAATGATCCTCCTTCATAAATATGTCCTACACCACAATTAATTTTAAAATAGTCCAGTCATCAAGTTGATACTAAGTGAGACACTAAGCAAAAAAATTGGAGCACTTAAAGAAAGCATCTTCATGAGGTATTTACATCATTAGAGAACTTGGAAAGAAGCATTGACCAAGGTGAGATTTCCACCCTCCCTGCATCAGGATTAAAGAATTGCCCAACTGCCATGGAAACTGCAGGTGGAGGTCTGCCTGAAACAGTCTGAGCATCAAATAGTTACAATACATGCACACTAATTCTTACATATTGCTAATTTTGCTTTTTAAGTAACTAAATTTACAAAAAGAAAAGTAGAATTCGCACGCTATAAAATTATTCAAAGAAGAAACCAACTTTTTAGGTTGTAATCATTCAACCTAAATCTATAAGAAAGAAAAAAGAAATCAAGCGAAAAGACACTTCGGAAACTTTTTGTACTAGAGAAGGAAAATCTCAACGGCTATTCTTTTTTTTTATAAGAAAATGGCTATTCTTTTTATGGAAGTAGAAAGGAAAAATCTAAATGACAACGAGTGAAGATCAATACCGGTCGAGGTGCAACTGAAATTGTAAGAAATCTGAAGCCACGCATATCCTCAGGTCCCAACATAAGTACAGCAGAAGGAGGCGCTTGCTCAGTCTGACTCCCAGGTTCCATCTAACAAGCATAGCACAGATCAATGGAAGAATAAAATCCTAAACCTTCATATGTCTGGTCCACGAGCATAAAGATGTCAAAGAAAGAGAAGGATCCACTTTATAAACAAAACTAGTACCTGTCTCGGTGCTGGTCCCGAAGGAATTTGCACCATCTTTGTGGTCACTTCAAGAACCCTTTTACTTGAAGGTAAGCCAGCAGACTTTCCCTTTTCGGGCCAAAGATGAAGCCTGATCCCAGAACATGGTAACAAGTTCGTTACGAATATAAAGTGGCTTTTTCCATTTGACCCCTACAGAGAAAAAAAAATTAGAACCTGTACCCAGTGAATAATGTAAAACCAAGAAATAAATATCGTCAAACTAATGGGAGGGAAGATTGCCAAAATAGTGTCAACAAAGTTGACAAAGTTAGTTAAACAACATCCCAATTCTTCATCTTATAAGGGTTTAGTAACTAATGCCTTATAGGACTGACCTCACATCAGGAAATATATTATGTCATGCGAGAAACGAAATAATAACATGTTGAGTCAAAATTCTAAAGATTGCAGATGTAACTATTACTGAAGCTAACCAGTTTCTCCAAGTCCAGCCACCGCCTGCGACCATCCATGGCTAGAACAGTGACAGTACTTGTCTGAATATATAGGTCCCTCTCTAGGCCATCATCACTCCAATGAATGTTTTTGGGACAAACATCTGGAGATAGAACCAAAGACCCTGCAATATACCATTACTGCTATAAGTCTTCTAAATACAGAGATTGAATTAGACAAAAAAAAAATCGTACATTGAAACTTTAAAGAAAAGCTAATGAATTCATTAAACATTGATCCTGATTCTGTCATATAATTTATAACCACAGACCCTATGCAAAAGAACAAAGAGTTCTCATATAAAAGACCAAGAAAAAACCTCTTGCATGCAAAAATATAGAGAATGCTCGACTAGTTAACTCCATGAGGATAAAGGAAAATGATCTTGTTTTCTTTTTCCCAAACATTATATTGATACATGCAATAACTAATAATTTGATCCATCCATCGAAATAGAATGTTTTTTTTGGGAAAGGAATCGGAATAGAATGTTATAAAAGAGAATAAGTAGAAACTTCAACGTGCATACACAAAAACAATATAACAAACTACCAGATGCATCTTCCACGTTTTTAGCAGGAAAATGAGCAAACTGTTGAGAAGTGTATGGTTGGGTCCTCCAATTGAAACTCTGAGGTATTCCACTATGAAGCATTCTTGACAATATAGCGAGTCTTTTTCGAGTGGCCGAAAATGGTTGGCCTGTACTGGAGTCTACCAGACTAAGAAGGGTGTGTGACACCTAGACAAGAAAGAAAATTTTCAGAACAATCTAAAGACAGCTTATTCCTTCAAACTTGAAGAGAAATTTTACTCACCTGTATAACTAATTGATTACACCACAAAATCGCCTGATGTTCCATTGATAACCACACATTTTTAACACCTGTACTGCTGATCATAAAGCCATGTGTAGGAGGAACAATCCCATCCAAGGATTCTAACTTTGACCTAACCTATAGACAAGGATAGAACTATCAGCATGCATTGAATATAAAGAAAAACCAATAAATGAACCAGAAACACAATACTCTTAAAGCAAATCTTGATAAAGATTTTCAATTTTATAGAATGGCATAAAAGGACGAGTCCTTATTACAAAACAATTTTGAAAGCATACACAAGAAGAGCTCTAAGAAATTAATTAAATCCAAAAAAATCCATCCATCCTCTAAAATTATCTCCTCCAGCCAAAAGATGACTTCAATGTCAGGTTCATTGTTCTTTTTTTCAAGAAAAAACTAAAAGAATAATCGCAAAAAGAACTTGAAGTGGCACACCACAAAGCTGCGTGACTTTGACTAGATCTACCCTTACCCTTTCATTCCACTCCAAAGATTTTTCTACAAGGATTCTTTGATCTCTCTAGTATGACGTAAAACAGCAAAATTACAAAGGATAAAAAAGGTGGTCTACAGATTCCTCTATTTACGCTAGGGCTTGGTTTCAACATATGAAAAATGACTCAATGAAAGAAAATTGAGTGAGGGTGAGGAAATGTGGAATGGGATGCATGTTCATTGTGGAATGATGAGCAATCCTAGGGGTGGGGGAAGAAAAAGAGATTGTCAAGTTTGAATCATTGAAACATAAACCATTTAAACATTGAGAAAAACGAATTCAACCAAAGGAATATATTTTGGTGTTTATTGGTCTCAGATTTTCTTTCACCTACTAAACATATCGAGGCCACAGGCCTTCATCAAAGTCGAAAGTAAGATGATACAATTGAAGGCAAATATGCTTGAGAAAACTATTATCCTTTTAATAGAACCTAAAAGACCAAATTGTAGTTTAATCAAGACAAAGGTCCCACGTTGCATTAATTGGAAAAGAAGAATGCTGCAAATGTACCTGGTAATCATGATAACCCCCGGAAATTGAAACTACCACAACGTGTGAAAGTAGAGGATCGGATGCAAAATATCCACTTCGAGTTATTTGAACCTCATAGCCCTTCCTCCATTCCTGATTTACACGACTGAAGTACTGACCCAAAGATGGCTGCAATGCTAGAGGAGGTGATCTGAATAACATGTGAAAACCAGATGAAGCACGAAATTAACAAACCAAAAATGTTATCAGCATCATGTAAGTGTAACTCACTGGTGAGGGCTAGAAAGTGTAAGAACTGTTTCAACGGCTGATTTTCTAAGTCTAGGATGCACGACTGCAGCTCTAGCAACAAATCCACCCATAGAATGGCCAACCAATATCACGCTTCTAGGCAAGCTTCCAGAGTCAGCAGCACCTTCTTTTGCTCGGGCATCAAAAGATTCTTTATATTGATCTAAGATCTGCGCGCACAACATCGAAAAGTTGGAAGAAGAAAGGATTTTTTGGTTTAATCAAGTAGAGAAATTTAACAAAAGCTCACATCCACGCAGAAGATTTAGAAGTAGACAAATTTAACAAAAGATTCGTTGGCAAGCCCACACCACGCAACCATTACATTCAAAAAATGGAAATAGACTGAAGAAATGAAAATGATTTGCATCATTTTTTTTTTAATAAGAAACAAATTTCATTGATGTATGAAATTTAAAAAAATGATGGAGAATCCATGGTGATTACAAAAGGTTACCCAAATTTGTTAAAAGAGAAGCATAGCTGAATTTGCATTATTCTTGAACGAAGAAAGAGATAGGAATGAGCTAATATCTGGATTCAAGTCAATCATGATGACTGCACAACAAAATCCAGCAAGCTAAATTCAACGAAATATTCTTGCTTCTTTTTTCATTGGTTCCTATATAGATGTTAATACATTATATTTGAGAATATCTCCACCATTTCTTACATTATTTCAAAAGTTCCATTGTCCCTTTTCCAATTAAATTTTCTAGAATGGATGGAGAAGCCCGGGAAAAAAGAAGAAAAAACAAATGTGTCTCCTCAATAATGGACATGCTAATGAGCAATGAGAGAACAATATTCCTTCCTACCATATCCCACATCCATGCACCCACCTCCCCTTTTACTTTGGTGGAAAAGAGGAATGCACCCACCTCCCCTTTTACTTTGGTGGAAAAGAGGAAAATAATCTTGAAAATGATGTAATCTATTAGACAACTAGATTACAATACTTTAAGAGCAATACCCTGTGAATGGCGTGTACTACATATTCTGCATGTTCTTCAAGTATCCCTCCATCCATTGCAGAATGTTCGCCTTCAAGATCCACAGCAAACCAATCCAACCTACGCGTGTAGTGGTCTGGCAACTGAAAGCCAGCCAAATTAGGGCCTGCCTCACCCTCCACCTTACCTATGGAAGCTTCCTGATAAAAAGTGGGCTCGAGAGGGCCTCCTTGATACGCCCTATCGGATTCTGCTGCCAAGGATCGCACCTGTAATCAGGAAATATCCAAAAGAAAAGCATAACTACTATTTACAGATTAGACAGGGTGAAATTCACAGTTAATTGCTGGCTTTCAATCAAATACATAAGGGAAATAATATAGTAAAAGAAATCTATGTTATATAAGAAGAAGAAGCAGAAAAGGAAGAAGAAGACCTTGCCTGCTTGTAGCTACCTCCATTTCCTGGAATGAAAAGAATTGGAATTCCACTAAGTTTCTTAAGATGCTCCTCGAAATCAATCTTTTTCCATCCTTCGTGATACAAATACACCCCATATTTTTCTGGCGATAAGCCCACCGGTGAAGAAATTGGAATATATGTTGGATACATGTACGTCATACTACAACCATTAGCAATTGGTTTTAGAAGTCCATATGTAGCAGCAAGGGTGATCCCTACAGTCGCAATTATAAGAACAGCAATTTTGATTTTGCCTCTAAGGTCTTCCATCGCCAGTCCCTCGTTTAGCTCTCTCTACTAAGCTCCCATAAATATCAGTTTCAAATCCTACACAAAACACCACGAAATCCATAACCCATCAAGAAATCCACTCTACAATCCCGAACACAAAAACAAACAATTAATAATCAAGATACACTACTTCCACTTCCCAATAAAAAACGAAAAGTATTCAAAGTATTCTCTTGTTGAGAGAACATAAAAAACCAAAATCAGATGGTTGGATTTAGATCCACTTCGGCAAAAAAAAAAACAATGGTCAAATTCAGAGTAAATGAACTGAATAACGACTATCTCAACCATCAAATGCATTAGAGTTTCAACTCTTCGAGACTATAACCCACAACAAAAATCTAAAAGATGAACAAAATACATCTACGAACAGCTCGTTGAGAATTCAGAATATAGAAGATCGACGCGCGAATCATCAAAGATAATCAAGATGAACTAAAATCACTAATCGAATAATTAGGAAATGGATCTGGTGGAAACACAGCAGGATTACGAACCGCAAGAGCGAGAGAAGAAGCAAAGAGAGTTGAGAGAACGAAAGCTTACCCGATCCGTGGAGCGCAAAGGAAATGGCGGGAGCATGAGAGTGTGAATTAATCAGATCGCGATAGAATTTTATTTATTTATTTTATTTTACTTTTCGATAACTAAAAAGAAAAAAGAAAAAAAAAAGGTTTTAAGATAACATCTTATTATAAAAGGAAATGTGGAATAATGGAAGAAAGATTGAGAGGTTGACCAAATTTTGACTCCTGAGCGACCGTTGTGTTTACAAATGCAGGTGTTGAATTGACGTGGCGAGTTTTTACTGGCGGGTGAAACCGCATTTGCGGGGATTTTATCATCGCCCTTCGATGCCCCGCCCTTGATTGGGATTCCTTTTTGTCGGGAATCAGAAATAAATTTTAGGCTAGAATTATAAATTTATTTCTTTTTTATATTAAATTATATAAGGTTTTAGGTATGTTATCTCGACTAGGATGTCATAAAATCCTATGTTGGTGAACTCCAAAGAATAATATAGCTCAACTGTGGTCCGAACTTCTCTTTGACCCATCTTCTTTGATTCTGATTGTGGGGCATTCAATGCACTTGATGTAGACCAGAAAGAAGAGGCTTCTCCGTGGGCTGGGCTAGGAGAGTTGCCGCCTCTTCACTCTCCTTCAGCTGATTCTGATACCGAATCGTATCTCTTGGAGAGAGGTGCAAAAGCTCTCTCTTTGACTCAGGAGGGCGTTCCACCACTTCAACTGATGCGGATGCGGACGCGGTTCCCTCGTCGTGAAAGAAGTTGATTAAGAAGTCTTAGGTTGAATTACTCATTTTTATATGTGGTAAAAAAAAAAATCTAAACAAAATAAAAAAAAAATATATATATATATATAAAAAAAAATATATGTGAGAATTTAAACATCTAATTTTATTTATTAATAATATATATATATCTTAACGAGTTGAGTTAGTTCAAATCGATAAAATTATAAGTATTTGTATTCTATTTAATTTTATTATTATTATTATTATTTTTTTTTTTTAGATTATGAAAAATGAATAATCACATTATGTTCATTAGATATTATTTTTTTATTTTTTTTTTTTTTTTTTGGTGCAAATGTACTCTTAAATTGGGTGGTAATAAAACATTTTAAATTGTTGAATCAAGTTCTTTGATAAAAATTTGCACAACGTGTAGGATCAAACATTCACTCTTTGACAAGCCAAACAATGTGTTGAGCCGCTTCACTAAGTGACCGTTTGATAAAAAAAAGTTGCAACACTGTTTTTTTCATTTGAATTTAGAAATCATCGTTTATGCTCCTATTAATATATATGTATATAGTTTTTATTTTTTTTTGTTTAACAATAAGTGAGAGTGGGTGATTTAAACCATGTACCTCATGGTCAATTACACATGTGTTTATGTCACGTGAGATATGCTCATTTTGGTTGTAAATATAGTTTTAATTCTAAGAGAGTTCGAATAATGTGAAATATTATGGAATCGGTTAATAAGTAAAATAAACTCAATAGTTTTTTTTTTTTATATCAGGTTCATGATTAATGATCAGTTTGATTGCCTAAAATTTTGACTACTATCAGTGATAGCCAACAAAATTCTATAAAAGTGATTGATAAAAATTGTCATATTTTACTCTAAATTAACATATAAAATAGTAAATTTCAAAAACCATAAAATGTCATGCGTCTGCCGGGAGTCGAACCCGGGTCTATTGCTTGGAAGGCAATTATCCTAACCGTTGGACTACAAACGCTTAATGATATATATATTTAAACATTTAATTAATAAACTAACATTACACGTTTGATTTTCTCTAATTGAATGGTTTTCATTTCAAATATTCCGCCAAACAATAAAAATTTAAGCATAAAACTTGCTGCTGGGCTACAAGCATCTTTTTGCAGCCCATGCATGTGGCACATTGTGAGTGGATAAATATTTATATAATTTTTTAAAAAAAAAAATCTCCCTAATTTTCTAACGTTAGTTCGATTTTTTTTTTGTCCATTTTCTCTCTCTCCTTCCTCTTTTGAAGGCTCTTCCCCTCCAATCCTTCAACCCCTCTCCTCTTGGAAATTGATTTCCATCTTTTTTTCTCCTTCATTCCTCTCACTGATCTATGTCCAACACTAAAATTAAATTTAAAAAATAAAAAAGGAAAATCTGTTTTTTTTTACTCCCTAAAAGAAACCTCAAATTTAAATTTGTATCAGTCCACATTGTCTTATTCTCCTCTAATCCAAAAGCTTTCATTACAATCCACACACATCACAAAGATCCCAATCTAACAAAATGAACAAAATTTAATCAATTGAGGTTGAAGTTCGATTTCCATGGTCACAAGAGGAGGAGAGATTGAAGAACGAGAGAAAAAAGTGAAGGACAGTTGAAAGAGGAAAGAGAATGTGAGAGGAGAGAGAAGATGGACAAAAAAAAATCGAGATAACTTAGAAAATTAGAGAGATTTAAAAAAAAAATGATATAAATATTTATCCATTCACAATGTGCCACCTGGATTGTAAAATATGCCTGTAGTTTTACTACAAATTTAAAACCATTTATTGGATTTCAAACAACATGATTTAAAATAGTCTTTTTTTCCAACTTCCTTGATTTTATAAAAAAAATAACAATTAAAATTCGAGATTTATAGTGGAATAACCAAACAAATTTGTATTCTAACCAAGGATGAAAATATCGATATCCATGTTGATATCGGTATTTCAATTTTACGGATATATCCATGGATATATCGATAAAATATCGATATCCATAAATATTTCTGTAAATCAAATTTTTTAAAAGAATATATTTAAATTAATATTTAAGATATTTTACTGTCAATCTAAGCTATACATCTAGTTAGTAGTATCTAGATTCATATTAAATTTAATATATGATATTTTTTATGAGTATTTATAAAAGATATTGAATATATCCATTACCCTTTAATATTTATATCGAAGCCTCCGATTTACGGATATATCGACGGATATTTTCATCCTTGATTCTAACTAAAATAACAATTAAAATTCACTTTCAAATTGTCAATTGATTTTATAACAAAAATCAAATAAATACTTTAGTTAATTCTAAAACAAAAACGATTAGGGACTTTATTTTCATTTAATATTCGAGATTTATAGTGGAATAACCAAACAAATTTGTATTCTAACTAAAATAACAGTAATAAAAAAAAAAAAAAAAAAAAAAAAAAAAACATACACAGTCTATGGGAAATCATATTTATTAAAAAATGTTTTAAGATATTTTTTTTAAATGCCTAACCTAATATGTAGGCTGTAGCCAAACTCATAAAACTTTGCATTCCATTCCATATTTTTTTTTTTTTTTTTTTTTTTTGTATTTATTAATTTATTTTTTAACTTAATAATAGAAAAAATATGAATTTGATAAGTTAAATAATTAAAAATATGTATTTATAATATTCTTAGCATTTAATTAATCAAACCAATTTAAGACAACAAGAGATAAGTGATCATGAGGTCTTAGGTTCAATTTCTCACTCCAACATGTAAAAAAAAAATAATAATAATAATAATAATAATAATAATAATAATATATATATATATATATAGTCTCCGAATCACCCTATTTTTTTTTTTCATATTGCAATGTAGGTTTAAAAGAATTCCATTTAACCTCCTGTCAATCATATAAAATAAAAATGTTTAATAGAATTTTGAATTTTCAATTTTAACATAAACTTACAATTTTGTATCTAATATGTTCGATATTAAAAAATTTAAAAATTAATTGATAATTAGTTTAATAGATATATAATTAAATTTTATGTCTAATAGAATCCTAAAATTTTAATTTTATGTTTAGTAGATCCGTAAATTAAAAAAAAATATCGAATAAGTCAAAAATTTATTAAATATAAAATTAAAACTTTTAAGGGTCTATTGTACACACTACACATAATTAAAAGTTGAAAAATCTATCCGACATTTTTAAAATTTCAGAAACTTAATGGACATAAATTTGAAAGATTGAGAATGTATTAAGCATTTTTTAAAGTTCATGAACCTATTAGACACAAAATTGAAAGTTCAAGAATATATTATACACTTCCTAAAATTCAAAGACCAAATAGACACAAACTTTTTTTTGAGGACTACACTTATAATTTAACTTATAAAATCATGATGAATAGCAAAACTAGCCCGTAGTCTGTTTGTAAATTTATTACCTGAAAAAATAATTTACAAATATGACCAAAAAAAATAAAAAAAAATCCTCATATACACATGAACTAATTTTATATTATTGATAAAATTTGTCACCATCATACTTGTTACCTAGCTAATACAATATAACACTAACATACTATTTGTGTGATAAAACAATATTACTAACATACCTAATGGCTAATACATATTATATATATATCATCCCAAGTATTTTTTGGGTATTATTGATAACATACAACTTATGTATACCAATACGAATTACATCACTAATATAGTGTGGGTTAAAAAACAATTTGTTAATCATATTAAATAAGTTATTTACAAACAAATTTATTAATTACAAGAGGAACCATACAAAAAAAAAAAATCGTACCATATTTCAACCACCATTAGTTTAATAGTTATCCTAATCATCAATTCATATGACAAATATCAATTATGTTACCAATCCAAGTACACATTTAAATGATTACAATAATGATATATGATTAAAGTCCTATTAATTTCCCAAAAACTCTTCTAAAAAAAACATCATAATCACATTGACTAATTTGTGATAACTATACATGTACTCAATACTATCAAACATTTGCTACTAAACTATCAAAATAATAGATTATTGAAAATTTGGGCACTAAGATATATAGTTGTCATTTTTGTAAGCATTTGAAATTCGACCTGTGATTAAAATTAGTTTTCTGTTTCCTCTCTATCATACATTCAATAATTATAAAAGTATAAACTATTGTGTTATAGTCACGTTAAATAATTTATCTGAATGAGAGTTATCTCATTCTTTTCATTTCCTTCGAGTCAATACCGTTAATATGTACATATATAATTTACTTCAACTTACCAGCTATACAGATTGGTTTGCATTAGCAGTACCGTCTCCATCACTTTTGTTGTTGGTTGTTGTGTTCTTTAGTATCTGTAATATGATAATTAACAAGTGAATTAAATGATTTTTTTAACATTAATATTCCTAATCAAGGTAATTCGGTCAACAATGATACAAATCAAGACTGCAATGATTAAATTACATGTTTAGTCTATGAAGTTTCATAATCATATCTAATAGATCCCTATAAACTCTAAAAAATATAGTCTAGGTTCCTAAACTATCAATTATGTGTCTGATCGATCCCAAAACTTTAAAAAATACTTAATAGGTCCTAAACTTTCAATTTTATTTCTAATAGATCCCTCATATTGAAGAACAATTCAAAATTAACAATGGTATTAACCATAAAATTGAATTTTGTATATAATAGGACATTAAATTTTCAATAGGTTCATGAATTTCAAAAGATGTTGAATAAGTCAAAAAAAAATAAAATAATAATAGGTAAAATTGAAAGTTTAGCTAATTAGATTATATTTTTAAAGTTTAGAGATCAATAAGACACAAAATTGAAAGTTTAAAAACCTAATAGTAATAGATATATATTTTGTAAAGTTTAATTCGTCAATCCAAGCATAACTTATTGAATAAAACATCAATTAACATCTCAAAAGTCGATGATTCGATGTCAAAATAAAATAAAAAAAATGAATGTTTAATTCTCACACCCATCTTTATTGAACAATAAATAGATTGTAAAGCATTGGAGACAAATCGCAAGCAATTGACATTTTAAGGTTGTCCCGTGGCCCCTACAAACCTACCTACCAAATAAATTGATCAATAACTACAACACTAACAAAAACTATTTTGGGTTTAGATGACGATAGACGCCTCTCGCTCTGCTTAGTGCTAACTGCTAACTGCTACCATTTAAAACAATGCGTAAAAAACTCTCAATGGAACTTAGTTGGGAAGGAAAAATACAGAAATGAAACTATTTTGTTTCTATTTCTAAATAAAGTGGTTAACACATACACTTTTTTGTTAAGCGTGGGAGGAGAAATTATAAACCCTAACTTTTTAACCTAAATATTAATTGTTTTTTTAAATGAACTTGGGGATACTAAATATTGAACAACTGATATTTTTTTAATTTGAAATTACATTATTCAATAAACGCTTCATAAATGGTAAAGGTGCATTAGAAAAGGTAGGCTAACCACACCAATAATTTCTCTAATTAATGTTTCTTTCAATATTATAGGCTTAGGATGAAATAAAAGATTTGACACTTCATTCTGAATCAGAAAGCATAGCTAAGTGAATAGGGGACTTATTATCATATTAAAAATTATGACTCGATAAAAATGACCTTTCATAATTATGATCAATAGAAATCTATTATATGTTATATATAATTTTTTTTTAAAATTCATTAACAAAAATGTGTGACTATGAATTTTATGAACATGTCAAATACCAAAAATCCATTAGACTTATTAAAGAACGTGTGAGTTTGAATCTCTAACCTATTGGTTGGTATATGTTCTAATCAATCGAGTTCAAGTTGGCGACACAACATTAATAATTGAATTATAAAATTCTTCAACCTATTAAACACACAAATCAACATTTAAAAGGCTATATTTGTATTTCTTTTTAGTTCAATAACATGTGAGAAATGATTCCAACATCTAAAGTCCCTACCTAAATTAATTATATGCACGTTAGAGATTAAATGTGTAATTTAATGTATAAGAAATGAGTAACCATGAGGGAGAAATGATAGAACCGATAATTATATAAGTTGTGAAGGAAAGAAAATTGCAATGATGAATGATGGAATATTTGGCCAGATGCCCTTGAATTAAGACCCATTCTAGAGATTGAAGAGAGATTTTAAAAATTAGATAAAATGAACTTTTGCTGACATCACTTTCCCTGGATTTCTCTTGTTCTAGCTCTCGTTCATTTGCGGGCTCCATTTTATAACTAAAAAAATTTTCATTCTCATGAACGTGAACGCGAGAGAAATTCAGTGATGCCAGCAAATTTTAACTAATTTTTAAAATCGCGTGTCAATGTGATGGGCCACCAAATATTCCATGAATGATGGGGTGGTTAAAAGAGAAAGTGGTACCGACGAGAGGTTGGTTGACGTACGTGTCTAAGCATCTGATTCTCATTCAGTAACGTGGACAGCTTTTCTTCAAGCTCCGAATTCCTTTTCTCCAAATTTGTTGCTCTTATTTCCAACTCGCTTAAATACGCTTTTTTCCTCTCCCTTGCTTGCTGTGCTGAAACTCTGTTTCTTAACAATCTACACAATTCACACACACAGAAGAAATCAATTAAACATCTCACAAAAATCACATGAATTACGAATCTACGATACGATTGAAGAAGAAACTGGCAATTACACGCTCCTTTGATTTGATCCCCCATTATTCTAGCCCTAGAAATTTGCAATTACCTCTTAAGCTTTTTGTTTTCCTTGTCCGCGGCGGCGCTTCGTCCTCTGCTCCTTCGGCCGACGTCTGATGCAGCCGCTGAAGTGCCGCCGGCTGAGGTAGAGTTTCCGTAGATCTGCGGCACTCTGCTTATGTCTTCCTCATCGCTCTCCACTCCTAAAGAAATTAATCATAACGAAATTCTTGTTCAAACAAACAAAACAAGATACGATTCACGGAAATTCAACAAAATTTCATAAGCTTGAACTAAGAAGAAAAATCTCAGAGGAGAAATTGTCAAATTGTTACGAATTAAGATCAGGAGAATATGTTTCGATCAGATACGGAGTCGCTTGCAATTTTGAGATTAGTAATTATATACGGTCCTACGAGTCTACGACAACAAAATTTCACAAGCTTGAACTGAGAAGGAAAATCTCAGAGGAGAAACGGTGAAATTGTTACAAATTCAAGTCAGGAGAATATGTCTCGATCCGATGCAGAGTCGCTTGCGATTTCGCCGTGGAAAAAGGCCAGTAAAACGAACAATTATCAAACGAAACCATTCACAGCCAGGCCAGATGTTTTTGATTTTCAAACCAAACTCGTCTCCGATCAATCAAAAGAGAACAATACAAACAAATACTACTGATAAAATCCGATAACACTTCACGTAGACGTACAATATTTCCGCAGAGATCGTAAAGAAAACTAAAGGAATTGAAATCGAACCTTCTTTAACATCAAGTTGAAAAGCAGAGCTCGACGATCTTTCGCTGCTAGAGCGCAGACGACCGGCGGATATCGGACCGGAGGCGACAGCGACGGCGGAAACGGCGGCTCGTTCCTGCATTGTGCCGGCGAATAATCAACACTGTAAAAATTGATGTGCGAGAGAGAACAACGAGGCAACAACGTTGCTTTAAAAGAAATGGAAAACCAAAAAAGGGCGGGATACGTTTGGTAACAGTTACTTTATAGGACAGCAAGTTGCTTTGGATTAAATCTGGCCGTTGATTTTGTTTTCGATCTGACGGTTGTAAATGGAACAACGTGGAGGAAGATGAGCTTTACAAAGTGAGATCAATCAAAGGTTGTAAAGAGGAAGCGTGGAGTATGTTGAAGCCGTACGATTAGGTACGATTTTGAGATATGCGGATCCGTCAACATTGAAAAATTATGGTTAAAATTTCATGACCGTCGACATTTACATTTATTCTAATTTCTATTGGGAAATTGTACTTGTCAAATAATTAAAAATATAACATTTTTAAAAAAAATATGTAAATATGACAATTTCTATGGTAGTAGGTCTATCACCTCTGATTTTTATAAAATTTGGTCTGACTATCACACATTTTATCTATGGATATCAGTGATAATATGTTTTTTTTTTTTGCCTTATTTGCAAAATGTTTTAAATTTTGTTATATTTGTCATTATTTTGGGTCTGATTATTATTTATGCCACCACCTCATTTCTATTCCACTTTTTAATTAATTTATTTTTTTACTATGCGTGGGTAGAAGATTCGAATATCTAACTTCTTGGTGGAGATATATATACTATGTCGTGTTGTCACTTTTTAAATTGTTTTATTTTAATTCTTTAAATACATAACTCAACTCATATATATATATATATAGAGGTTTATGTTGACAGGTTAATAAATGTATTCATAATTACATCATAGATAATTGATGACAAAAATCGTAAAAAAATAAAATAATAATTGACGAAAAAGTAATACGAGTAACTAAAATAATTATTTGTCTTTTTAAGTGTATGGATTAAAATAAACATCTCAAAAGTTCATTTACCTAGAAATTTGAATGTTCGAAAAAAAGTTAGACTTAAGAAATATATTTTGGATGACTTGAAGTGATGTGAATCTCACTCTCATAATTGGTTTTTTTTTTCTTCTTTTTTTTTTATCAAACATGACTGTATTTCTTAAATATACTATTCTTATAATTATTAGATGTATAGTGAAAAACATATATACAAGAAATTGATTATATGATTATCAAATTTTACCTTAAACTTTTAATTTCATCAAATTAATTAAATTATCACAGTACAGTTGATGAAATGAAAAATTTTAGGTAAAAATTGACACACTTTTATTTACATTTTTTTTTATATATTTGATTTTCTCTCCATATATTCAATAGCCTAAGTAATAATCACACCATAGTCTACCCTAATAAATTATTTTGTGAATAATTAGGGTTGGTGCTCGCCGAGACCAATTACATGCATCATACTATTTTGGAAAAATTATTCGGTGTCATCAATATTGTAGGTCCTCCTACTAATTTATTATTATAGTTAAAGTATTTTAAATCTATAAGCATCGTCATGCAAAATATTTTACCTCTTTTGAGATTCAACGAGCATCCAATATTGTCAATCTATTTGATAGAATGAGTAACCAAATATTATAATTGATATCATACGGAGCCCTACATCAATCTTGTCATTTTCTCAAATTATAATTTTAACGTTTTGAGTGAACTTATCTGATCTAACTACATTTGGTTGTCAAGAAAATTCGTAAATTATTTTTCAAAATTATCATCAATGATCAAACAAATAACTTTTTTTTTTATATCCATCTCCATAAGTGTAGAGCAGCTTGGATACACCTCAACTAATCTCACCGGACAATTGTCTGACCATACTACATTTGGTTGTCAAGAAAACTCGTAATGTGACCACCATAGTTTGAACTCATTCTCTCTAAACTCTTTATTTCAAATTCAACAATTATACCTTTGAGGTTTGGATTTTGTTCGTTTTTTGTCCCTCCATCAAATTTTCTTTTTCCATCTCCATCCTCCCATGGTCGTCGTCAGCATATCTCCAACGACTGTTTTTTCGTTCATTTTCCTCTCCCTCTCTCTTTCTCCTCTTCATCTTCTCTCTCTCCCATGGTCGTCTATCGCCGACAAATTTTTTTTTCTTTCCGTTTTCCTCTTTCCCTTTTCTTCTCCCTCTCCCTTTTCCTCTAAAAAAAAAAATAAAAAATATTTTTAAAAGAATTTTAATAATTAAAAAAATATTTTTAATTAAAAATAGGTGTCACACCTTCTATTTAGATTTAATAGAAATTTTGACGGACAAAAAAAAAATAGTCTTCAGGAATATAATTGTTGAATTTGAAATCTTGAAGACCTAAATACTACCAAATCTAAATCTGAGAGACTATTAGGATAATTTTCCCTTAATTATAAGACTGAAAAATTGTGACAATTTACATTTGGGTACCTTTGCAAAAAAAAAAAAAAAAAAAAAAAAAATTATATTTGGGAAGACAATATCACAATATTTCCAAGAAACCTATGGTAAGCTTGTCTTTTTCATTAAAAAGGTATTTGATTCCTTTTCAATCCATAAATTTAAAAATTGTCTTTATACATAAATTTCCAACTAATACGATTACTCAACAATAAGAGAAATTAATCGTTGTCCACTTGCATAAACATTAGATACATGGCTTTAAAAATATCTCTCAATTTATCACTTGTATACCTAATAGTGTAAAAGTAGCGGTTTAAATAACTTCTCCAATAACAAAAAAAAAAAAAAAAAAAAATATATATATATATATTATTCAATGTGACTGTCACGTTTAGAGTTCGAACTCCGTTTAGAGTTCGAACTCTTTTTCCTGATCCGTGCTAGGCATCTGATCCAAAGCCAACCTTCCACACACTGCCAATGAAAGAATGAAATCTGTGGGAATTTAAAGAACATTCATTCTGATTTTTGTCATCTCCTTGAGTAATAGAAAAACACATTTGAAGTGAGTGTTAAAGCACTGAAGAAGGCTAACCGTTGAGGCATTTGGTAGATGAAGAAGATCAGACGGATTTAGGAGCAGATCGATCATAAGGCAGGCGTTGATCAGGAACCCCGTCTTCAGCTCGCTTGTCTTCAAACCATTTCACTATTTTTTTGCAGGGCAGATTTGTAACTTGGACGACGCTACTAATCATTGCGTTCTGTATCGGTTATTAAAAAGAAAAAAAGTTAGATAACAATTGCATAATAACATGTCACTTGATGTGGTTAATCTGAGTACAGTTTGGTGGATAAGACGGCTTATTACCATCTCAAAAGTTGATAATTTCATCTCCCACCCCACTCAAAAATAATATGCCACTCAAGGTAGATTGCAAAGTTTTCACTACTTCTAAATTCTACTTACATAACCAATGTTTTTTAAATTTATGGGTTATACTAGAGCCAAGTATAGGCTGATTTGAAATGACTTTTTAAGTGCTTAAAAATGTGTTTTTAAGTGAAAAAAATGTTTGTGAAGGATAAAGGTATTCAAGCTAAGGCTAGGCGAGGCACTTTGTCCCTAGGACTCGATCAGTGTTTGTGAGCAGAGCATGAACTTGTAGAACACTTGATATTCCCAAATAGACGTCCTTGAGATGCCATCAAATTGGTGGGAATGGCCCTGGCTTATCATAGTTGTATTTACAGCAAATTGATTTAGATACTTTAACCGATTTCATGCATCCACACACACATTTCAAAGAAATAAATGTAAACACTGATTTCTACCATTTATTTTATAATTTTATTTATTTATAAGAAACCAACTTTCATCGAGAATAATGAAAAATTACATAGCATACAAAAAACAAGCCCGGAAAAGGAGTCCCAAAAATTAGCTACAAAAAAAGACTCCAATCCAAAAGTATAAGACCAAGATAATAATTACAAAAGGCATGAACGGACACCCACAAAGATGCATTAAACCTAGCAACCTCCCAAACCTCCTCCTTGGATCTCTAAAAATTATATTGTTCCTCCTCAACCAAATACCCCACAAAATAGCAAAAAAAAAAAAAACAAGCATGCCACAAGATTGTTCCCTTGTCCCGCAAGGGAGAGTTCAGGAGAACCTCCACGATCAGATCTATTCTCTACTACGAGCCAAAACAATCCCAAATGAACTCAACCATTTAACTTTCAAACATAACTATCCAGCATCTTTGGATATCTCGTTCCTAAAACATCTCACTCCATGATATTTGATAATCATGTTCATTCAACAGAACTTTTTAAAAGCAATGTGAGGAGCTCTACTAATCGATTTAACTCAAGAATCAAAATTCTCTATTATTTTTTCATAGAAAACTGGCACAGGTGTCGGACACACAGGATGTAAAAATTTCATCAACTTTTTTTGATGCACAATGGAGGAAACTATACTTACAGTGGGCCGCTTTGTTCTTCTATACACTCTTTCAAGAGTTTCAAGCTGAACCTTCTTCAGTCTCTTTTGAGCAGTCCAGCTCTGTTGCATGACATGAATAGGCAACTTCACCCCTTCTGCCTCTTCTGAAGTATCTACTACAATGGGTTCTTCATCAGTAGTTTCTAATGTTTTAGTTTCTGGAATCGAAGGCCTAGGAGGGTCTGGTAGAGAAGCACTCAACATCAGAAGACTTGGTGGTGGTTCACGAAGTAAATCGAGTACGATGGCCCTATCAAGACAAAGCTCAGCCGCAAGATTCTTGATCTGCAAAATAAACAATGCATTAGCCTTTAGCTAAGAAACACAAATACCGATACGACAAACATGTACACAGTGACACATTATTAACTCAAAATCTAGAACATGGGCACGGCAATGACTAATTTATCATTTTTATACAAGAAGGAAATTCAAAGTTATATGCTCACAAAATTGATTTTGATATATTTCGCTCTCGAAATTTAGTATGCTTAAGAAGTGTTCAACACGGTCTAACAAATGTTGGACTGATATTGACTTTGTACAACTAGGGTGGACTGATATTGACTTTGTACAACTAGGCTCTAACACATCTCTATTGTGCAAACAAGTATCTGATAAGGGCCAAAGTGAGTATAGCTTTGACATGTACTACTTCCCTTGAGGTAGGAGGTTCAAATCTACATACTCCAGTTGTACTAAAAAAGTGTCCGATAAGTGTCCGGGTGTCCGACATGGACACGTTAGCCAAACTAAAATGTTTGTGTTTCTTAGACCTTAGCAAGATAATCTAGCAAAGTAAACACTGCATTAGTTTTTTTTTTTGAAACAATACCAAATTTACTTGAGATATAAAATCAATTACGAGAAAGATGATTTGACAGAAAATTACACAGTAGGGTGCAATATATAACCCTGAATGTCTGATGAAGAAACTAAGATGAATTGATCTCCAAAAAAAATTTGATACAACATATGGAAGACCATTGGATGGCACCACAATATCTTCAACATGAGAAAGTGTTATTTCAGATTTCTTCAAGCGTAAGGCAAGGCTGTTAGAGAGAAAAGGACCTCAGAGATGGAGTACTGCCATTGATTTGGTCAAGCAGGAAGAAGCATCCATTTCATGAGTTACACGAGTTCTTGAAATGTGATTCCAGTCCGATACTGCGTCGGAGATGTCACACACTGTCAAAAAGTCCAGTACCTGGCCGAAGATTTTAAACATTTCGATCCCAAATATCAGGTTTCTATCGGCAACAAATGCAGCATTCCAGTCCATTGGCGCATCGGGATGCACTGATACCTTCGTCCAGGCAAGGTACGCGAGATCTAACTCCCACAGTTCCCTCACAGCCTTGTTTCTCTGCCCTATTTGTCCATCCCCTTCACACCAGGAGACAGAAAGCATGAACAGCCGGCCGTTAGAGGATACGAGTTTGGGGTAGTACTCATAAACACGAGGCGGGAATGGAGATGTATGGATTCCAATCCAAAAGCCTCTTTCGATGTCATAACCAGCAAGTCTGTCTGTCTCAGCATAAAAATAGAAGATCCCATTGCAAACAACCCCAAAACATATAATACCGAAATCTGCAGGGAGTCTCTGAATTTCTGTCCATTTATTTGACGAGGAATCATAAATCTCTCCTGAATCTAACGGCTCATCCCAAGATCCTAGACCCCCAATAGCAATAATCACAAACCTACGATGTCCTTTTACACGAGACTGATCACTCTTTTGTCAAATGAACTTATATGACTTCCTATTAGACAACATTGAAACCTCATTGTCTTCCACAGGATTTCTGACTTGACGTCTTAGCGAGAGCCTGTGTGGATCCTCATAAACATCCAATGAACCACCGGCACGTGATCTCAAATAACGTCTATCTTGCCGATTATGATGGCTCTGAACTACTGAAAATTCTGGGTTGACCTCAGAAGTTCCCAATATAGGCATTGATCTGGCATACTTCATAGACGCAATTTTGCGCCAAGATTTAGTTAAAGGACTAAACACTAAGACCCCTTTATGTGTCCTGAAGGAGCTCTTATCCACTTTCCCGAAGTTGGTCAAGCTAGAACATCCACCAACGATATATATCTCATCCTGGATACTGGCTATATAGAACATAAATCTTCCCTTGAGAATATCAGCATCTATTCTATGCCATTGCTTTAGAGATACATCCAGTGCATGTATCTCGCCGGAGCAATAACCCTCTTTAACAGCACCAAATAAAAATATCCATGGAGTCTGATATAAACATTCCCGTCTCATCTGTAAAAACCGACGAGTGCTAGTCAAGTATCTCCATTTTTTGCATACAAGGCGAGCATTCATGAGACTAGTAAGTGGGAGCCTCATCAAGCACATTTCCAGAATGTCATCAGGAAGAAAAACATGAACATCACTGTTCCTTGTAGAGTCCCGAAGTCCAAAATGCTTTGGGCTTTGTTTCTTACGAAATCTCTCTTTTACACCATATGAGAAGCAATCCACACTATTTTCTTCAGTACTGAACAATGATTTGTATCCCTTACCTTCCTCACTGGCACTCGATCTTCTCCTACTCCCTGGGTCACCAATTTCCTCACCAGTGTCAGCACCTACTTTGCAACCTCCACCTCTACCATATAATGTAAGACATCTCAAAGATATTCCCCTTGAAATATCCTCTTCCTCAGCAACACCTTTGTAATTCTTCCTCCTCAATTTCTGGCTCATGCTTCTCATGAGCCGTTTCGACATGCTCAAAACCTCAAAATCTTGATGAAGGTATTCCAACTCAGCTCATGCATTGGATAACAATACTTCTCCAGATCATTGCAGTAAAAGTCCCTCTTTCCATGACCATACGAACCATAGTTCAAAACTCATCCTTCAGCACACTTCATTTTTCTATCTAAGATGCGAACTCTAAGAAGAACAGAATTGTCTCACAAGAAAAAACCGTATAGCCGCACATTAACAGTACAATACTCTTTCCTTTACTCAAAGCACATTACGGAAAAAGTTGCAGGGAAGAGAAATCCAGGAACTAAACCGAATCGAACCGAACAGAAATGAAAGGCAAAGTCAGAAATGCAAGGAAATTAATGGGAAGGATGATGGTGGAAGAAGAGTGAGGTGCAACAATGGAGGAATTTTGGGTTTGGTGAAAAATGAAAAATTAGTAAAGGGAAAGACAAAGAATTTTGCATTCGATGTTGTTCCTAAAGGAAAAGGCGAGGGCCTCCAATTCCATCATCATGTAAACACTGCATTAGTATTTAGCAAGACTCTTGATCTACAAAGTAAACACACTACATTGAGAAAGTGCGTCTAAATCCAAACGGAATCGATTCAAACAGTTTCTGTGCTTTCCAGTTTCCAATGAACGTTCATTACACAACTGAATAACAAATCCATTTCTTATTCAATATTGCATAAAAGGCTCGACAATAGAAGAACTCACGCTAGTTTTACGGCGGCCGTTCTTCAAAGCCAAGGCTAATCGTCGAAGTTGCCAGTTCTTAAGTTTTACAGGCATTTCCTCTTCTTCGGCATCCTCGAGATTTTCTTCTTCTTCTTCTTCTTCTTCTTCTTCTTCTTCATCAACATCGATGCCGAGTGCTAACCCTAGCTCGCGCTCTAGTTTGGCAAGGTCCTCTTCGCTAAATTCATCCTCTTCACCATCATCATCCACGGAAAGCTCATCATTCTTGAGATCTTTTTCCAGTTGACTAAACAACAACTCAAGAGCATCCTCATCTACATCCTCATCCTCGCCTCTAGCTTCTTTCGGGAATAAATTTCTCTGCAAAAAAGAGCAGAGTAACGAATTTTAAAGTTTCGGATAAGGATAAATCCACGTTCATGCCAATGCAATACAAACACTCAAAATATTACCAAAATTAGATCACCATGCGTTCTAGAACTCTACCTTCTTTTTCTTTGAAGACGATGGGGACGAACTGACTGATGAATTCTGGTTCCGACGGCGAACAAATGTGAGAGATAGAGTGAGACGAACCGGAGGGCGACGCGGAAGACTGAAAATGGATGGAAACGGCCGGCGAAAGAAGAAGCTGTCTCTGCCGGAAATCGACGGCGAACTTGGAAGTGATTCCGGTGCCTTCACCGGCGCTGAGAGAACCATCGGTAGCTTTTTGTCGATGTGTTCGCAGATATGAAGACGGAGTGTTACTGCAGGCACATACGACTACTTATTTGGAGGTGGGCTATATTCGTAAATCGAACAGATTTCTTTTTGAAAAATAGCCCACTCTTTTAAGGAAGTGCAAATATATAACTAAATTGTAATATTGTTGGAGAGTTATTTTGAAATTGCTAAAATCATTTTTGTAATTAAATGTGATTTTTAAAAGTTTGGGAGTGATTTTGGAAGGACCAAAATCACTTTTAAAATCACAGAATGTGAATTTTGGACAATAAAAATTTATTTTGAATTATTAAAAAATAATAATGATTTTTCATTCTCTAGTAATTTCTTTAATAAAATCGAAAAGATAAATATTTACTTTCGTATGTGTTGATATATTACGAATAAATATATATATCACAATTTAGTATCGAATAAAAATATTAAATAATTTTGTATCTATAGTATTTGTTTGTGTCAATTTAATTTTTTTTTTAAAGTGTATTGATATTCTTATGTTGTGATCTCAACTATTTAATATATCATGTTTCAGTCAAATGATTTTTTTTTGGTTACTTTAAACATAGTTAGGTATGGTGCAAATTTCAACCCAACTCAACAATTAGTTAAAACATTATAAATTATAACTTCCACAAAAAAATGATTTTGCTTTGATTAAAAATATTACTTTCAAGAGTGCTTATAAAAATGGTTTCACCTAAAAACATTACTTCTACTTGAAATCATTACTATCAAAAGCACTTATAAAAAAAATGTTTCACCTAAAACATTACTTACTACCTGAAATCATTACTATCAAAAGCACTTGTAAAAAAAAAATATTTCACCTAAAAATATGACTTTCAAAAGTTATCTACAACTCATTAGTTAGCATGACTTTAAAAGTAGCAATCTTAAAAAAAAAACAAAATAATAAAATTATTGTTTATTTTCTAAAGCACAAAGTTACAAGAAATAATAAAATGAGAAATTTGGTTATAAATTGATCTCATGTAAGAAATAAGCACTTCCTTTATAAGTAAGCTGCCTATCCTCAGCCCCAACACAAAATAAATGGCCTTCCAATTCCAATTCTCCCTTCATTCCAGCTGTTTCCCAAACAAACTTAAAAAGCCCCATTGCTCTATCAAGCTGCCTCACTCCATTCCAAACAATTTTCTCTTCATCAGAACTCAAAATCCTCCCCATGAACAACAAAAACTTATCATTTTCAACAGCCTTCTTCAAAAACCCACCACAAAGATCCACTTCAAAATCCCTAACATGCCCATAAAGATAGTATAGTAAAAGAGTGAATAAGCACTTTGATGAATGACCCAATGTCTTTGAAAGCTTCTTTTGCACTAGGCTTTCTTGATGCCTTGCTTCTTTGTATCCAATGCTTTTATCAGTCAACACATCTTTGATCTGGGCAAGCCCCTCTTTCATAACCTCAAGCTTTGTCACATGATGGAGCAAACCATTTTCGTCTTTCAGCGAGCCGGTCAGATCGGCGAACATCTCGAGCATGTCTTCCCATCTTGGCGATGCGGACGAATCGACAACCGCTTGTAATGGCGCTGGCCGCATCCATGAAGTGAAGTTGGCATTTGAATTGGTGGCATCATTCAAAAACTTTAGGCAACTTGAAACTATCTGCTCCCCCATTTTGATCCCTTTGTTGGGTGACTGATGAGCCAGTAGTGGATCCAACTCCTTTTTTAACTCTTTCAGCATATGATCCAATGCACCAGTCCAAATGTGATGTTGTGTAACCTGTTAAAAGATTAAATCTACACTTAATTTTTTTCAATATCAAAATCAACCACCATGGGTTAGCCTAAAAGGTAAGGATCTAAGTCTCATGGTGACCAACCCAAGATAAAATCCTAGCGTTTCTTAACAATCCTATATTGTAAAGTATTGCAGATGTTCTATGAAACTAGTCGAAGTAAGCCTTTTTTTATATATATACTTGAGTGCCCTGATCCTATTACATTTGGTTGTCTAAGAAACTAGTAGGATTTTAAATCCCAGGCAGATGGTCACCATGACTTGAACTCATTCACTCTAAACCTTTTATTATTTATATGCCCTTAACCCATAGTGATTCGAAACTAGTCGAAGTAAGCAGACACCAATCAATATCAACGGTTCATGTATTTAACTTCACAAATCGCCAACAAGAGCATAGCTCAACGGCATGATGTATACCCTAGTGACTATAAGGTCCTAGGTTCAATCCCACACCCCAACATGTTGTCAAATTATAATACTCAAGCTCACATATATGAGGAAATGTAAAGCATATATATACAACTAAATATCTGTAGCTATATGCTTTTAAACTTTTGAACTTAGCGGTGAATTAAACGAACCTGTGGGCATATGGTGTGGCGCACCAGTTTCCTTTGTTGGGCAGAGACGTTGAGAAAGTCGCTGATCTTGGTGAGGGAATCAACAACCACTGGCTCTCTTTCACTCGAATTTCTGAAACACGCGTGAGGCTGCCAATTTGTAGCAGTAGCCATTTCTGTTATTCTCCTCTGAGCCGATGGAGAACCAATGAAAACTCTTACAAGGGACTTGAAACTACGCATTCTCTGTTCAATACGATCGTCGATAAGGAATGAATCGTCGTTAACATTAACAAGTCGTCCATCGATCAAATCCACATTCTTCAGCGAGCAACTTAATTTCTTAATCTTCCGAAAGGCGTTCTCGTACCATTCGGTGGGTAACAGATCTTGATCGGCGGAGGAGTGCTCCGCGCAGTGACATAGCATAGAATTTGAATGCAAAGCTCTAAATCTGGTGTTGTTGAGATGATTTCGGCGACGGATGAAGAAGGACAACCTGTGAGAATGCTGATACGCCATAATCTTGCCTCCAAAATCGCTTCATAAACTCACTCCCTTGCGGAACTCCGAGCTATAGCTTGGAACTTCATTGCAGCATTTCGTCGAACAGGTGGAGGGCATACTATTACAGAAATGAAAAAAATGAGAATCAAGGTAGTTGAAATCCGAATGAAATTGAAGATTGGCTTATAAGTTCACTTAAATACTTTTGTTGGGAGCTTCGATTTTTTTTTCTTTTGGGGAAAAATGGGAGTAAGGGAACTTTGCAATCTAAAAAAAATCGTCCGTATGAACTTATGACTTCTTAGTCAAGGACAATGAACTATACTCGATTTGACGCGAACTATGCTCGATTTCACGTTAATATCAATTTTTATAACTTAATTTGAATGTAAAAAAACTTATTTATTAATTTTAAAAACAATTAAAAAAACACATAATTCACAGAAATATCTGTCTGACATTAGATATCCGTGCAAATACCTAACCATTTATGCTGTATATTAGGTTAATCATATTGAATTTTTTTTAATGTTACATTAGATGAGATTGAAAATTCCATCCTTCAATATATAATTTTTTATTTGTTAATTTTCTTAAATTACATAATTAACCTCTTTATTATATCTATTGAACTGTACACAATTTAGCCGGACAATTAATTTACATAGTTAATCTTAATGTGACGAAGAGGTGATAATTTTGAACCCCTTCTTAGACTATAACCTAACCATATACAGCATAAATGGTTAGGTATTTGCAAGGATAAAAATATGTAAATTAAACCTATAATATTATTATATTAGGATAATAGTTCAAATTTGGAGAGAGAAAAAAACATTTCAACAAAATTATGATGTTGTTAAAAAAATCATTCTAAAATGATAAAATTTAACAACCTCATATACAAAGAGCATATTTCAAACAACTTGCAAGCTTGGAATATTGCAATTAAATTGAAAACACTCACCAACATGAGCATAACTCAACGGTTAAAACATATATCCAACATATGTCCTTAACAAAAAAGAAAGGCGATAATCAACTTTAATACCACTATGAATACACTGAAACAACATTTGAATATGTATCAAAGTCACTATTCATGATCTTATTCATAAGTAGAGTAGCCCTTTCTCTAGCTTTTGCAGATCCTCTGACAGAAAGATCAGCAACAACACCCAAAAACTCCGGTAACCTCAAAGCATCTCTTAGACAACCATCACTTTCATCGAACAATCGCAAAAGGATCTCGGTTGCGCCCTCTTTACTCAGCATACACCTTCCTTTCAGCACGTTAACCATGGAATTAACAATCCGACCAGTTTTTATCAAAGCCCTCAGCCCCTCCTCAAATCTAGCCAATAGACCAAGAACAGCAAGAGCAGTGCCAGCAAGATCCTCTCCGCTAGTACTCTCTACTACACCGATAAGAACCGGGATGGCTCCCGATCGAACTGCCACAGTGCAGTTTCCATGAAACTGGCCTAACTCAGCTAAAGAACAGAGAAGGTGATGGGCAGCAGGAACACTAGGGCCTGAAAGTGCTCTAACCAATAACTGTATTGTCCCTGCTACCCCAAACTTTGCCTTGTTCTTGTCTAGCATTGCAAGGCTGCAAATCAATGAGGAAGACAACTTGACGGTTTCGGGCGAGCCCGAGGATATGAGCGTATTGAGTTGGTAGATGGTTTCCATCGATGCAAGAAGCTTTTTCATGTCGTTGTTCAGAGACAGATTGAAGAGAATAGACAATGAAAGAGATTGGATGGTAGGGGAAGATGATTGGGAAAGAGCAATAAGAATTGGAATTGATCCATCTACTTGTGCAAGCAAGTTCCTGTATAGGGGACTAACCTGGGTAATGGTAACCAAGTTTTGAAGAGCCTTTTCCTGAACTTCGTGAGCGTCCGACCGAGCATCAGCTATACACTCTGTTATAGTTTTATGTGCAGTAGCAACACTCATGGATCTCATGGATGATGATGAATGGAAAGATGCAACTGACATGGTGCTCAAAAACTCTTCTTGGAAAAAGAATGGAAAATACAAGCCTAGAGGTTGGATAATGATTTCAATATCAAAGCAGCGATATAAAATGGAAGTCTTTTTTTCTAGGGGGAGAAGGGAAGATTAACTAGTGGCTGGATTTGGGAAACATAATGTCGATGTTATCAAAGTATGGGTAAGGAATATTCTTTTACTGGTCTTTAAAAAAAGAATCAAAATAACTGGAGACAGAAAATCATCCAATCATCCAATCATCCAAGAACAAGGCTGGAGATATAAAGAAATATCACCCTGAAGTATGATCCGTCCAAGTAGCTAAAAAACAACCAATCTTGTCACACCACATAGTTAACTACTCCCCAACCAAAGCAATCATCATAAATTAGAATAGTCTCTTCTGTGTTAAAAAAGAAGAGAAAGAAAGAGAATAGGCCATAATCAGGACTCCGACTTTACAGGGCAAAAAAGTGGGGCCTGGGAGACAACCCAAAACAGAACCGTGTGGGAATGCAAGGAGGAAAAGATGCAGTCGGCTCTAACATTATTCAAGAAGAGGCGAAATGGTGAAAGACATAGAGAAAGAGAGAACTCACGAGAAGGATAATGAAGAGGCCAGAGTTGTTCCTTCCTGAGGATGATGCCATCTGCCATCAACAGCCGAGTTCACTAGGGGAATCTGATGAAATTTGCAGGAGAAAAGCACAAGCATTTAATATTTGGAGATTGTGAGATGCGCCTGAATGCAGCAAAAATCTACGTCTCACCAAAAGTTCAATGTCGCTGGGACAACGTGGACTCAATGAATTCTTCATCCCTCACTAAACTATCTATAACAAAGAGATTCTACTTGCTTCCAACGTTGTTACATATAGATATAAAACTAATATCTAAAAACCCTAGCATAAAAAATGGAATTAAAAATTCAAGCCAATACTTTATTTTATAACAAGAGTATAGACTAAACAATGGGACCAACAATAGTCTTAGAAAAAGAACTAATTGGAAAGGGGGCAAAAAATCAACCCAGAAATAGCCAATACTAACTCCAACCGAGATGATAAAACAAGTTTCACTCTTATTATATATCAATAATGACTTGAACAGATGGCAATTGAAACTTTGGTAATGAAATACAGAGGTTAAAAACAAACAATTGATGGAGAGATGTTCCAATCCACCAACATATGGAAGAAACTGTGTCTTAAACTGACATTTACTCCATCGAAAAATAACTATGAAAAGCAGAAATAGCTTAAGGAAGGGTGCGCTGGTAAAGAGGCAATGCTCCCAATGCTTCACGTTCCGATCTCTCCTTCTTTACCTACAAAACATACGCATAGCAAAAAGAAAAAAAAAAGATGTTTAGCTTCATTAGCACTGTTTTCTCCTGTTTAATAAAGACCAGTATCAACAAAACATAAATACTAAATTAGATTGTTTAACTTCGCTAAACGAAGTCATTTACCCTAAAGTTCAAAGACAAAAGGTTATGAACCTATATAGCAACAGACTAGCAAGTCATCAGATGAAATTAGGCGGATTAAAATAGGTCAACAGCAAAGTAGAAAGCAACAGCAGGATGTGCCACACATAACCCCCAAAAGTATTCTAGACTAAGAAGTATTCCAAGAGATGAAAGGAGTTGTAGTACTCAAGGACGCAGCAGATAGACCCTCTCTCTCTAGTCTCTGCTACAACACAAGTTAATAAATTTAAGCAAATTGCATTCATCTAAACTGGCACATCAAATAGAAGAAATGAGGCAGACTAATTTGCACTGGTCATCAAATAATCAAGGTTCACATTCATCCCGGCCTTCCCAACATCCTCAACAGTTAATAAAAATTAAAGAATCCAGACTAATAAAGCGTAAAATTTCAATTACCGACTCGCTTATCTTCATTTGTACAAGAAAAAGTAATTTCACTGAAGTAATGTTACAATCAGAACAGATTAAGAAATCAACCACAAACAAGGTCCTACATAAGTAGTGTATTTGCTTCAAAATAAAACATGAAGGATTTATACAGTATTATCCAAAAGTTGATATCTTTTTGATAAAGATATCCAAAAGTTAATATCTGTCTAGAAGATCATGAAATCTGAATTTAGGAAAAGAACAACAGAGGACAGAACTAGAAACCCCAAAGAAGGAAATTAGATAACAGTATGAGTATATTAAAAAGAATCATTCAACTGCAAGTACGCCGCCAGATGGCATCTAAGCTAACAGATGGTAAATAATATCAAAATCAATAACTCCCAAATAAAGTTCATAGGTGATAGGACACAAACTCAAGAACCATGACCGAGACACTACACTACTGTATAGAGCAGCTGCCTTATTACTATGAACAGAGCCAGAAAAAAAATCACTAAATAAAAAGGCAGGAGATCTGGAATAATGGAAAGACTTACAAGTGTCAGCATATCCTGGAGATAGCTCCTGAATGGGGTTTGCATAGCCTGCCAAAAGGTTACAAATATACAAATCAATAACCATCTAAACATAATTTAGCTTGCTGTACTTAATTGGGGAAAAACAATTAAACACAATTAAAAGTTAATTTACTGTAACACCCTGATAATTATAGACACTTAACCATCAAGTTCACTTAAGATCCCAACTTTTGAGAATACCGAAGATTCAACAATTATATTAAGACCAAGGATGAAAATATGGATATATTTTCATCAAGTTCACTAATAGATCCCAACGTTCGAGAATACCGAACATTGGACAATTATATTAAGACCAAGTATGAAAATATCGATATAGGGATTTCAATTTTACAGATATATCGAAATGAAATATGATATTTCTGTAGTGAAACCATTTCATTGAACAAACCGTAGCATTTAGGTATTCAGTGATGATAAACACCCAACACAATTCTGTTTTTCCTCGAGGCTCTAACTGATCTAAAGCGGAGATAAACAAACATCCATAGTAGAAGAGAACCTGGAGATTGTCAGAAAGGTACTTATGCTTCATGGAAAGGTCCATGGCCCGCTTAAGACGCTGATTACGCGCATCCACAATCTCCCTCGGGAGTCTATTCAAAGCCTCCTTCACATCAACATCGTAGTACGGATCGTACAGATCGTCGTATCGAAGACCTAAAATATGAATACAACACAAAATCAATCTCCACATAGCAAAATTTCGAAATCAAAGCCAAAATAAAGATCAACCACACAACAAACAATTAGGGTTTCTTTTACCATAATTACGGAGGCGCTGGGTGACCGATTTCATGTGTTGACGAGCGAACCAGTTCTTCTTTGGGTCGATGAACGACTGCAAAAAAGATGCCATTTCGATCTCTCTCCTTCTTCCTCCACAAAAATTCTCTCTGTGATTTCTTCTCAGTGCCCACTTAGGCTTCGCCCCTCTCCGGTTGTCTGGAAGAATCGCCTGGTCGAGTTGTTTACTTGTAAGATGTTGACGACGGCTCCGAATTTAGAGAATTACAAATGGGTCGGCCCATTAAATAGAAGGCCCAATACATAGCCCATCATCTTATTGGGCCAAAATACATGGCCCAAACTCTACAACTCATTTTGTTTTTTTTAAGAATGAACCATTCACCTCTTGGTTTTAAAATATTATTTATTAATTTCTAGTCCATACTTGTATTTTATATAAATGTTAGTTTAAAACTGGTTTCTTCAAGTGTCTTAACCATGTCATAAAATGTTACAAGCATATTTTTAACATGTTGAAAATTAATAAATTATTATATTTTGAAAAAAAAAAACAAAAAAAATCTCTTCAAATTGAGTGTCACATTTATATATCAACAAGAGCATAACTCAACTGACACGATGTATCAACTAGTGACTATGAGATCGTCCTAGGTTCAATCATCCCCCACATATTGTCAAAAAAAAGTATAACGTTTATATTTGACATGGATATTTTATTAATCATAAATTATTGGTTTAGTGATCATTAAAGACATTGAGATTATTAAAGGGCTCTTAGACGGAATGAATTTAATATGTATATCGTTGGCTAATCTAAATATTTGGAACCACCTCAATTAATGAGTTGAAAGAAAGGTCATTTTTTTAATACAACAAAAAAAAAGAGGTACGAAAGGATTTGAACATCGGATCTCAAAGAAATGAGTAGACATCAAATTTTTTTTATCAGGTTAACATAAGATGACCAGAGATTCAAAACTCTGACATCTGAACCGGAGAGTACATATACCTATTAAGTTGGCTAATGTTAGGAAGGTTTCATGCGTGAGTAATACAAAATGAGGGAAAATTTTTAGTACATCGGTCGTATGGAGATTTTCAATACCATTGCCTTAAAAAAAAAATGACACGTGGCGAAATGATTGTTTAACTGTGACCTAAACTATTAAATATATTATTTTTTTAAACCATTTTGGCACTGAATATATGAAAAAACTCCGTACCACCGATGTAGTAGAAATTCTCCCTACAAAATGATATATGTTCTGTCTATTTATCTGTAGCTCACTCATTTGTTCGACCACAGTTTGACATGTTAGCAACGGGCGGAAAATATAATTTGAAGAATATATAATTTTGAAAAAAAGAAAGAATGGGGACCGTATAGGCTGTAGCAACATGCACGTTAAATGCATTGTCAAATCGAAAACATAACTTCCAACAAAACAAGAACAACAAACAAAGTCTCTCTTCAGCCTCAGGTGCTTAACGAGAGGATCGGAGCCCCCCTTTCATCTCTTTCATCGATCCAATTTTAGCTCTCCGATCGCCATGGACGACGACATGGATTTCTTATTAATATCCTTCCCAAGAACACTCGCCATCCCTATTCAATCCTCCTTCTTCCATTTTCTTCCAATTCAAGATAAGATTCATAACCATAGATTAACCTGCAATTAGGGATTCAACAATAATGTTGAAGAACAAGTCGTCCAAGAACAAGAAGATCGGATTATTAGGGAGATCATTGTCCGGTACCGAGCACGAGCGAGAGATTGAGAATTTAGCCAGAGACGACGGCAGCCAATACAGTCTCACCGGCGGAATCCTCCCGCCGCTCGGTATCAATGGCCGGAATAATCGCAGGGCCAAACTCAGCCCTCATATAATCTCGCCCTTCGATTACAATTACAGGTTCTATTCTAACCTCTCACATTCTTCTTTGAATTCTTCTTCTTCTTCAGATTGTTGTATGCAATTTCATTTTGAATGTTGTATGATTCTGTTTTTATCGCAGAGTTTGGGAGACGTTTCTGATATTTCTTGTATTCTACACGGCCTGGGTTTGCCCGTTTGAGTTCGGATTCATCCCTTCGCCCAGCGGACTTCTTGCTGCTATTGATAATGTTGTAAATGGAATTTTCGCCATTGATATAGTTTTGACATTCTTCGTCGCATATTTGGACAAATCTTCTTACCTGCTCGTCGATGACCGTAAGCTGATTGCTCTGCGTTATGCCAAAACCTGGTTGGTCCTCGACCTCATCTCCATTGTTCCATCGGAATTGGCTCGCAGACTTCTCCCTCCTCCTCTTCAGGCTTATGGCTACTTCAATATGCTTCGTCTTTGGCGTCTTCGCCGAGTCAGTGCCATGTTCGCCAGGTAAATAACCGTCGAACTCTGTGGACAAGACACCAATTATCATTCTAAATCAAAACTATGCTTAAATAATCATCTTTTTGCAAATTGCACCATTGAATGTCCTACATAGAAATGTCAACTATTAGTAAAAATTATTTGAAGAGTTCACCACAATATGACCGTTAGTTTTTACCGGTTGGATTAAGAGAGAAAAAGTGCAAAAGTATTTTGTTTTTTTATCTAATGGTTATTAGAATCAGATAAAATCGTAAGATCTAGATCCAACGATTTTAAGGAGTCAGTCACATTGTAGCGCAATGTGAGCAGTGATGGTCTCCTTTAATAATTTCCCGACTAATAGAGACATAATTCGATCTACATAGATTTCTCGAGATATTTTCTTACGAAGTTTTGTTATTCATGATCGAACAATTATTAGAATCAGATAAAATTGTAAGATCTAGATCCGACGATTTTAAGGAGTCAAGATACATTGTAGCGGTGACGGTCTCCTTTAATAATTTCCCGACTAATAGATTCATGACTGAACAGTTATTAAGATGCAGCATGATTGTAGCTATTACTTCTTATTTGTGTTCATTCACATATCCTCACCATGATTTGATAATGGTGGCAGGTTGGAAAAGGACAGGAACTACAACTATTTCTGGGTTCGATCCGCAAAGCTTATATTTGTAAGTAAATTGCAAGAGAGATTGGTTTTGTTTGTTTAAGTGGGAAGAAGAAATAAAAAAAGTGGATTTAATTGATTGTTTGAATCTTATGAGGATATTATATATATAGGTATGTATGTTTTCAGCTCATTTTGCTGGGTGCTGCTTCTATTTAATTGCTTCAAACTATAAGGACCCAACAAAGGTATGGTTGACCTTATACATGCAAGACTTTCATAAAGAAACTTTGTGGCAACGTTATGTAGCTTCCATTTACTGGTCAATTGTCACACTCACAACCACTGGCTATGGCGATTTGCATCCTGTAAATGATCAAGAGATGGTATTTGTCATCTTTTATCTCTTCTTTATTCTCGGCTTGCAAGCTTACCTCATTGGAAATATGACTAACTTGGTCGTCCATGGAACCAGTCGAACCAGAAAATTTGTAAGTCTCATTTCTGTATTTTGCATTGCCTAAACTCTGATTATCCTTCATATATAGTCTGAGGATTTAATAGAAAACTCGTCCAAGGGTATAATTGAAACCTCGTATAGAAAACTCGAGATTAACATGTATGTGGAGAAAAGGAAATTGTAGTTTTTCTTTATATCACAGCTTACGCACACCTCAACTATTTTCACGGGACAATCATCAGACCCTACTACATTTGGCTGCCAATAAAATTTCTAGGATATTAAATCCTAGGTAGGTTCAACTCTTTATTATTTACATGACCCTTATTGACTATTACCTCAATCTATGGTTATTTTTAATCGGTAAGATTATTGAAACAAGAGGAGGATTTAGTAGATAATATTGATAAAGCTTAAGGATTTGTTGTTTATCAGACATTGAAAATGCAGAATTATAGCCTTGAATATTTTTCTTTTCAGAGGGACACCATACAAGCTGCTTCAAATTTCGCCCAAAGAAACCAACTACCTGTTCGACTGCAAGAACAGATGATTGCTCATCTGTGTTTGAAATTCAGGACTGATTCAGAGGGATTACAACAGCAAGAAACAGTTGAATCCCTTCCAAAAGCCATTAGATCTAGCATCTCCTACCATCTCTTCTATTCACTTGTTGATAGTGCTTATTTGTTTAATGGAGTCTCGAGCGACTTGATTTTTCAACTGGTAACTTTACTATTACTTCTCCACATTCATCAACTTTATACGCCACGTTTGATAATCATTTAGTTTTTTATTTTTGAAAATTGTGTTTGTTTTTTCATCATTTTTTACGATGATTTTCATATTTCTCGAGAAAACATTAAAATTCTTAGCAAAATTTTAAATTTCTATAACTATTTTTTTTTAGTTTTCAAAACTTAGCTGAATTTTTTAAAACACTTGAAAAAAGTAGTTAACAAAAGTACAAAACAAAGGAACTCATAGGTAGAAATAATGTTTATAAACTTAATTTTTAAAAACATATAGTTATCAAATGGAGTGTTTTTCTTGAGTTCTGAAGTTTGAAACAAAGTAGTTTCAGCAAGACCCTTTGTCAAATTTAAGCCTTGACATCTTAAGCTTGAAACTCTTGTTATTTAAGGCAAGTATGTGACCTTTTTAAGTTTGAAGGTAACAGAAATGAAGGCTGAGTACTTCCCTCCCAAAGAAGACATTATCTTGCAGAATGAAGCACCATCAGATTTCTATATAGTTGTCACCGGCGCTGCGGTAAGAGCTAAAACAATCCTTCGATCTCTTATACCTCCCAACTTTAGAGTATGAAAGTTTCATATCTTGCATTACGCTCATCGCCTCTGTGCGTTCTAATTTTCGGGAAAGCTTCCTCCATCCAAGGCTCAATATGATACGCAATAAGGATTTTCAGTCATTTAGTTTTAACTTGGAGGTTATCCCTTCAGGGACATCAGATAAAATTGGAACGATACATATCGTGCACAAATCGAGAAATGATCCAAAAAGTTTTAACAGGGAGGTTTGAACTCTACATTTGGAAGAGTATCTCTATAAATCTTGAGCCCTTACCACTAGGAATATGCATATTTATGGACCTTTTTGTCTTGAATCAAATGAAGTGACAAAGAAAGAGGTGTACTATTTATCCTTCTTCCTACAGCTGAAAGATTCTGTAAACCCAACTGCCAAATATACAGATTATATCCATAACAACTAAAATATGGCTTCTTCTATTGCTTTTCTTTCTAACTACAAAGAGAAGTTTATGATCTCTTGTTTCTTCAATTAGTTCATACTATCTCTTCTGATGTTTACTCCACCTTGCAGGATCTTATTGTACAAAGAAACGGAATAGAAGAGGTAATAATGGCGACAAGGTTGAACTGTTGAACTCTTTCAACAATTTTCACTAACCGACCTTTGTTTTTTCTTTTGACATGGATGGTTTCAGATCGCTGGTGAAGCAAGGACAGGAGATGTCATTGGCGAGATAGGCGTGCTTTGTTATCAACCGCAATTGTTTACAGTTCGAACCAGCCGTTTGAGTCAATTGTTACGTTTGAATCGCACTTCGTTTTTTAACTTAGTACAATCAAGTGTTGGGGATGGGGCAATTATAATGAACAATCTCCTTAAGGTCAGCAACCTTCTGCCCTGCATTCATTTCCTTCACCAATAAGATGACATTTTTTCCCGTTCTATAATGAACACCTCCACTGCATGGACTAACAAAATATGAAAGCATAATGAAAACAGCTCCAAATTGCTTACTGTTGGAGATATTTTTCGGATCAACGAGACTGATAGGAACTGGAATTTAATGGAGTTTCTAGGAGGAAAAGTTGCTAATTTCTCGATACTTTTGAAGCTCACATATCACTTTACTCCTCGATCTGCACTTAGCCTTAATGATGAAAGCTTATAGAATGTCAATAATCGAAGTTAAACCCTTGAGAAAAAGATCTCATCTATATTATGCTTGGTTGCTTGGTCAAATTCGTAAAGCCATGAGGCAATCTACCAAATGAAAAGCAAGCCTACGACACATCATCCGTCGAGTGACTTGAATTCACAAACTAGGCGAAGGCAAAAGGTTAAATTTTTGCTACCTGCATTTTTAAACTTTATGCAGCACCTGAAGGAGATAAAAGACCCCATGATGGAGGAAATTCTGCAAGAAACAGAACAGACATTGACTCGGGCTGGAATGGAAATGCCTCCCAATATATACTGCGCAGCAGACAGTGGCGACGACTTATTGTTGCATCAGTTGCTAAAGCGGGGTTCGAATCCAAATGAGGCAGATGGAAGTAATGGGAAGACAGCACTCGTAAACAAATCCTATCCACTCTTCTTGTTTATATCTTGACTGTTTACAATCGGTTTAAATCGAGCTGCACAACTTACCTGACATTTTTCGTTATCAGCATACTGCAGCAGCTAAAGGAAACGAACACTGCATAGTTCTACTCCTAGAGTATGGGGCAGACCCGAACCGAAGAGGTATTCTTCAATCTTCACAGTAGTAATTGCTGCAACTTAATGATCAAAAGTTGGGGAAACTAATTTGCTGTGGGCTCCTGTTATGCAGATTTTGAAGGAAACGTTCCCCTATGGCAAGCAATACAAGGGAAGCATGAGTCTATAGTTAAGCTTCTAGTGGACAACGGTGCCGTTATTGCTTCAGGCGACGTTGCCCAGTTTGCATGCACTGCTGCGGAGCAAAACAGCATAGATATGCTCAAATCCCTCATCCAATGTGGTGGAAACGTAACGCTGCCGAGAAGCAACGGGACTACGGCTCTTCACTTGGCAGTATGTGAAGCAAACAGTGAAATGGTTAAGTTCCTTATAGAGCAAGGGGCTGACATTGATAAGCCAGATGTTAATGGATGGACTCCTCGAGCATTGGCAGATCATCAAGGCCATGAAGAGATAAAAGAAATATTCTCTAAGCAAGATGTGAATAAATCATCTGTTATCCATATTCCACAAAATCCCGATTCAACTTACATACGGAAGTTCCAGAGCGAGTGTAACATGCCACGGTTTTCGCAAGACTCCTGCGTGACTCCTGTTCGAGAATCAAATTGTTCTGATATGCTTCCTAGAAGGAGAAGAAGCACTAATTATCAAAACTCGCTAGTTGGGTTCATGGCAACTATCAATGCCGGTGAGATTACATTTTTCATACTCAAACAATTCATTGTCTCAATTTCCTCTATTTCAAGAAAACTAATCAGGACTCATAATCTCTAGGCTGCCAACTGCACGTACACATTCTAAAATCACCAATATAGACTTCAATCCGTCTAGCTAAGCAGTGAAAACAAACCTAAAAAGAGCACTTACATATTCGATCTGAATACTTCTATATTGGTCCAACTAGTAACACTCGAGATATAAACACATCGTGCATACAAAGCTAGCTACTATAAGATTGGCCCTCACTTTCTAAAGCTAGATATTAATATATCAAAAGTGCAACTTAAATCATACAGGTGAAAGGGACGTTCCACAACCCGCATCACTCGGTTTGAGCACGAGAGTGGGTTACCAGGCAAGAATTATTCTCAGTTGCCCTGAAAAGGAAGAAATTGCTGGAAAGCTTGTGCTTTTACCCAAATCCATCCAAGAACTACTTGAAATTGGTGCCCAGAAGTTTGGGATTTCTGTAACAAAGATTTTAACTCAAGAACGAGCTGAAGTTGAGGATATAGACCTTATCAGAGACGGCGATCACCTCCTTCTTGTTGGCAATCCCCAGTAGCCACAAAGTATCGTAGAATTCTTTTTAAGACAACCTGTTCAGATTTTTTCATTCTAAAAATGTATACTTTGTGATTCTTTTCCCCCTCTTATTTTTAGGGGGAACTGAATTCAGGCAAATGAGATTCAATATTTGATGCTTGTACTCTGCACAAAATGGATATTTCTTATTCATTGATTACTATTCTCTGTGCAGAGGATTTTTTCCATTGGCATTTTTTGAAGTAAAATGTGTTACCATCTTCGAACGATTGCATATAGTCGTACAAAATTTCAATATCTTTTTCTTTCGGAAGACTCTCCATAAGTTCCTATGTAATCATAGTATCACAAAAAAAAACATTAGGTTAGATTCTTAGAATACAAAAATGCAGGCAACATAAGTTCAGTAAGGGAAAGCCATTGGAACCAGTTCGGTAGCTCATCCAGACCAAATAATTAATGAAATAAAACATCAGCTCTAAAGTAACCTGAAACTGAGCATTGGTGAAAAACTACATCTAAAAATAATTATAATAATAATAATAATTAAAGGAAAAAAAAGGGCTGACCGTCTTAGCCTCTATTATCTCCTCTAAATTAACACTTACACCTGCAGGCTGCTGCCGTTGGAACCAGTTTGGTTCCTCAAATTAAATAACCTCCAATTGCAAGGGTAATTATCTATTTACTTATCGTTATTATTATTTGCTCTTAAGATTCATAGTATCATTCTTCATGACTCCTTATAAACGCCAATTCAGTAGCTAAGGCAATGTGATCGCTTCCCCATTTCTGCAAAACAGTCATGAAAAAATACCGCAAGGAATTAAGCTTCAAAAACTTGACAGAGAAATAGGTAACGATTCTTTATAGAAACTTAAGCAACGACCAGTCTCTTCAGGGCAAGCTCAGGCGTTGCCACAGGGTGGCGCACCTTCCACTTGCCATGATCCATTGACACTGGTGAAGCTCCCTCCGCATCTTCACGACACATGTCGATGAGGACAAGAGAGGAAGAGAATTTTGACGGGAGTGGAATTTTTCTACACTACTTTCAATGAAGAATGATGTAGGACTCGTGAAATAAATAATATAGCCTATCCTCTTTATCCTCCAATTGGAGAGTTTTTATGTAATTCACTATAGGTGCTTGGAGTTTACTCTCTTTTCATTCATCAATGAAATTGTTTCCCTTTTCAAAAAAAGAAATAAATAATATATATATATATATATATCAATTAATTATATGTCCAAGTATGAACAAGCTCCGTGTATTATGGGAGAACTAGAAAATTCCCCCATAAAAGAGGAGATAGGAGAATCCCAAGAGGAAGAAATGAAGGCATGCAGAAGGATTTAAGAGAAATATTTCGTCTATGAAATTTTTTGGCGTATCAAACCATTGAAGAACCTATAGATGAACTTTTCTCCCGTTCTAGCAATTTCTACCAAAAAACAGAACTATGTAAAACCAATTTCCATTGGTAATGATGAAAGTATAAAAGAGAATGTCATATAAAAAACATAGGTCAGACCAAAACGAAGGAAACCTGAAAAAACAAAAACAAAAAAAAAGTTGCAAAACGAGAACTCAATTGTTCGTAATTAAAAATAACTAGCTGCAATTGCAATGACCTGAGAATGTTAACTGACCACCCGTTTTCAAAACCCTTCTATTCTTGAATTTTTAAACCAACTTGAAGTTCATGTCTTACCTTTGTAGGAAATCCAGGAGTCAACTGCTGCATGACTTGTTTCTTTATAGGGGCAAGCACCCTAACCGTCTGGAGACCTTCTGAACGCCTATGCAAATATTAAACAGAACGGGATGATTTTGAAATTATTGTGAAGTTTAAGTGCTATTTACTTTGATAAATTAATTTCTAATATAGCCTTTGCAAATTCAATGAAAACAACTTTTCCGGAAAATTCCCATAAAATTCCAGACAAAACAAGCAACACTTTAACATGATTCATCAACTTATGAAGTACTTTACCATATGTAGTCAACAGTGCCCAGAAAACACCTATTGTAACTAGTCACCAGGGGTTCCCCATTCAAGTCTCTGGTCCCGGAAGAGTCCTGCAAAGATGCCATACTACAAAATTACGAAAGTGTTTCCAAAGGAAGAAGAATACAGTATAAAAAAAAAATTACAAAAAAAATAAAAAGGACCATCAAGTGGTTGTCATCATTAGAGGAAAAGAAATATATTAATAGAATCTTATACCTTAGCTTCTGTATATGTGCTTCGAAGCTTTAGAGGGTGTTCAATTAGAGTACAATCTGCATTGCCAGTTGCAGTTTCTATTTCCATTGGAGTCCATAATGAGCGATCATGAGTAAAAGTTTCAACTTCGAAAGACCCAGTATTCAATCCTGGCAACAAACCATCCTCAACTCCAGTGTGTGGTGCAACCGAGCATTGATGGATCTCGGATGAAAAGGGATCTTCAACATCATGCAGAGCTGAGAGAAACGTACGATCATCCTCAGTTAAGCTTCCATCTATTGTGGCGACATCCTGCTCGTCTGCAGATAAAATCTCTGGTCTCTCATCCACTGCCGAATCAATCCTGGGCGAAGACAATGATGGGCCACCTTCAATATTCTTAGCAGAGGAGCTTTCCTTCTCAAATTCAGCAATTGAGTGGTCAAAAGTAACAACTTCAGAGGAGTCTAAAGCAATGTCAGCCATGGAGTTTTGGCAAGCAGGTGTAAGAGGAACGTTCTTGGAGACCAATAAATCTGTCTGTGAATCAAGCTGTGCATCATCTAAGATAATATTATCAACACTGTTTTTGCTTTCCTTGTCAAAATTCTCGTCCATATCAACACCATCCGTAGAAAATTTATGGTTTAAATGAGATGTATCAACTTCCTGCATATGTCGTCTATCAGTTGCCTTCAGATGAAGTTCTTCAGGGCCAGTTCCTAAAGGAGAGACAAGTTCACTGATTGAACTTTCATTAAAGCTGTCTGTCTTCACACAGCAAGTTGTTTCTCCTACATTTTTGTGGTCAAACAAAGAACCATGCTTACTTTCCTTTTGCCCTTCAGAATGAAGAGTAATACCCTTCATTCCAAGTTGGAGATCGTTGCAAGAATTATCAGACACATCAAAGACACTGTACGAACTATCAGGAGGTAAAGAGTGGTTCACCAATGGAAGATTCTCATTTTCCATGCGGCTATTTGGACAATCTTGCTTCTGTATATCAGACAGAGAACTATCGGACTTCCTTTCAATATCTCTAGATTCTGACCTCAGTTGAAGAGGAACTGAACCATTGGCAGTCTGAGGCCTGCACATTTGACAAGCTTTTAGTTTGATTTGTTCTTAAAACCAGCAATCTTTATGAAGATTGCATTGCAGATTATCAGCAAGTGCAAAAATTACCAAGGATTACGATAGAGTGATGAAGGTTGATGAATCTCAGCAGAAGATTGTCCCGATACCTTGTCTCTATCCAATCCAGACAAATCTAACTGTAATAGAGTGAAATACATTGATTATGGGAGTTTTGCCAGACGTCTTAACTATCAACATGGAGACAGCCCTTTAAAAAGTTTTACCTTCTGTTCCAAAATAAAGTTATATAATGCGCTCTGCAATTCCAAAAAAAAAAACCATTATTACCGTAATCATATTAAAGACAACTAAAATTAAAGATACCAAGAGGTCAAACTGCGTTACACATTTACTATGAATAATGCGCTCTACTATGAATGCTTAACGAGATAACCTTTGGTGTACAGTTGAAATCACCGCAGAGAACGATCGGAGCATTGTTCCAGATTTTTGAAATAGCGTGAGCCTTCTCCAAGAGAACCCTGACCTGTTTAAAAATATCGTATAAGCTAAGCTTACGAAAGCAATCATGAAAATGTTCGTAACTTGACATGATAACTATACCGGGGGCCTAATGCATGCCCCAAACATACAGCATATTACATCTGTACTAATCTATCCTATCTGCCAAAGGGAAGAGAGAACCTGAGAAGTTAAATCAGAAACTACCTGGCCAAGCTTGATTTCTCCTCTTTTAGGGTTGTAGAGGACGTGTATATTACAAATTACAACTTTATTGTGATTTGATGTGCTGCAAAGATATAATACATAACTTTTTAGAAATTAAAAATGTATAGAGCATAGAGTTCATAGATAGGAACTGAAAGCACACGTCAACAATAAAATGATTATAGAAACAGAACAGAAGCTAACTTCAAGTTTCAGGTCATGGATGCAGAATTGCAGAGTAACTTGAAATTATTTGATTTTATTTTTACCAAGTCAAAATACATTTCCATCACAAGAGTGTACAGCAAAATGAAGCATGTCCCCAGAGCCCGCCAGAAAAATAATGTACCATAAAAAGAAAGATAAACCGTTCATTAGAACTTTATTTAGTACCGGGAACAGTGAAGGGGAAGAAAAAAGAACAAGTATCAAGGGAGATCTAAATTTAATTTAAAGGAATAATCATGAAATGACAGATCAAATGTCTAATTAACCTAAAACTAATTAACTTAATTACCATTATTCATGAAACTTCCTCAAGACTAATTAACTTAAGACAGCAAAGAGAGCTTAATAGCAAAAGATAACTCCCAAATTACCTAATCGGTGGGGTAACTGAATTGACAGCATTTGAATTGACAGCATTTTCCTGACTCATCTGCTGTTCAACAAAAAATACTACTAAGCCACTATTAAACGCAAGTGATAATCAATAAAAAATGGTCAAGGAAATTTTAAAAATATGTTAAATTACAAGCTTAGTCCCTAGACTTTCATGTTTGTGTCAGATAGGTCCCTGAACTTTAAAAAGTTTCTAATAAGTCCCTATACTATACTTTAAATTTTGTGTCTAATATAGGTCACTGAACTTTTAAAATGTCAAATAGGTCCTTGTCACATTCAACATTTTTTTAAAAAAATTAATGAACCTATTAGACATAAAATTGAATTGTGTGTCTAATAAGACATTAAACGTTCAATTTTGCGTCCGACAGGTTCGTGAATTTTAAAAAATGTCTAAGAAATCAATGACCTATTACACACAAAATTGAAAGTTCAAGGACCTAATCTTATAATTTAGCCTAAAAAATATAGATATAGACACATAAATTCATAGTTGGGTACGCATCGACGTTTATGATAGAATGGGCGTGTAATTGGGATTATATTTATTACAAATATACACATACTAGATTACACAACACAATCAATTTTTTTAAACTAGATAAAGCTAACAGAATATGATGTATACCTCAAGAACACATATCTGGGCAACATTGTCCCGAAGTCCAAGCTTATTGAACTCAATATACTCCTCATGCAGAAGCTTGAACCTATGAACAAAAGTACCATATCAAATTTCAGAACACTTTAACAGAACAAACTCCGCAAAAAAAATATAAAGAAAATGTAAGGTTCCAATACTTCTGATTTGTATTGAATTCAAGAAAAGCCCGAAGGCAGTTACAATAGTGATCAACTAAGAGGATCACGCTCTCCTTCCTTCTCTCTTGAGAAACTAGATTTAAGCCTCCTTTCTAATCTCCTTACAATCCCTTTTTATAATAGTCTTTAGCAACTAAGTAACTAAGTAACTACCCCAACTAACAACTCAAGTAACTATTACAACAACTAATAACCACCTTAACTACAATCTAGTTACCCTTTACCCATCCTACTCCTCCTCTTGTATTGATGTAGGATCGGTGGCCTAACATTTCCCACGGCTTCAAAATCTACCTTGTCCTCAAGGTGGAATTGCGCGCATTATTCGAACATCCTCCCACGTAGCTTCATGGGGGGGAAGGCCTTTCCAACTAATCAAAGCTTCTGTGGCTTCAGTATGTTCGTTGCGTTGATAAGCGAATACTTCAAGTGGTTCGGCAATCCACTCAAACTCTTCTGTTAGTACTGGTGGTCCTGTTTGAGCTTCCTCGTGGTGGCCTAATGCTTGTTTGAGCTGAGATACATGGAATACTGGATGTATTCGTGCAACATCGGGTAATCGTAGCTTATAGGCGACTTGGCCAATACGGGATATAATCTCATAGGGCCCAAAATACTTGGGAGATAGTTTTTCATTCTTTCGACGAGCCACTGTAGCTTGTCTATATGGCCTCAGCTTCAAAAAAACCCAATCCCCCACAGAGAATTCACAATCAGTGCGTTTGTCATCTGCAAACTTCTTCATTCTTGTTTGCGCGATGATTAAGTTCTCCTTCAATTGATGAAGGGCTATATCTCTAGCCACGAGCTGTTGGTCTAATGCATCATTCGAAGTACGCATTCCATCATAAGCCAACAATGGTGGAGGGGTTCGTCCATAGACTGCTTGAAAAGGGGTCATTCCAAGCGATATATTGAACGTGGTATTGTACCAATACTCGGCCCAATGTAACCACACTTTCCACTGTTTAGGTCGTTCACCACAAAAACAGCGTAAGTATGTCTCTAATCCTTTATTCACTATCTCGGTTTGCCCGTCCGTCTGAGGGTGATAAGAAGTACTTCTTCGGAGTTGAGTCCCTGCTGCACTGAACATTTCTCGCCAAAAATTGCTCAAAAAGACTTTATCTCGGTCCGAAACTATGGATCGAGGAAATCCATGTAACCGAACAATTTCATTGATAAAAACGTCACTCACTGTTCGCGCTGAAAATGGGTGTTTCAAGGATAAGAAGTGAGCATACTTGCTTAATCGGTCAACCACTACAAAAATGGAATCAAAACCCCCTGATTTTGGTAATCCCTCAATGAAATCCATTGATATATCCTCCCATATTTGTATAGGAATCTCCAGTGGTTGAAGTAATCCCATGGGTGATGTGGCTAAGGATTTGTTCTTTTGGCACACCAAGCATTCAGACACATACTTCTGGACATCTTTTTTCATACCCTCCCAATATAATTCACCGATTAAGCGTTTATAGGTGCGTAAAAATCCAGAGTGACCACCAACCACAGAATCATGATAGGTGTGTAATATGGAGCGAAGTAGAGTGGAAGTTTTTGAAAGAACTAACCTTTTCTTGAAAAGTAAATTTCCTTGATGCCATGAGTAATTAGGACATGCTGCTGGATCTTCTTTAATTTGGTCAATAATTGCCTTCAACTTAGGGTCGTTGAGGACCTCAGTTTGAATGATGACTATGTCCACCAACGCAGGGACTGATAACAGGGCCAATGTAGGCTTGAAAGGTTGTTCTTCCAATGGTGCTTCTGTAGAGATTCGTGATAGGGCGTCTGCTGCCTTATTTTCCACTCCTGGTCGGTACTTTACTTCAAAATTGTAGCCCAGTAGTTTAGACAACCATTTTTGATATTGAGGTTGGATCACTCTCTGCTCTAATAAGAATTTCAGGGCTCTCTGATCCGTTTGGACCACAAAGGACTGCCCCAGAAAATAAGGCCTCCATCGTTGTACCGCCATTACAATGGCCATTAGTTCCCTTTCGTATATGGACTTAGTCTGAGCTCGCGCTGACAAGGTATGGCTGTAATAGGCCACTGGTCTTTGTTGCTGTGATAAAACCGCCCCCAATCCAGTCCCTGAGGCGTCGGTTTCAATAACGAAAGGTCGAGTAAAGTCGGGTAATGCTAACACTGGTAGGGAGATCATTGCTGTTTTCAGCTTCTGAAAAGCCAAACCAGCCATATCATTCCAGTCATAGGCCCCTTTTTTGAGCAGCTGAGTGAGCGGGGCCACAATCGTCCCATAGTCCTGCACAAACCGTCGGTAGTAGCCTGTAAGGCCTAAAAAACCTCTTAACTCCCTAATATTTCGGGGTACAGACCATTCTACCATCGCCCTGACTTTCTCAAAGTCAGCCTCTACTCCCGAAGCTGAGATCCAATGTCCCAAATAGCTGATCTTCTTCTTAGCAAAGCTACACTTCTTTTCATTCACCAATAACTGATGTTCTTTAAGCAAAGAAAAGACCAAACAGAGATGGCGTACATGTTCTTCCATAGTCTGGCTATATATCAAAATATCATCAAAAAACACCAAAAGAAATCGCCTCAAGTACGGTTTGAAGACTACATTCATTAAAGACTGGAATGTAGATGGAGCATTGGTCAAGCCAAAAGGCATCACCACGAATTCGTAATGCCCCTCATGTGTTCGAAAGGCTGTCTTAGCAATGTCGTTATCCTGCATTCGTATTTGATGATAGCCTGATCGGAGATCAAGCTTAGAGAATACGTGTGATCCGTTTAACTCATCCAATAGTTCCTCAACCACCGGGATGGGGAATTTATCAGGAACGGTTGATGAGTTGAGCACCCGGTAATCCACGCAGAAGCGCCATCCCCCATCCTTCTTTTTAACTAATAACACAGGGCTTGAAAATGGACTAACACTGGGTCGAATCACCCCAGATTGTAGCATTTCATCCACCATTTTCTCTATTTCCGCCTTCTGTGTGTATCCATACCGATATGGTCGGACATTTACTGCCGAAACTCCTTCTCTCAAATGAATCTGGTGATCGATCAGGCGTCGGGGTGGCAGAGTAGTTGGCTTATGAAACAAACCATCATACTCTTGTATAAGTTGCTGGACTTCTATGGATATATCATCCGAATCCACTGGATCTTCCGAAGAGAATCCTTCCTCCTCAGCCTCGATAGATCGTAGTTCTACCAAGAATTCTTGATCCTCTGGTTCCCACAGCCTTGCCATGCTTTTGAAAGTTACCTTTGACTTTGTTAGACTCGGATCACCCTTTAAAACGATTTGGTTATCGTTCTTTCCAATCCGGATCGTTAACTGCTTCCAATCCACTTCTGTGACTCCCAATGTGTTCAACCATTTCATTCCAAGAACCATGTCAACTTCTCCCAGTTCAATTGGCAAAAAATCTTCACATATTATCATTTCTCCCATCGCGACGGTTATTGATTTACACACTCCCTGTCCTTTGACGGCTGTTCCCGACCCCATGATCACGCCGTAATTGGCGGTTTCCGAAATTGGGATGTGTAGTTCTTCCACCAACCGTCGATTGACAAAGTTGTGGGTTGCTCCACAATCAACCAATATTACCACGTCTCGTTGGGCCATCTTCCCACGGAGCTTAATTGTTCCTGGCGACGAAATTCCCACTACGGAGTTTAAGGATAGCTCCACGGCATCCCCCACCTCGATCTTTCTTATTTCCACTTCTCCTTCGTCCTCCGCATTCTCTTCTTTCAACTCTGATTCTTCAAGATTCTCATGAACCACAAGAACTCGGAGTTCCTTAGCTTTACATCGATGTCCAGGCGTAAAGATTTCTTCACACCTAAAACAGAGCCCCTTTTCCCGTCTTGCGCGAAATTCCGCATCGGACAATCGTCGAATCGGACCTTCCCTTCGAACTCCCGAATTGGAAGAATTCGATAATGTAATCGTTCGCGTTGCACCAGACGTTCCTCCGCTGTCCCTGGTAGTATTTAGCGCACTCGATACATTTTTAGGGATGGGAAAACTTACTTGGGCTTTTGAAGATTGGATAATGGGCCGTTGGGCCTCCTTTCGTGTTATTTCCATATCCTCCACTAACTGCGCAATCCTCATTATTTCCTTCAATCCCTTAGGTCTCCAGCATCGAACCTCTGCTCTAATGACTGGATCGAGGCCGTTGAGAAACGTATCCTCCCGGACTTCAGCTTGAAGGTGAGATAGAGGGGCGGCGAGCCGATCAAATTCATTTCGGTAGGCTTCTACCGTCGTGATCTGCTTTATCGCCAAGAACTGGGCACACAAGCTGCCTTTTCTTGTGGACCTGAATCTTTCAAGCATTTGGGTTTTTAGATCATTCCAATTGCTAAAAGAGTTCAACTCCTCTTCTCCTCTGAACCAATGCAAAGCCACTCCTGAGAAACTGATGATAGCCACAGTGAATTTCTCTTCTTCCGTAAGTTTATGAATCTTGAAGTATCTTTCAGCCCGAAACAACCACGCGTCTGGATCATCACCATCAAATATTGGCATTTCAACTTTCTTGAACTTGTTTCTATCGTTACCAGCTTCTTCTCTCTTTCCATTTGCCTCATTGGTTATGATTTCTTCAACATCAACCTTCTCCGTTAGATTTTCAGCGTTCTTGTTTTTACCTCTCATCAGTGCCAACTCGGAAGCAATGCCAGTCATCACCATTCTTGTTCCATCTGACACTTTTTGTTGCTCTTCTATCTGAGCCGAGAGCTTTTCCATTGCTTTCCTCATGAGTACCATGTTGTCTTCTATAGCCGGAATTTTTTCCATATCTGCTCGAAGTCCTCCCATCTCAAGCTCATTCATGTCTAACCTCTCCTCCAAGCGTTTTTGAGCCATTTTTTTCTTCTCCAGATCGAACTTGCTCTGATACCAAATGTAAGGTTCCAATACTTCTGATTTGTATTGAATTCAAGAAAAGCCCGAAGGCAGTTACAATAGTGATCAACTAAGAGGATCACGCTCTCCTTCCTTCTCTCTTGAGAAACTAGATTTAAGCCTCCTTTCTAATCTCCTTACAATCCCTTTTTATAATAGTCTTTAGCAACTAAGTAACTAAGTAACTACCCCAACTAACAACTCAAGTAACTATTACAACAACTAATAACCACCTTAACTACAATCTAGTTACCCTTTACCCATCCTACTCCTCCTCTTGTATTGATGTAGGATCGGTGGCCTAACAGAAAACAGTGTTTCTAGATGAAATATCAACAGAATCCTAATCTGACAAAGTTGGCCTGCATCAGCTGCAGCTAATGACAGCTATAAAATTTCCGATTCACATTTCACTCTAAAACTAATTAAAGCAGTACAAAGAATATTAGGGCTTGTTTGGTATGCAATCTGAATTTTATTTTTTGAAACTATTTTTGGATTCTGTAATCCAAATAGAGTAAATTCTAAAAACAACATTTTTTTGTTTTCAATGTATTTAGATTTTGAATTTGAAATTTTAAAATGGGTAATTGTTCAAAATAGCGTCTTTTTGTTTCCACCTTTCCTAAATAGCGTTGTTCTAACAAGAAAATCATTTTTGTCCTTTCCCGGTGCCAATCCCGGCCGAGATCAGGACCGGAAAAAAAAAAGATTTTTACCAAAATATTTTTTTTGTTCTTTCCCGGTGGCAATCCCGGCCGGGATTGGGATCGAGAAACAATATATTTTTTTTCCATCTTCTTCCTCTCCGGGAAAATTGATTCAGGATTGGGACCGGCTCAATACTTGATTTCCTTCCAGTTCTGTGGGATTCTTGAGACTTTTTCTTCGTAACACTAGTCACGAATGCATGAATTTATGGATCATTTGCTTAATTTGTAATGCAATGACTTGTGATTCTCTTTGCTCCATTTCTCATCTAAACTGCAATGCTACGAAAACTGATTTGAAGCTTGAGCATGGTATAGATATAGTGTTGAGGTTTCACTCTGTTTCCATTGGTTCGGTAGGCTCAATATATATATTTAAAAGGATAAAAAAAAAGATGGAAAAAAAAAAAATATATATATATATATATATATATCCTGGTCCCAATGCCGGCCGGGATTGCCACTGGAAAAGAACAAAAAAGATTTTTTGGTAAAACATTGCTAGTTTATGAAAGGTGAAAACAAAAAGATGCTATTTTGAGCAATTACCCTTTTAAAATGCAGAACTATATTTAAAAGGATAAAAACTTTAATAAATATAGTATTGGGTTGGTTGGTTGCACAAACAACAATCAGGCCCAAAATAATGGCAAATTTAACAAAATTTAAAACATTTTGCAAATATGGCAAAAAGTCAGTGGCTAACACTGATAGCCACTCTGATAGACTGCTATCGTAGATATATGACTATCACAGATAGACTACTATCAGTGATAGTGACAAAATTCTATAAAAAACTGAGGTGATAGACTACTATCAGCGATAGACCATACTATCAGTGATAGAAATTGTCATATCTGTAAAAAAAATAAATTAAAAAGTGCTATATTTTTAATTATTTTACTCTAAATTGACATCTGCTACAATTTCCGTATAGTATTTCATGTTATAAACTCAATTCATTTTTGTTAAATTAAAATATGTATAATATAATATATTATAAACTATATGATATTGTAAAATAAAGGGCCTTGGGACTTCAATGCCCTCAAAGAGGGAATGGGTTCGATCCTTGGTGGCCACCTACCTAGGAATTAATTTCCTACGGGTTTCCTTGGCAGCCAAATGTTGTAGGGTCAGGCGGTCTGTCCCGTGAGAATAGTCGAGGTGCGCGTAAGCTGGCCCGGACACTCACAGATATCAAAAAAAAAAAAAAAAAAAAAAAAAAAAAAAAAAATGATATTGTAAAATAATAATTATACAAAATTTATAACATAAAATATGTTCATAAATTAATTAATAATAGTTTATATTCAATCAAATATTTAGTTGTTCACTACAACTAGTTTTATGGTTTATAAATATCTTATTCTCAAACACATTTTGAACAATAAGTTAAACTGAGATCCAATTTCTAAATATGCTACCAAACACATATCGGAAGAGATGAAATACAACTTTGTTTTGGAGAAAATTCTCCACCTCCAAAAACAAAAACATCACCGATTCTGATGACCTTTTATCCTCTCCTTGCTCCCGAGATAGCACCCCTTAAACCCAAAATAAACCTCTTTCTCCTCCCTCCCCTCCATCTCTCTCCACTTTTTTTAACCAATCTCTACCACACAGTCCCGTGACAGATAACTTGATGCATCCCCTAGCTATTGAACCATTGGCCATAGAGAACCCATCTTTTCTTAAAGATTTCCCTACACAACCTTTATCAAAAGGAAATTATGAGGGTTCTGAAACTGATGAAGACATGGGAAAAATTTATCAAACAATTATGGTAAACGCACTGCACGTCGTCACGTGGGTGAAGGGTCGAGCAAGGCTAAATGATTGTTCTTCCTCTGAATATCAGAGGCCATGGCTCTCCGAAGCAGAGATCTCGTGGGGCTACAGATCACACAGTGGTAATTTTATTTTCAAATCTCGTGGGGCTTCATTCAGGAGTTTAGCCACTTATGTTTGAAATCCTTTAAACAACAACATTTTCTGCCTTGGATTTCTATCTCTCAAAGTTGCTGCCTTATTTGCAAATTTGGGAAAGGATCGTTTATCTGATCGTCTTTCCATATAAGAAAAGGAGGCCTTTTGGCTGATTTTTGAGCGACCCTGTGGTTTACAGGAGCGCTTTCTCGGGTTTTCTTCGAATTGGAATAGCCCTTTCGATCTTTTTCTCTCTTATTTTGCTTTGTTTGATGTATCGCCCCTTCGTACTTTTTGGTGTTTTTTCTTGTATTTCTCGGATAGAGTCTATCCCTATTTTGTTTTTATTTGTCTTCTTTTGTCTTCATTATATCAATGAATGGTTACCGTTTCTTATTAAAAAAAAAAAAAATACAACTTTGTTTTCATTGAATCCCTTGTTTTCAAATTTCTGTTTCCATATCACCACCCAAACATGCCTTTAACAACTTAACATACAGTTTGAAATACCCAGTGCATGCATAACACAACAAACCATGAATTGAAATCCTCCGACTATATAGACATAAACTAAAATTAATGAAGTTGGAGGTTGCATCATATGTAATCAAAATGAGGGTTTCTATACAAGTAATCTACACTTCTTTGGCATCTCAACAGTAAGATGTTAAAATGCTGTATAATAACTACCTTAATAACTTGTCACCCTGATTTTGAGGCTAAATATAAATAAGCTAAATGTTGCATACAACAAAAAGTTTATAAATAGGTATTAATGAATCTTACCTTGACGCTCGCCAAAAGATTGCACAACCATCAACTGGAATTCCAGTGCGCATCTACACCTTAATCAATATATAATCAGAATTTTCAACTCAACAAAAACCTTTCTACCATTTCAATCAAGTACAAGCAAGAGCCAAATTTAGTGAGAAATCAACCTTTCTACTATGATCATCATTCCATGATATTAAAATTTAAGATACAACTTGCGCTCATGTTGCAAATTAAAAAGATTTATATCACACAAGTAGAACCGGTCATCCACCTAAAAAGAATTTTAAAAAAATTATGTTTTATTTTCTTGACATATTTGATACTATGAATTATTTGTTTTTTTTTTTTTTTTTGAAAGGAAACAGAGACCATTTCATTGATAAAAGAAAGTATTACAAAAGAACACTCAAACGAGTATAGTTACAAAAATATTGTTTTATCCATTACTACGATACCTTGATGTCTTAACTAAATTAAAATGGGGAGCAACGACATTTATTCATAATTGAGTGCTTGTAAATCACAAAAAAAAAAAAAAAAAAAAAAAAAAAAAAAAAAAAAAAAAAAGGCAATTCAAAGGTACATCAAAATTGTGGAGACAATATTTTTCTTGAAAAGAATCCTTGACCACAATATAAAAACGACAATCCTACTATAAATAAGCTAACAACTATATGCAATAAGACAAGAACACAAACTTAATAAGACAAGAACACAAACTTCGACCTTTACAATCTCATCTCTTGTGTAACATCGAGTGCAGAAAAATTTCCGTTGTTTGGACTTTGGATTAGATACTATACTATCAAATCAGTATGGGTTTTAATTGGCAACAATAGATTGAATCAAGAAAAGGTTTGAACATGTTCCACATGATCTCCAGTCAATAAAACCTCTAGCACATTCCAAGCCTACCTTCCAAATTCCACTGAACCCACGAACTTTCAGTGCATCCTCTAAGTCATGGAATCTATCAACCTCCTGGGGAAAATTTTTTGCATACAGCATGGCCATATATGAGTAAATTAAAGGCAAGATGGCATTGAAATAAAAATAGCCATATGAAATGAAAAAACCCTCGTCAAACACCAATGCACAAGCACAAGGCACAATATAAAGAATTGAATGAACGTTTAACATACTTGAACTAAAAAATGAAAAAAATCTGAAATGTCAATAAAATGATAGCTAACAAAATAAAGAAAGTAAATCAAATCATATAACCCAAAATAGTAACAGGTATATACAAAAGATTGAAACATGTCCAGATCCTTTTTTACTATGTTCCAACATTTTAATCAAATGAACAAAGATCAATCGAGGCTACATAATTTAGAATTGCCAATTCCTTACAAGTTTGAAATTTCAATTTCTTCTAAGGATCTTTCAAGCCAAATACTAAAGAATCATAAGGATGCAATGAAGAGCGTGAGGCATAAATCTCTTGATGGAGTCTTTGGACAATCGCTTACCAAACAAGTGAAAAAAGAGCTCCAGAACCACCATTAATCAGTTCACTAATAAGTTTGAGCTCTTTCTTCCTGATACGCCAATTCTTTTTATTACTACATCCAATTGTTGAAGACGCTAATGTAAAGCATACGGACAGAAAAGGAAATCCTTACAATCAATGTCAAACCACCGACTGCAAATACAGAAATCTTAACGCCATTTTCACTTTCAATATTGACAGTGTTTCTTATCATGTGGAATTTAGCCTATTTTTTTCCCTTTTTTCAAGCAATAAGGATTCAAGAACAATGTTTGCAAAGTTTGAAACTTCAAATAAAATTAAGACAAAATTAGTGTCCTAAAAAATGTGTCCAATCACAAGACTTGTAAACATGATACCTGACATATTTTAAACCATAACTACATGTAAATGAAGGCATAATATTAACGCCATTTTCACTTTCAATATTGACAGTGTTTCCTATCATGTGGAATTTAGCCTATTTTTTTCCATTTTTCAAGCAATAAAGATTCAAGAACAATGTTTGCATGTTTGAAACTTCAAATAAAATTAAGACAAAATTAGTGTCCTAAAAAATGTGTCCAATCACAAGACACGTAAACATGATACCTGGCATATTTTAAACCATAACTACATGTAAATGAAGGCATAATATGCCTCTACGGCTCTACCATTACCTGAAAGCACATTATGTCAGTAGACCATAATCCAAGCTCAAATAAAATATTATTTTTCCTCCACTCCCAATCCAACATGTAACGGGGAATATGATGGTAGAGCTTTGGCTTGTGGTCCATGGCAAGGTAATCAGCTAAAATGTTGTATGAAAGAATTGTAAACCGCTCTGTACGACACGAAACAAAAACAAGTAAATAATTATAGCAGAATAATTTGTTCTTCCCCATCATGTCAATGATTCTGTTGCATTGTTGCATGGTCATTCATTCTTGGGCAAAGCAAACATTCTATGGGCTAAATATTGGAGCAGCTTTCCGAAGATATGGCTTAAGAGAAGAGGACTATTTGAGTGGCTGAGTAAGTTTTTGGTGGTCTGGTATATCATTAGTTTTTTGGCATTCTATTATCGTGTCTCGGATAAGGCCATTTCTTTTTCTTTTCTTTTCTTCCTTCCCTATCCTTAATCAATGCTAGTCAGTGTACTCATAATTTCTTTTGGCTAGGTCCGCAGAATGCCTTGTCATCATCCCACACTTTTTTTTTTTTTATATAACTGTGAGTGTCCGGGCCAGCTTACGCACACCTCGACTAATCTCACGGGATAACACCCTGACCCTACTACATTTGGTTACATCTCATCCTCTTTCTCTTTACATTCTTCTCTCTAATAAAGATAAAGAAGAAAAGATCTAAGATCATTTGAATAATTAGTAAGGAAAAGACGTCAAAAAAATCATCATAAAAATCAAATTTCAAGAAATAAACTATCTATTGATATGATGTATGAACTAGTGACTATGAGGTTCTAGGTTCGATTCCCCACCCCTACATGTTGTCAAAAACAAAAACTATCTATTGATAAATGAGAGGCAACTCCTTACAATTGGAATTTGGAACCTTGTAAAAAAGTGTCTACAGAATTCATTGTTCATGGTTCAGAAGATGCAGCCGAAGACTTACAAATTACAACGACTTATTTTAGCATTTAAATCAAACGAACAAGAATCCAATTTTATGCTTCGATTCACACATCAGACCTATCTAACTTAATTCCACTCAGTTCGATTACGTCAACGAAGACTCTCTCAGTGATTAAAAAAATAAATCTGATGTTCTACCCTTCAACCATTAAGTGAACTACTGGTATGTAAGTGTCCAGCACTCTACCCGTTCTGAACTCCAGTAAAGAACTTACTGAAAAAATTGACAACGAAAACAAAGTCATTTTACGTACTCAACAGAAGAAAGGGAAAACAAATTACCGCAAGTAGATGGAGGTGGTGACTTAGCATAATCCCAATGGCGATAATCTAACGGCTTCGGAGGCCGAGGTCGAAATTGCTGCGGCGTATGAACAGCTTGATTCTGATTAAACGGCGGTGGCTGCTGATTGTAAGTATTAGGATGAGGTCCCCGATACTGGTGCCGCTGGGTGTGAGGTGGAGCCTGTCGGAATTGATAATTTCCACCAAAAGACGGAGCTCTAGGGTTTAGAGGTGCAGTATACGATCCCGCATTGTTCGCAAAGCCTCCTCCCTCTCCTTGCCGGAACCCTAGGTTGTACTCCCGAATGGACTGGAAATGAGAATCGCCGGTGACGAATTGACCTCTGCCGCCAGAGTATGGCCGTTCCGACGAGAATCCTCGGTAGAGACCGTACTGGCCACCTCGGTACTGCAAACCGGAAAAGCTGAAGTTACAGGTTCTACGCGGAACAAAATATATCATTCTAAAATTACATGAACGGAGTAAAGATGTAACATACGGGAGGTCGAGAAGACATAGCAGTGGATGTCTCGGCGGCGGTGGCGGTAGTGACGGCGGCAGACAATTGATGGAGCGGAGGAGGAGGAGCAGCAGCGCGCCTCATTGACTGGCGGGAGAGAACGTGAAGTTGAGGACAAAGTGACGATTTTTTCACTTTAAACATTTCGATCAAAGTGCATGACAAAGACAAACATTTGAAATCATAGCCAATCAAGATGGTCGATCATTTCTGATATATATGGACGGTGGAGATTCGATTGCCTCGACTCTCTCCTTTGTCAGCCATTTGATTTAATCATGTTAATTAGCATTTGTCACAGCAGGTTAGATCAATATTCACATTTCACCTTTTCTTTAAAATAATTTGTTAATTTTAACTTTTGCCCTCTCCTCTCGTTTTACCTTCTCATCATTGAAAAACAAACTTTTTTTTTTCTTTCATCTATTTCAAAATAAAAAATAAAAAATAGAATCCAACAGTAGTTGACCTCGTGTTCAGTATACTAATTGACTTAGGCTCATGTTGGCTCATCTTATCCTTCCATCATTGAAAAATATAGTGATTTCTACATTGAAAATGAATTTAATCCATAAAATATGAACGGTTGCATTTCTCCATATTAACTCTCATTTTTTATCTCACTAATTGAGTTATGTTCATGTTGGCTCATATTTGATGTGCGCACATATGAAAAATCAAAGGGAGGTGACCTGACAAATTTATGAATTTGGTTGGACCTTATGGAAAGGTTGGCTCCGTCGTTGGGGAGGCGAGTGTCAACCCTAAATCCTACTCGGAGCCCAATCATACATTCTACAACTCAATTTTCCCGACAAGCATCAAAAAATTGCGACGGAATCGTATTTTAATCATGTGCGGAAGAAAATGAGATAAATAAAAGTGAATCGAAAACAAATGAAATTGTACATTAATGGAATCAGAAGTCGATCATTAATTCACCATGAATGGAGAGAAAGCATATATTAATGTGCTTGAATATATGGCATGTCGGGGACAAGAAAGTGACATGATAGCCACCATGGTCAATTTGTTGAACTATGATTGTTGATGCATGAATCTGGTGAAGTTGATTAAGTGGCCGAGCAAAGTTAGATTCGAGCACGGATGTGGTGTTATGTCCAACACGCTTCATTGTCTACCTTTCAAGAGAGATGACTCTACTTATTTATAAGCTCATTTCGAACTTCGTACAATGAGATTTCTTCTCTCTCATGGTAGTATCGAAAGTATCGAAAGCAAATGAAGTTGTACACTAATGGAATCAGAAGTTGGTCCTTAATTCACCATGAATGGAGCGAAAGCATATATTAATGTGCTTGAATATATGGCTCGTCGGGACAAGAAACCGACATGATAGCCACCATAGTCAATTTGTTGAACTATGATTGTTGATGCATGAATCTGGTGAAGTTGGTCAAGTAGGTGGCCGACAGTGATGTGTGTTCCGAAACAACTGCAAAGTTAGATTCGAGCACCGATGTGGTGTTATGTCCAACACGCTTCATTGTCTACCTTTTAAGATAGATGAATCTCCTTATTTATAAGCTCATTTCGAACTTCGTATAATGAGATCTATTTCCTCTAGTGGTAGTCGACTATCTTTCTCGGTTTGGTCCTCCTTATTTACAAGGTGATTTCCAACAAGACGGTTAAACTCGAGATTTATTTCCCCTTGAACTTACGACTTACTTTTTGCTTAGGAAATAGACACTCTATCCACTGAACTACAAGCGCTTGTTGGTCAAGAGATTCTAATTGAGACCACGAGTAAATTCATATAAAATGTATTAAACTTTTAGTTTTTAATTATATAAATGGTAAATGGTTTTTTTTAATATTATTAAAATGTAAATCATAATTTGTCAAAATGATTTCCACCGTTTATCTCAAATCCCGCCATGATATTATTTTCACGGAAGCATTTAATTTCGTTTTTTTTTTAACCTTAGGATTCTCACGGCATTTTTTGTTGGTACCCACCATTTTTTTTACTATTTTCTCGTGTATATAAATTCGTTAGTTTTCTGGACTCCTTTCGTCTTTGTCTTTGTCTTTGTCTTGGTTGCACGTCTTCGTTAGTTTTCTTGACTCCTTTCGTCTTTGTCTTTGTCTTTGTCTTGGTTGCACGTCTTGGAGTCTAGTATGTGGTAAATTACCACTATCATGCAATTTGACTTTACTTTTATTTTACAATTATTATTTTAATTTTAATTCTTTGGTAGTTTTGTGAATCCAGTAAATTATTCACAAGTGTTCGTCCTTATAAGTTGTTTGATATTGGAATCATACTCGAGATTTATGCTTTAAAGAATTTCAGATTCGAAATTTATTTCACCTTCGGGAAGAAACCGGTCCTGGTGGGCCTGGGCCTGGTCGGCTCGAAATCAACCTATAAGAATGTGGTTTAAAATTTGAAATTAAGGACAATGAAAAAAAAGATAAGACTTTAGAAGGTTCTAATTGAGACCATGAATAAATTTATATTAAATGTATTAAACTTTTAGTTTTTATAAACGTTTTTTTTTTAATATTATTAAAATGTAAATCATAATTTGTCAAAATGATTTCAACCTTTATCTCAAATTTTACCATGATATTATTTAGACCAAAGCATTTAATTTTGTTTTTGTTTTAACCTTAGGATTCTCACGCCTTTTTTTTGGTAACCACACCAATTTGTTTTTCTTGTGTATATAAATTATATTGTTTTCCTCAACCCTTTTTGTCTTGGTGGCACGTCTTGTAGCATGTATGTGGTAAATTACCACTATAGTCATGCAATTTGAGTTTATTTTTATTTTATCATTTTTATTTTATTTTAATTCTTAGAAAGTTAGTTTTGTGAATCCATTAAATTATTCAAAGTGGTTCGTTCTTATAAACCGAAATATAGTGAAATCATAACTTTTAATTTATCTCTTTTAGTTCTAATAGTATATTATTATCAAATATACTCCACCAATCAATAAGGATAAATTTCGTTATCATTTTTTATGCGTGACACATTTTTTATAAGTAATAAGTAAAATAGGTTAAAATAAATAAGTAATAAATAATAAATGAAATTTAAAAATTAAAACCAGTACAACTAACAATTAACAATCGATCCTCCCCTCCATGTTAGGATGATAAATGGTTAACACTCACTCACATGGTCAAGATAAGAGCAAATGTGGGTTTTGTACTAATATTTACATATTTAAATAATTAATTAAATTGAATATATATGTAGGTCAAATGTTGAAAACTATCCAATCACAATAAAAATTCACACCCATTGTATCAAAAGAGTGTTTAAGTTTAAATTGTGATCAACGTTTCTAAAAATAACATTAACAACCTCTATTATATACAAAATGTTTGAATTTTAACATATTGTTTAAATTAGAAAAAACCAAAATTAAAAGGCAGAACTATTTTTTTAAAATTTAAAAGGCAGAACTATTTTTTTTTTTTTTTTTTTTTTTTTGTTAAATAATATGATGTATATTCTTATATATCTTAACCATTATGCTCGTGATAGAAGACAAAACACTCTAAACATGTAAGTCGAAAATAAGAGCGGGATTTAAATCACTTAAAAAGTCTCAAAACCCACGTTAAGATTTTTTTTCATAAAGAAATAAAACTTGTAGGGTTGTATTCTATTTATAGAATAATAATAATAATTTGTTTTTTTATTATTAAAAATATTCATGAACAAAGTCATTTGTTTAAAAAATACCCTTATTTAAAAAAAATAAAATTGCAATATTGTTATTTATTTTTTTATTTTTTTTATAAAAAGTTTATAATATTGTTTATTGACGTAAATAATAAAAATGTGAGCCCACCTCAAAATTTGTAATTCCATTATTTCATTTTTTTTTTTTTTTTTTTGACACCCTAAGGTGTTGGGATTAGCATTAAAAATTATCCACTGATTTTTTACCTATTTCCTTTCATCAATGCCTATCCTCTGATTCAATCCCCCACCTTTCTTAAAAAAGAAATATATATATATATATGTATGCCTCTCTTCTCTCTCCCTCACTATTTTCATTTTTTTTTCTCCTCTATTCTATAACCTCAAATTTAATTTTCATCTAACACATTTACGTTTTTTCGAATTTACCGATTTATTGTTTATCAGGACGAAATGCTTGAAAATCTTTATATTTTTTCATTAATCCTCACCGATTAGAGTAATGCACAAAAGATGAAAAAAAAAAATATAGATTTACACGATTTGCCAAACGAGTCTGTACACCTTCGTCAAACAAACACACGAATCTGTAAGGACAACGAATCAACACACGACTCTGAACTCGAATGGATATTCTGGTAAACCAACAAATGATTGCACCAAAGAATGATGACGTGCAAGTAAAGAATTCAGATTACTGGAAATACTATAAAATATGTTCTTACAAAAATGTAAGTATGATTGAAGTTTTAAAAAAAATCTATTAGGAAGGGTAAACATAGCCCTAAATACAAAAGAACGTGAATTAATAAGGGTAATTTGTGAGTATTTTTTTAATAAGTTAGCCTAATAATTTAGACTAAATTAACAAAACACGCCTCGCATCCAAAACGCTAATCAATCATCCACCATCTATCTATTTGAAGAAGAAAGAAGGGGAAACTGAAACGCAAGATTCTTCTCCGGTGAAGAGGATGTCATGTTGTTCGTCCTTATCGGCTCCTACATCCATGTCTTTGATTTCCATGCGCAAATTCACGAGTTCTGTCAATAAACCTATGATCGTCTCCATGAATTCTCGCTTCAGAGCTTCTGCAGAAGTTCCCGATTTTCTTCCCGCAGATTGGTACGCACACAAACGCAAACCTCGATAATTCCGTTTTTTCCTGATTCATTTTCATTTTTCGAGTTTTTGCATGGTATCATTGAATGAATAGCATAGTTTGATCTCGTGAGGAATGGTAAAATGATTTTGTTCATGTTCGATTGTGAATTGAAGTATCTAGGTTTCCTCTTTTGGCTAATGGGACAAATTCCTTCTTCCTGTCTTGTTCATTGATGTTCAAGTTTCTAGGAATGAATATTTGCGTAGAAACTAAATTCATTCTTGATAAGATCGTTCGTGATAAGTTAATAATTGTGCTTGTTTACTCTATCATTTTTTTACAATGATTTTCAACTTTCTTAATTCTAAATATTAGAATTCTTGGCCAAATTTTGAAAACTAAAACAAGTTTTTAAAAACTACTTGTTTTTTTTGCTGACAGATAACAAAACAAAGGAACCATAGATGAAAGTAATGTTTATAAGCTTAATTTTCAAAACAAAATGGTTATCAAACCGGGCCTAAATATCTTTATTCCTACTCTTCTGCAGGCACGAAGCACACAAGAAGAATCCTCTAGGTCCAAGTCTACATGTAACTGTTCAACTATGCAAGTTAGTATTAGATTTTGTAGTTGTTTCTCTGTCCATATCTTTATCTTGAAACTCTCTCTATAGTTTTCTGCAGAAGAAGCTATTCAACACCAGCTAGATGCACTAAGATACAATGACCGACCCCATCAAGATTATGGAATTGAGGTCATGTACCAGGTAGTCTTCATTATAAAGGGCTTTTGTTTCTTCGTATTGAATGCTTGTGTAATGATATGGTGGCCTGTAAATTAAACTTCTCTCAATAAATGGCAGTTTGCAGGGTTCGATCCCCTTCGAAGGTCAACATACTTCGGTCCCTTCTTTGATTTGGGACAGGTACCATTTGAAACTTCAACAATTTACATAAGCAATGCTGTATCTGCTTGTTCCTTTCTTGATTTGCTGCATTTTTGACAGTGCAGTTTGAAAGATTTAGACGAGTATTCCACCATTCGACATATCGTGTATTGCTTGGCCATAAAGAGAGAAAGATCTTGAGTAGTTTGTTTGTAGAGGAGGTAAAGCTGGCTTCATAATGCAGTTGGTTGATTCCTGTGTCTAGTAGCCAATTGTTCTGTGATGTGCTTCAGCTCTATGCACTTTTTTGTACGTTCTATGCCAGTGAATTTATCTCGCGTAAAATAATATCTTGTGGATTTTACAAACTCTGAAACAGAACCGATTCAAGCAGCGGGTATGGATACGAGGTTGTCGCCCCAAGGAAGAAGAAATCTTTCAATTCACCATGGTTCAGGTTAGACTATGTCGTTTTGAATTGGTTGTGAGAAAGAAATTCATATTATCATTAGACTGATTATTATTCCCTCATCAAAGAACAACTTTGGAGAATTGAACACTTGAATGATGCAGTGGGTTTCGAGCTAGTTGTCATTGTATAAGACTTCAAACTTCCTTAAAAAGTAATTGGATGGGCTATGAACATGGTGCACTAAACCATCATGGGTTGACCTGGTAGTCAATAAGGATCTTAGGAATAATAAAGGGCATAGAAGGAATGGGTTCAAACCATGGTGGCTACCTACCTAGGATTTAATATCTTACAAGTTTCATTGTCAACCAAATGCAGGAGTGGACACAAATAGACCGAAAATTGGTTCGACCGACCGAAACCGATGTCAACCGGTCGGTTTTCTGACATTGGCGGTCGGAGTCGGTTTTACCCATTGTAAAATCGCTGTCGGTCGGTCGGAGAGCTCAATAAGAGTAAAAAACCGATCGACCAATTTTTTTTTTTGGTGGACTTTCTCTTACTCATTTCTATTTTCTCTCTTCCTCTTCCTTCTCTCTTCATTCTTTCATCCGACTGCTCGACTTCTTTATTTTTTTTTTCTTTTTCTTTTTCTTTCTTCTCCTCTTTTCGTTTTTGCTTAGTCATTTATTAACTCTCCTTCAATTCTTCTTCAAATTTTCTCCTTTTCCTCTTTTTTTCTTCAATTCAGTGAGGATGTGGACAGGCCAAGTACATGCTAGATAGCGTTGTTTAAGTTGAAAATACTCATTGAATTATATAAATATATACAGCCCTCAATACTTTATGAAACTTGGGTGTTTATTTTATTGGCAGAGGGTTGGCGGCTCGTGGGATGGGTATTGGCTAACAGAGAGTTTACTTAACGATGGGGATGCATTTAGTGGAGGCTTAGCTTACTAAGGAAAAGGCTGTTGTTCTTCAATTGGGCGGTGGTTAGCAAACTTAGCGTAATATTGTTCGATTTGTATATTTGAAATGTATATCATACGTCTGTATTATAGTGAACCCTTGTAACATTATATAACTTAGAATTTGTATATATTATTTACATGGTTTCATTCTACCCTTCGACGATCTCTCTCCCTCTCTCTTTCCTCTCGATGTATTGAGTTGGGTTGATCAGATTTCTATGGTAATTGGGTTTTTTAAACACCTAATTATCGTGGTTGGTTAGCCAACTTCGCATGACATTGTTCGATTTCTATATTTGAAATGTATATCACACATCTGGATTATTGTGAACCCTTATAAGATTATATAACTTAGAATTTGTATATATTATTTACAAGGATTCATTCTATCGTTCGACAATCTCTCTCCCTCGCTCTTTCCTCTCTATGTATGTTCGAGTGAATGTGTTTAGGACGATTGTGTGTTGAGTTGGGTTGGTCGGTTTTTTATGGTAACCGGGTTTTTTAAACACCCCTTGATGCAGGTATGTATCAATGACCGGATATCGAATCAAATCCATCAATGGGAATTTTTATCAAAACAAACACACTGTGACATTCTTCTGTAAAAGAATTAGGGCTTCATTTATATTGACATTATTCCAGCAGTTCCTAATATAGTTAACCATAAGTTGACTTCCAAATACATCTCATTCCTCTTCTATTTAACCCTTAAAAATTCATAAGTTATCCTTATTTTATCATACTTTTCCAAACACTTATTTTCTTTATCTAAAAACCTAGTTGCAATCTATCATTTTAAAAGCTACAACAAACACTTCAAAAAATCAAAACAATATTCCTTTCATAAATACTATGTAACTATTGAAAAATTAATGAAAAAAAAATGCCTTTTTAGTCTCTGATATATGAATTTGATAACATTTAGATTCTTGAAAATTCAAAGTTGACAATTTAATAGATTTGACGAAAGTTGACGTGACAGTTTTTTTAACTATAAAAAAAAATATTATTTTGGTAGCATTTTGGTTCGACGGTCCCGAATTTTTAAACTCGGGGTTATAGTTTAATATCATTTTGGTCTCTCCATCTATTTTTTCGTTCCTATGATTTAATAGAAAAATATAAATACATTACAGTTCTGATATCATCAAGCGTTTGTAGTCCAACGGTTAGGATAATTGCCTTCCAAGCAATAGACCCGGGTTCGACTCCCGGCAGACGCAATTTTTTCAATTCATTTTTTAAAAATTTTAAATATATTATTACCTAATCCACGTGTGCAATTCTTCAGTGTCAGTCACGGTAACTTTAACATCTCCCGTAACCGCTCTCTATATATAACAATCACCCGCCCATTCTTCTCAGTTTCACTGTTTCTTCAAGAAAGCAAAAAAACAGAGAGAAAAATGGCTTTGAGAACCAATTATTCATCTTCTTCAATTTCTCTCCTTCCTCGAGCTCCTGATTCAAATTCCTTCGATTGTACAAAAGCCGCTCGATTATCCGTGTAAGTCTCAATCAACTTCATCTCGATCGATTCTAATTTCAAACAACAGATCAATCAATAGTATCTGTGACTGTTTTTCAATTTTTTTTTGTTTCCTATCGATTAATCAATTTCGATTTCCTGATTTGCTGCAGGAAGGAAGATGAAGGATCGTGGAGAATTAGGCGAATCCGATGCGTTTTAGGTTTAGCGAGCTTGATTCTCGCAATCGAACTCGGCGTCGCCGTCGCCGGTGAAACTCAGGCTCTCGAATCGCCGCCGCAACTTGTCGAATCGAGGCGTTTGAAGAAGATCGCGAGATGGAGCGAGAAAAGAAAATGCGATCCATGGCGAGCAAATTCGCTGGAGATCATCGTGCCTGAGAATCTTCCGAGGCCGTCGTCGCAGCGCCGGAACTGGAAGTGGAAGGCGATTGCATTCACGGATAACGCTCCGGCAATTCAAGTAATTTCTTCTGAAACTGACTCCAATTCCAAATACTGTTTCTCTTTATGAACAATCTATCTATCTATCTATCGTCTCGTCGTCTAAGTGTAAATTGTAGAAACTGGTTTGTATCAATCACTTCAATGGCGATGATCCGCTGTGTGAATAATTTTAGGTATTGGAAAAATTGAAGAAAAGATTTGAAATGTAAAATGCAGTACAGAATGGCATTATTCAAGAGGCGTTTGTACTTGCAGTACATGCAGTACATGCAGTACAAGCAAGTATGTTAGAAAAGCCCAATAGAAATGTTTGGGCCGCTGCTCTGAATTACAATAACCCAATGGAAATGCAATTTTTTTTTTTTTTTTTTCAAATGTATTTTAATTAATGCAAGAAATATACTCGAAATGATTTTAAAATAAGTGCTTATAGCTTTTCATTAAAAGCACTCCAGTTAAAAGAATGAAGAAGTGTTTAGTGAACATAGTTTAATGATGAATTAATTTAATGTTTAAATTATTTTAAGTGATTTACTCAATACTAAAAAAAACCACTTGATCCAAAATTAATGGTGTTTGGATTGACTACTAAAAAAATGTTTATAATTAAAATTATCATGTATTTCTAAAAATGTTTATAATTAAAATAAAACATTTTTTCTAGGAATGTTTAGAATTAAAATACTCATGTGTTTGGTTTGCTATGCTTACCTTTGTTTCTATGTCAAATTAAAGGGCAATTATTGAAAACCAATATGAATTAATAAGTTTAAATATATATTTGCTAATTAAACTAACAAATCAAGTTTAGCTCAATTGACATAAGATTACGCCTTTGACTAAGTGATCGGAGTGGGGTGGCGGCGACAGACGGGGGTGGTCGGGCGAGTTCGCCGGAGGGTGGTGGTGGTGGCAGCCGGAGGAGGTCGCCGGTGAGAGGCGGCGGTGGTCGGACGAGTTCGCCTGAGCCAGTGAGGGGCGGTGGTCGGAGTGGGGCGGCAGCGATCGGAGATGGTCGTCGGTGTTCGGAGGAGGTTGGTGGGTGGATAAAATTTAAAGGAGTGGTGGATGGTATTTTGGTAATTTTAATGCAATATGAGAAATAGGTAGGTTTTTTAATTAAACACTCAAAAATATTTTTTAAAAAAGTTAATATGAAGTGTTTCATCCAAAATGTATCCTTTTAAAAATTCATCCTTTCAAAAATTCATTTTGAGTGGTTGTCAAACACCTCAAATTATTCTAAAATGACTTTTTTAAAAAAATTAAACACGAATCTAAACCAAACACACCCTAACTCATATTCTTGTACACTTTATAATATTTTATCCCATTACTCGATAAACTCAATTACTATATTGCAAACGAATTGGATTGCCAACGTTAATATAGGTTTCTCGCGATTAGGAATGATAAAACCAGGCGATATGGAGTCAATATGCACTCTCTATCTCAAATTCTCAAATCCCTAATTTGTTTTAAATAGAGAATTCCTTCTTTAATTGGAGTGGAGATTTTGTTAGAACATTCATTATTCCTATAAAACCATCTTACGTTATTGTGTACAATGTGCATATACCAATATATTGTTATCCTCTTAAAATATTTTACACTTTATCAAACCAAATATCACAAACATAAGCTAAAAAGAGGCCATACTAAATCACAATCAAAATTGAAATTCACGAATAATAGGTAATTTAATTAACAAAGCAGCTTAGATAATCCAGAGTGAGGGTTCGATCTTACACTTATGCAGAAATTTAAAATACATTACTACCGCCCAAAAATTTAAACAACTACTTTGTGCAACGAATAATTGCTTATATAACATAACCCAAAGCGGGGTCTCAATTGAGTTTGTTAATAGATCAATTTCCAAATTTCTACGAGGGTAAATAATTTTTTGATTCGACCTATGTTTATCAAAATAATAAACAATTTTTTTTGGAAGGAAAATAATAAACAAATTCAAAACTTAGCAATTGGGATTCAAAGGAGGAAAAGGTTAAGGTAGCTATTGTGTTCTTAATGTTATATTAATCAAAACTCTTATTTATATATATATATATATCTTTCCTTCGACACCATGTGGAGTAGAGATTCTCAACAATTAGGCTACATTCACATCTATTATTGACAAACTCTTAATTTTATATTTTTCATAAACGTAATTAATTGTTTTTCTCATTTAATTATAAAATCCTAAGAGTCATTTTCATTCGCAAGGGGCTTTTAAATTTACAAAATGAAAACTTTGACCATAAATAAATATCTTTGACAATTACAAAAAATGTGATTATTAAGAAAACAAAAAGAAATGCAATATAAGAAAACTATTTCTTATAAATAATAAATATTAACTAGGATAATTCATTAAAATTACTATGTAATAAATCAAAGTTATGATTTACCAAAGTGGCATTAAAGGAAAAAACTACCATTTTACCCTTAATGTAAAATAACCAAAATACCCTTGAAAGAAAGTGCCCATCTATGACATGACATTGTATCTAATTAGGGGCAAGAAAAGTATATAATCTGGTTTTCCCCTACTTTTCACAATAGATAATATGGAAAAATTTATAGCAAGCTTTGAAGCAACCAGCTTCTTTTCTCTGTTAAATATGCTAAAAAGAAAATAAAGACAATGCTGATGAAACTGGACTTAACAACAATACTTTCTATTATAAATCACTTTACCCTTCAGTTTTAGCTAATTACCTCTAGCTGCATGATGATCATCACCTGCCAACCAGAATGGTGGCTGCTGCCATTGCCAATTGTTGTGAATAAACGGCACGGGAATGGCGCGGGCCGGATGGGGATGGAAGGAAAGAAAGCCATCGTCGCCTTAAGAGAGCAATTCACTGTTATTTGCAGAAACAAGAAACTGACGACGAAAAATGGGGATGAGATTGGTTCTAACAGCAATCCTACAACTCAACTCTCTTTTTACCGTTCAGCATTGCGGTCTGCTGCACGAACAGGTTCTAGGGTCTCTTTCGCTTGAACGCTGCGTGGACGATCGCCTACAGCTACAGCCAGAATGTTGGCTTGTCATTTATTATGCATAAAAGACATTAAAATGAACCTAAAGGAAAGACAGCAGCAGAACTGCTAATGGTAATACAGAATGTCATCATCACAAATTTGGAAACAAATTCTAACAAAATAAGATCTTACTGAGAGTCTTGAAAACCTGATGGCTGCAATATATTTTGTTGTTAATCATACTTAATTAGCTAATCCAAACTTCTTTAAGTTAGAATCACCTGCTTGCGTCAGGATCGGAGTATCGCCAACTCCTCGACCGGTGGATATCACACTATGATATAACTTCCCATGATACTCTTTAGCTGATTCCTGGTCACTAGATATCCCGGTTACATTGAATTTAGGTGCTAAAGTTGTTGACCAAGAGCCCCCATTTGATCCAGCCAAGGCCATTATAATATCAGCCTGAAAAATATCCAGCAGCAACCACCAAGATTAATGGAATAATTAACAACAAAACAGAATTTCTACTTGAGTGAAGTCCAAAATTTTAGCTAAAACATCTTCATTTAGGAGATCAAACATGCATACATGATTCTTCCTTCTAAATCTTGGCCAGGTGCTCAAGATATGAACTCCCAAGCGGAAAAAAAATCTCGAAAATAATTTATACATGCTCTTGACTTGTAATTAAATGGTACGAGTACGTTACTAATGTATGTTGCCATTTGCTCATTCGATTCAAAATATTATCATACTTGAGTCTCGATAGAGTATGTCGGATAGTGTATTGTCAGTTGCCCATTTGATGCAAAATTTTGTCATACATGGCAACAGTCAGTAAGTTTTTATGAAGCATGCTAAGCTTATCAGTTTAAAAGTCCAAGGCAAACATGGAAATGGTATAATGAATACTTATGAACCCAGATGGTTTCAAATGATGCATTTGCCATAAGGGAAAAATACCTTGTTTGGATGGACATCATCAAAAACTTGAGCTTGACCACCATAGAAAATAGTCATTTGTCTGTTATTAGAATCAAGTCCCTGCTGACTGCCACAATATATTTAAACACACGGCACTCTTAGGTTTTGTTGGATAACCATTTGGTATTTGAAAATTAAACTTGTAAACACTACTTTCACCTATGAGTTTTTTTCTTTTGTTATCTATTTTTTTAATGTTTTCAAAATTCAAGCCAAATTTTGAAAAAAAAAAATTAAAAAAAAGTTTAAAAAAATTATTTTTGTTTTTAGAATTTGGCTAATAATTCAAACGGTTATCAAAAAAATAAAAAGTGTGAAAACCATAGTAAATAATTTGAGAGGAAACAAGCACAATTTTCAAAAACAGAAATCGAAAAAACGAAATTGTTATCCTTAATTTTTCGTTGGACAATTGAAAATGGAAACGGTTCAGAATGATGTGCGATCTGGAATTTACCTTGGAGGATTAGAAAATTTGTATTCTAAACCTTCAGTCTTGGATTTCTGCTTGTCACAACTTAGCAACATTTGAGATGAGTGTCTCCCATCATGTCCAGCATTAATGCTACTTAAAAGAAGTCCATGGTTTTTCATCCCAGTTCTAGATCCTTCATCAGCAGCAGGCTGACAAATACTGGAAGGAGCAACATTAAATTCTCTGGAAGAGTTGGAAGTTACTTGATGTACACGAGGCACGAACTGAATCCCGAGCGGGGAATTCTGTGCAGAACTCGTGTTCAACGGAATAGGTCTCTCCCATTTGGAAACACTAGGATTAAATCTAGTGCCAAGAGAATGCTGTGTGAGGGAAGAAGAAGCAAATCTCGGTGGCTGCATACTGTAAACCGCCTCATTATCGATGTATCTTGGTCGATCTCCACCAGCTCCATTTTGTAGTATCTGATACAAGTTTAAAGAAAATTATATCAAATGATCCATTAAAGTTCTTTTTCACTTCAATGGAATATGATTAAAGAAACTAAAAGCTGTCAAAACCTTCATTGTATGTGACCTCTCAAGAGAATCAGAGGCTACATGAGGGATTTGGTTTCTATATGACCCCATGAAAGCAGAATCTGGATTACTGCGTTTAATCCCTGCTATTCGGTTACTATTTCCAGGTCCAGATATTTCATTCCTTGGACTGTAGAATGGAACCCCTTCAAGATAATCTCCGACCTGGTTTTCTATAAAAAATGATGAGAGAACAGTGTAAATTTTACATCCAATATGAATTCAATACTCAAATCCGACAGATCAATAAGTTGAGTTCAAACTTCAAAGATAAAATCAAAATAAAAGCATGCTAGACTCGGTTCAAGGAGAAATATACCAATTGTACTTTCCATTTCAGAAAAGCACATAGTGTTTAAAAACTGAAGGAAAAGAGAGTAGGTCTACTCAAATAGAATTTGGGCATGTTTGGAAGTGATTTTAAAATGGTTAAAATCACTTTTATCATGTTCAAAATCAATTTTGACGGAATGTAAATTCAAATATTCAAATGATTTTGAATGATTTAATGCAGGTTCGTGAGTGATTTTGGACATGTCACTCCGAAACATGCCCTTCAATACTCAAATCAGACAGGATTCAAGATCAAATAAATCAATAAGTTGAGTTCAAATTTCAAAGATAAAATCAAAATAAAGCATGCTAGGCTCAGTTCAAGGAGAAATATACCAATTGTAGTTTCCATTTCAGAAAAGCACATAGTGTTTAAGAACTGAAGGAAAAGAGAGTAGGTCTAGTCAAATGGAAAAGAGGTTTTTCAGAAAGCTTATTCTAACCAATGCTGACCTCAAAGAAACCAATCCATTAACACTTTACAGTGACATAAAGAGCAAAGGGAAAGGGAATTGCAGACAGAAATTCTACGTTGCAGGAAAAAAAATTGAATAAAATCACAGAAGTCAACTTTATACAGAAAAGACAAGTTCACACATGAAAATCAAAAGCTGCCAACTCAAAATTAATTCATTCATTTATACGGTGGATGAGGATCGGAAAATCATCGAGAAGACGATAATGATCGGAAAATTCATCGGAACAAAAGGAAAACCGAAAAGAATCGAAGTCATTCAAGCCAAAAAGGAAGCAATTCAACAAAATCATTAAAATAAAAAAAACCAGCAAGTGCTAAATAACCTAGAACGAAGCAAATTCAAGGCGATGAATGTTAACGAACAGACCAGAAGCAAGATCGGAGGCGGCGGAGAGGAGTCCACGGCCGCTGCTAGAAGAAGCCAACGCCGACGCCGACGGCGGCGAGGAGGCTTCCGACAAGCTTACATCCGGCGTCTTCGCGGCCAAGAGTACGGAAGCATCTTCGGTCCTAATGCCAAGAAAATCATGGAAGATCGCATTACCTAGCGGTAGAACCTGGCTCGAAGTCTTCTTCTCACCATTGCTGCAGTAACCAGCATTGGAATGGGCGCCTTGACGAGCCATTAGAGACAGAACCAGAAGCATTGCCTCTTTACGAAAGCATCCATTTTACTCTGCATAAAGAGCAAGAGTGTAGAGAAAAACAAAAGACAAGAAACTCGGTTTTTGAAAAGAAACATACAGAAAAAAGGCAAAAAAGAATCAGAAATCAAAGAGAATCAGGCTCATTTCTCGAGATAAAAGCATCTTGAGAAGAAATTCCGGCGCCGGCGACGGTGAGGGATTCGGTTCCTTTCTTCAGTTGATCGGAAGTGATTAAATAATGAGAAATTGAGTGAAGTTTGTTGGTTTGTGGCCGTCAATTTTGTTGCGCACAAACGAAAATCGAACAGGCGTCGAACTCTATCAGAATCAAAATCCAAAATACATCGAGAAAGGAATTGTTCAAAGAAATTTCAATGATGAAAATTTTGAACGATGAGGACAGCTTCTCTTAAATTTGGATTTCTACTTCTACCTTGTCTTTCACTACTTTAGATCAAATTGCTTAGATTTATACTTTATTACACTATTTTTTGTTTTTTGTTTTTTACAAATCTCTTAATTGTTAACATTTGTTGAATCGACTATTACACTAAAATTTAAAATAAGACTATTTTTAAAAATAAATAAATAAATAACATTATTTATCCGTCAATTTGAACCTAATTCAACTAAATTTTTTAATAGGATAATTAAATTAATCTAGACATTCAAATTTATTGAGATTGATTAAAAAAAAAATGATATCTCCTTCTCCTGTCCAACATCTCGCCATAAAAAATAACTTAAAATTTATTTTTTAATTTAAGATAACATCCATCAATATTGACATTTTAATTAGTTTCAAAGATAAAATTATATTCTTCTCAAAAAAAAATAAAAAAATAAAATTATATTGACATTTTATTTATATATCTTATTTGCAAAATTAAATAAAGTTGACATTTTAATCCTTAATAACTTCTCTTTGTTATATATATATATAACAACTAGCAAAATTAGATCAAATTGACATTTTTTTTTTGCAACGGTAGTTTAATTAATGCGGGGATTGAACCCATGACCTTTTGGTCACCGGCTCAACCCTATGCCAATTGAGCTATGCTCGGTATGACATCAAATTGACATTTTAATCCTTAATAACTTCTCTTTTTTTATATATATATAACAACTAAGAGGAGAGTATTTGAATTTGGACCTCATGAGAAGATATTTTTCACGGATATTTAATCATGCTCAAGTCAGATTTCTTTTTTATTTCTTTCTTTCTCTCTTTTATTTAAGCATGATTTCCTTTTATTTCTTATTATTAATTTTGGACCTATTAACCTAAAACTTAGACATTAATAACAAATCATTTAACCTATGATACTCTACATTTGATTATTATTTGAAATCTTCTTTTAAACAAACCAATTGACATAAGGTTGTTTCATTGCCAACAAGAGCATAGCTCAACGACATGATGTAGGACCATGAGATCTTAGGTTCAATCATTCACCCAAACAATAAAAAAAACTTCATCAATTAAAATAATTAAAAAAAAAAAAAAAAAAAAAAAAAAAAACTTCTTTTGAACTTGAAACTTTAATGAACTAAAAAAACAAACAAGAGAGAAAATAGGAGAGTTGTTTATCTAAGTGAAGGACTTTTTTTATTTAAAAAATAATATAAATATTCAGACAATCAAATTGTGACCGTGTTGGGCTACAAAAGATATAAGCAAGTTTTACTCTTCAAATAATGATTAATTTATAAAAGTTCAAGAAAATGAGACCAAAATGTTATTTTTAAAAATAAAGTTAAGAAAGAAAATAGACATTTTGAAAGTTTAAACCCTGTCAAACTTTAGGAATATTTGATGTGTAGAGTAATTATATATCAAAACAGGCCAATAAATTGTTTTAAATTAGTTTTACTTCTTTTTTTTAGGTGTTCATCTACTTGTTACAAAGTCAAAAGTAAATTGGATGGATAACTTAACCGAGCAGATCAATAAATAATAAAAAAGAATTAATATACTTAAATGGTACCCAAAACTTCATTTGGTCCACAAACATCCCAAAGCAAACCTTGATTAACTACAACTATAAACTATCTAACTTATAATATCAAAAAGGTAAAGTTAAAGTTACCTCTACTTCTAAGAAATCATAGATTTGAATTCCTTGAATTACCACTCCGGGTGGTGTGATATTTAAAATGATACGAGCAATTCTTGATAAAACTACCGTGAACTTAAACTTATAACACCACAAAAGTTTCATACGATCAAGTTAAAAGTTTTACCTCTAAGAAGCCATATATTCGAATTCGAACTTGACTGATGTGTTGTGATATTTAAAATAATATGATACAAATAATTATAAATATAATCAAAAGGCAAAGCATGCCTCAATTAAAGATTAGTAAAGCCAAATAATTAATTGTACAACCAAACTTTGAATCTAAACCCTTTTAAAAAGTTGGAAATTTGTGATTTTACCCCAATCAAATTAGTTGCTTGTGTGCAATGCTTGAGTGGGAGGTGGATAAAAAAAAAAAAAAAAAAAAATGATCTTACGAGGAGGTGAAGTGGATTCCACTTGCTCTCGTCGTCGCTGCAAAAATGTTCTCGCTCGCGTCTGTCTTTCTAATCTTAGACATATTTGAGAGTGATTTTGAATTGATTAAAATAAAATAATAAGGTTAAATCAAAACAATTCAAAATTTAAACCCATTGGCATGACAGGCAAATTGACAAAGCTCCCCCGCGAGTGACATTGTTAATGGACAATGATGCACAATTCACTGAGTTCGGTTGCAAAAGCACTTCCCACCAATTGTGCGTTTCATCATCCATTCTGTTGAAAAACCTTGCTTTTCAACAACGCCCAGATACGTCATGTGCTTTAGAATTCAACACTCCCGTCCTTGTTTTATTCTCTCTGCCTATGAAATTTCGGTCGGATGATCAACTTCAAAGTTGAAACACAGCAACAAATTGTTTCTGATACCTGGTGGGAAAACACTTTTCAGATATGAGAGATTATAGAGATTGAGCGAAATGAAATGGGAAAATCAGAGTTCGGGTTTTGGATTACACTGTTGTCGTTGAAATACTGAAGTCGATCGTGAATCTTCTACTCGTCCTTGCTTCGACAACTCTCTATTGTCTTTCAAACAGGCCTAATAATAATAATTTGGGAGAAGAGATTAAATCATGTGCATTTACGTTTTGTCCAGACATGTTTTGGAGTGATTTTGAACATGACAAAAGTGATTTTTACCATTTCAAAATAAATTCCAAACATGCCCCGAGTCCAATCGAATTCTTGCGAGCTCTTCATTGAATATACGAACAGCCCCCCTCCACCGTAAAATACTCAATCCGTAACAGTGTGTTTTATCCCCTCGCCAAATAACTGAACGTGCCAATGAAACTGAACTTATTGTTAGAGTTTCTCCAAAGATTTCAATGGAGAAATTATGTAACTCAAGTCATCTTGTGCTCAGCTAATGAGCAGTTATTTACCAGCCAACAGCAAGATTTAAGGAGATGGATTCAAACAGTCACAAGGTTGACTTTCTTCTTGATATCATCTATCAACCTATTTGCACTAAATACAGCATTATCAGATGGACTTCTGCGTTTGACAAGCTCTCTAGGGTCTTTACAGACCTTCAACATGTCAGACATTGCCTCGGCTTTCCGCATAATAGATGTTCTTCGAGCACGGATTGAATCAGGAGTTTGTATATACGTATCGGGTAACTTCTCTGAATGAGGAACCAAAGACATCATTTCTTGTAGCTTACATGCCATTTTTGTCAATCCACGTTTCGAGAATTCATCGTGCAATCTGCAGAAAGTAAGATATTGAGGAACTATTCCTCGACAAATCATGTGCTCAAATTCTGCAAAAGCTTCTTCATATTTATGCATCTTGCAAAGCAAATGAATTAACATGGTGCTCGTAGCCAAGTCCATGTCAAACCCCCTAGCTTTCATTTCATTGCAAACTTGAACTGCAAGGTTTAATCTCTCCTCTTCACATAACATCTTCAGCAACAGGTGATATGTAAGTTTATCTGGCGTATATCCTGATTCAACCATTTTATTGTAAAGGTTCATACCCTCCTCAATTTTACCATACTTTGAGAAGAATCTGAAGAAGTAGTTATAGGTAGTCGGGGTCGGAACGAATCCTCTACTTATCATCGTCTTAAGGATCTTGCTAGCCCCTGAAAGATCTCCTGCCTTGCAAAAACCCTTGACAAGAGAATTGTATGTCGAAATAGTAGGGCCTTGCTCCAAAACCATGAACCTCTCCATAGTTCCCAATGCCTCCTTAAACCTCCCAGCTTCAGCAAGTGCATCGACTATCGGGTTATATATGATTGCATTTGGCTCAATACCTTCACCCCTCATCTCATCCACCAATTCAATGGCTATTTCGACACGACGCATTCGACAGTAGCCTTCCACAAGGGTGCCATATGTAACAACAGTGGGTGATATTTTGTTCTTCTTCATCTCAAACCAGAGCCTCTCAGCATGTTTGAGCTTTCTTGATCGAAACCATCCATTTAGAAGTATGTTATATGCTCGAATTGATGGTTCAAAATTCGAATCCAACTTCCTTTTCCTATTGAAGAACTCAGAAGCTACCCTGACATGGCCTTCTTTGCTGAGGGAATCCAGTAAAATCTCAAACAAGCTCTCCGAGTTAGTCCCTGAAATTGTTTCTAGATTGCAAGCAAATTCAAAAGTCCGTATTGCCGGCTGAAGCATGCCTGTAGAAAACACCATCGCGTAAAATCAAAACACAAACGCATAACCCACACAATTATTTCTACGATTCTACCTTGATCATTTTTTATGTTTGATTCACCACAAAAACATATCCTACACTCACTTGGTTCTGAAATTTCGATCAAATGACATGCGAAAGAACGACAGTAGAAGAGATGGAATCAAGATGAAAATGAACCTCAAATGGAAGTGATTTCCAAATATGAATTTGCATATTATCGAACGGTTTAAATAAATGCAAAATCAATCAATTCCATACATAAAAACAGGAACTGCAGTGTCATTAGAATCATACCTGCACGAGCGTATCGCCTGATCAATATCACGAAAACGTCGACCGAAACCAAAGAGGATTCTTCATCTCCACGGAGACGACGAACAATCAAAGACCAAGCAGAATCAAAATCCCTCGATTTCGCCAACACGTTGATCACGCAGTTGAACAATGCCGCAGAGGGACTGAATCCAGGTTTCTTCGCAGCCCAGAGAAACAGCGAGTGCAAAAACCTGGGAGACGAATCGAAATGATCGAACAAAGCTTCCAACAGATTCGAACTCGGCATAATTCCAGTCCGGTCCAAAGCATCCTCGAGTGCTGCACCAGGTCGAACACCGCGATCGGAGAGGATGCCAGAAATGGCAGAGAAGTCATTTTGCGCATAACTTGCTTCGGATTTCAGGTCAATGGCAGAGTTAGGGTTTGAAATCGCGGCAGGATCTGATTGCAGCGAATTGCCGGACTGGTCGGGCAGTGAAGGCCACTTGATGAGGGGCTTTCCCGGCGTGGATAGCCATGAATGAGCAGACGAAGAGGAGAATTGCAAAGCTGAAACTCGAAAACTAGAATGATGATGGTGTTCGATGGCGTGGAGAATCCTGTATACCAGAAAGCGAGGTTTCAGAATGAACATTAGGGTTTAGGGTTTATACAGAGAAAAGAGATGACGACGACGAACAGAAATTTCGGTCTTCGTCTCTAAAATGTATCTTCCGAAAAATTGTATGTAAAATTTGATCAACTACTCCCGTTTTTTTTTTTTTTTTCTCTGTTTTTTTTTTTTTTTTTTTGTTATATAATATAATAAATATATTAAGAAGAAAAAATCTACATTAATAAAATTATTTTCATCCATAAAATATTATCAAAATTTGATATTCAATATCATTTCCCTTTAAATGATATGATATGACTAAGATTCAAAACAATTATATAACTCACTTTGAATTCGAAGCCAAAAAAATAAAAGGGAAAGTGGGTAAATGGACGTTTATCGGACCAACGAACCAATAAATAAGGAAACATAATAATATAAAAGGAAATGGGACACATTTTTGTAGTTTCTAGTAGGGGTGTACATGGGTTGGATTTGAGAATTTTTCAACCCAACCCGAATTTCGGGTTGGGTTGGGTTGGCCTTTTTTTAAAATTAAATTTTTTATTTGATTTTTTCCATTACTTCAAATCACACAAATTCACAAATTGAAGGGGCATCAGACTATTTGAGAGGTGGCGAACGACGTCGGCTGGATGGAGGCGGAGACGGACGAAGGGCGGAGGGGGAGAAGATCTGCGAGAGAGAAAGACGGCGTCGGTTGGATGGAGGGAGGCGACAAATATGGACGAAGGGCTGAGGGGGAGAAGATCTCTGCGAGAGGGAGAGACGACGCCGGCTGGATGGAGGCAGAGAATGACGGCGACGAGGCGGAGGGGGAGGCGATTGGTACGAGAGAGATGGCTGGTCGGAGAGAGATGAAAGGCGTGAGGTGAGGTGAGACGACCGACAAAAAAAAAAAAAAATGAAAGAAAGGTTAGGATTTTTTTTATTTTTTTTAAAAAAAAGTTATGGTTGAAACCCTAATCTTAGGAAATATATAATATATATATAATTTTTTTTTTAATATATATATTGAATCCGGTTCGGTTCGGGTTGAACCGAGCTAAAATTGGTGCAACCCGCGAACCGAACCGAAAATTTGATTTTTTAATTTTGCAACCCAATCCAACCCGAGAAGTTGGGTCGGGTTTGGTGGGTTGCGGGTTTTTTGTACCCCTAATTTCTACCATTTTGGTCTTTTTTTTAAACGTTTCTCAAAATTTAGATACAAGAAACATAAATAGTTATTAAGTTTATTTCTTAAAAAATGAGAAACGAAAAAAAAAAAAAAAAACAATAACGTTATCAAATAGATTCTTAATCTTTTAATTTTAAGGATGTCTAATACATGGAACATTGATTCATTATTTTTTAAAATTTACGGATCTAGACAATAAAGTAGAAGTTTAAAATTTCACTAAATATATAATTCAATTTTATATCAAGTTAGTTAATTTTAATTAATTTTTGTAACTTTTAAATATGGATTTATTGGACGCAAAATTAAAAATTCAAAAATTTATTAGAAATTTACAAAATTTTAAAATTAAATAGACAAAAAGTTGAAGTAGATTAAACTTAATTTGACCTAGAATTTACTATATGTTAAATTCATTTTTTTTTTCTTGTATAATACACCTCAACCAAAATATTCGAATTTCCACATTTGATTTTTTTTTTGTTTTGTTTTTCTTTTGGGATTAAAATCTTCAATTACTTTTGTATTATTTAAAAAAAAATCAATTTCATTCTTTATATTTTAACATTATTTTTTCATAGAACTATTATAATATTACTAATGATAAACGTTACGGTAGATAATGTAATTGACTTTCATGATATTAGAAGAGTTGGTAGAAGTTTAAATAATGAATTATTTGGTATCTTGGCTTACCATCTCAAACATTTTTTTTATGGAGGTAAATGTGAATTAGTGTGTTCTATATGGACACATTAAAATTTATAGTTTTTTTAATTATTTATGTTTGTGAAATATTAAAAATTAAATAATTATACGATTGTACTAGCTTTAGTGCAACGGTTTATCAAAACTTTGTAATTATAAGTGTTTAAATAAAAGTAGTAATAAGTTGTTGAGTCCTTAAAAAAAACCTCGCGTTGGTTTTAAAATTCTCGCAATTCATATAAGATTCGGACCGCCATTTCTCTGAAAGCAGTTATTGAAGGCAATAGAAAGAAAAACCAACATAAGAACGAGTTTAACAGTGTTTAGTGGTTTAAACCCCCCTAAGAGGAGAAGGCACACCAAAAGCCTCGTATGCGGAGTCGACGACTTTCGCGCTGCTCAATCCCTTGCTTTGTTCGACAGGGGTCTTTTATTGCAGAAGGAAAAACTGATTTTGAGCCCCTTTCTTATTATTAATAAGATAGGGCGGGGCTTTTCCGGGAACTAGCTCGCTTCCCATTACTCGACGAAGGTCCCATTGTCCGGTTCTTTCTACACTTTTTTTTATCCGTGTCCGTTCCGCATGCGCTTCGCGCGCCATTGGCGCTTTGTAATCCGTTTTCTCTCGATTTTCAAACAGAAAAAAAACTTCAACACGAACATAACTCTGTTAACATAATGTATAGATTATTGACCAATAAATAAGAGTTTCGTATTATTTGACATAATGTATAAATTATTGACCAATAATAATAAAAAAAAAATCGTACCCTAATCTCGTATGTTATTAATAATTTTTTTTTTTAATATTTGTTTGTGTTCGAGTCAATTTATGTCCCTAATACGAACCTCGATCTTCTGAATAGATGAAGGTAGTGAAGACAAGTACTAGAAATTATTTTGGAATCAGTAATGAGGAGCGCATCTCCACGTCGACATGCCCCACTATTTTATAGTCATTTTTAAAATAATTTATTTTGGTCCCATCTAACTTGATTTTGACATAACAGATAATTGAATTCAATCACGAGCAATTTGGACCTCTTTTTTTTTTTTTTTTTTTTTTCTTCCAAAGTTGAATATCTGTTATTATTGTAAATACTCATTTAATATTTCCGCTCTTCTTTTATTGAAAATTTATGATAGAAAGTAGAAAGGATTGATTCAATCACGAGATTTCCAGGCTAAAAAACACGAGTAGAATTTATGATAGATCAATTGCTTTTTTTTTTTTTTATTATTTAAATATATCAGATACCTAACAAATTATTAAAATTAAAACTTCAATATATTAGATATTTTAAAAGTTTATGATTTATTACACACAAAATTTTAAATTCAAAAACTAATTTTAATATTTTTAAAAGTTTATAGACATAAAAGTACCTTGATTAAACTTATAATTTAACATAATATTAGTTACAAAACTGTAATAAATCATTATATACATCAATGTAATTATATAAGCAACGAAAATAAATTAAAATATTTATTCAAAGTTTTTAAAAATAAAATTGTAGAAACCTCGTGGGTCATGTCCAATCCCATCTACCATCAATCTACAATACAATCTCATTATGTTAAGCGATATAACATTTATATAATATCAACATTACTTTAAAATTAATTGAAAATAATAATAAATAAAAAAAAAAAAAAAAGGCACGTGCCCTTCTCGCCCCTACGTGGATCCGGCCCTATCCACCCCCACATGTTGTAAAAAAAATAAAAATAAGATGTACAAATTAAAACTTTCTTTTACGATCAATAAATGTGGGGTGTTGAGATCAAACATTAAATCCTTGAGATAAATATACTAACTAGTGTTGACACATGTAGTGACTTACTTTGCATTTCATTATGATGTTGATAATAGTTAGATGAAAAATGTTTTTATTTCATATATTATTATATATCACAAAGTTTTATTTTAAAATCAATTGACAATGAGATGTTTAACTTGTTAATCTTATAAAAAAACGTGAGGTATGTTCATCAATTACAAAGCGGGATCCTCGACGCATATGAGGAGTGGACTTAATCTTAAAAGATTAAGGGTTAAGTTTTAATTTTTTTTAAAATTATGGAACAATATGATTTGTGGAAGTTGAGTATTTTGAAGATTTTAAATTACTCGAATATCTACCACTTCAAAATTTAACATGTCTATAGTTATGAAAAGACATTTTGGTTAGTCTTTAGTTTGTATTGTGTTATTTAACATTCAATAAGTGACATGTCAACATATGCATATATGGAAGTCACATATTCTAAGTTTGAAATGAGTATTGAGTGAGCAATTATTAAATAATAAAATAGTAACATTAACTTAGAATTATGTTTTAGAAGTTTATAAATTAAGGGACATTTTTTAAGTTTGGAGAACAAAATGATTATTTTTTTAAATATAACTATTCAAATGTATCTTTTCAAAATATAAATACCCCACAATGTTAAAAGTTTATGAATACAAAATATATTTAAATCTATCATGTTTGTCGTTAAAAAAAACAAAATTTTAAATTTAAAACAACACATTATAACATGAGTGTTTCATTTTCGACGAACTATCGAATCCTCTCGAAGATAGTGTGGTCAAAACAAAGGAAAAATGTCAATAGAAAATAAATTAAGTATAGTGGTTTCAATAGATTCATTAACTAGTCAAATTTATGAAGCACAAAAGACGATCAAGATTTTTATGTAATCACTTTTAACACTCGATAACAACAATATCAAATGCAACCTTACACAATAAAAAATGTGAGTTTAACAAAACTAGATCTAACAAATATATTTTTCTATGTACCATTCAGACACATACTTAACAACAAAATTCCTATTAAATTATACCTAACAAACTTTTTTTCTTGTGTCAGTTGGGTTATGTTTGTATTCTTTATTTGTTACAACATGTGGGGTGAGAGATTGAACATTTGACCTATTTATTACCCCTTCATCAGTTGAGCTATATTGATCATGTTGACACCCTTGAATTGCGATGTCTAATTTCCTTAAATTTATTTGAATGAAGTGAAGTATATTGCATCCATTTCATGTAAGACAATTAAAGATTTTATAATAATAGTAACATAAAAATAGCTCAACTGACATGATGTACGATTTAATGACTAAAATGTTACATGTTTGATTTTTCAACTCTATATGTTGTCAAACAAGAAAAAAATAGAGATTTTATAAACGAATGTGCATAATTTTAGAGCTCGCATGCCAATTGATTAGAATTGGTAACTAAATAGGACATAAATGATAAACCAAACATAATTTAATTGACATAAGATTGTGTCTGGGGTCATGATTTGTATTAGTTAAAATATCTCATTTGATTAAGAGGCTATGATCCTTGCATTAGTTAAAATACCTTTGAAGAGAAAAAAAAAAAATAAAAAAAAATTGAAGGGTCGCATCTAATATGCATAATCTAAATTCCAATCTGTTAATATATATATATATATATATATATATATATATATATATATATATCGAGTGTTAGGTTTGCCTTTTTTTGACCGGCATTAATGGTTCATACCAAATATAAGTATAAATCAAAACCTAAAGACATAATTGAATTACCATTATAAAAAAATATGAATAGATACAGTGCCTAGTGCCAACATCAAATAAATATGTACATTTTTAGATGGGCTAATTAATAAATAATTTGTTTTCAAAATTATGTCTTAATTAAGATCACTAATCAAACCCACCCTAAATTATCAATTTAGTGTATATGATTTTCTTATCAATTTAGTGTTTATGATTTTTTTTTTTTTAGAAAATTAGAATTCCAACATATAATTCAAATTGCATACTAAAGTGATCGTAACTTTTTTCATCCAAATATTATTAGGATAAAAATTATAAAAAAATATAGTGGAAAAAGAGACGGGACGTGACAAGCAACATTTTCGAAGTCGAGGAGACGAAAAATAAAATTGCATGATAATATATTTTTTTAAACATAAAATTTAAATTGATATTGTTTGAGTACAACAATTACGGAGACGAGAGATCAAATCTCCGACTTCAAGCGAGGAAGGACATGCTAATTATCGCTAAGTTAAGCTCACTTTTACAATTTAATTTTATATCTAATACTTCAATTATCAAATATTTGTTGAATATGTTAGAGATCTATCAAACATAAAATTAAAAATTTATTAGACCTAAAATTGAAAGTTCAGATATGGTGAACAATTTTAAAAATATTCAAACTGAGCATAGCTCAATTGATATAAAGTTGTATCTGTGACCAAAAGATCATGAGTTCAATCACTGCATTAATTGAAATATCTTTGCAAAAAAAAAAAAATCAATTTTAAAAATTTAGAAAGGTAAAGGGTTGTTTAAGGGACAAAGTAAATTTTTATAATAACACAGTCTACACGAAACCGAAAGTTTAGACTAAACTTGCAATATACACATTTTTAAATACAATAATTTAATAATAAATTTTTTGTTTGTAGCATTTATTATTTTAAACCTTTTTTAAATGGAAGTTCAAACTGTACCATCGTCCCGCTCACGCTCCTTTGACGCTCTCCATTTCTCTCTCTCTCTCTCTCTCTCTCTCTCTCTCTCTCTCATTTCTCACTATCTCTCTGTCCAAAGCACAGCTTCTCCCGCTCTTTCTCTGTATCTCTGGGAGCTCTGCAGACCGCCATTGGAGGCCGTGGAGCTCTCGTCAGAGCCGTAAGCTCAAGCTTTGCATCCATTTTGTTTCACTAATCGCTTTATCTGATCTCTTGCGCTCATTTACGAGTATTTATTTTGCGCGTTTGAACGCTTGTTTGGATGTTTTAGCGGTTTCGAATCTATGATGAATGATGATTGTTGTGGACGTTTCGATTTGCTTGCTTTTGGTTGCATGGAAACGCCGATTTCCGTTTTATTTAAGTCTATCGAGAAATCCAGCTTGTGCTTAATTTTTTGTCCTCTGTGTTGCCGTTCAAATCATGCCGATTCTTAAGCGTTCTGCACGATTTCTTGTTGTTGCATCAATGTTCTTCGTTTTGGAGCTGGAGATTTGATTTATTAAGTTTTTGGAAGTGAGCGTGTTTTCTTCACTGTTTCATGGGCGGCGACGGCGAGAGGGTTTGTATTGGGTGGGTGTGGGGGAAGGGAGAGGAGAATTAGGGAGTTCTGTACGGTGACGGGATGAAAATGAACGTTTTAGGTCTGTACCTCGGGCTTTTGTGTGATTTTTTGTTTATTGTAGCTGTAATCCATGGCCGTAAGTTTCTTTAAAAACGTAATAGGAACTCCAAATGATCTTTCGTACCCTTTTATTTGCACTGTGGGTTTAGTGTCACAGTAGCTTTCCATGCTCTTCAGATGTTTCTTTAAAAGTTTTAGAAATGAAGAGGGTCTTATGCTATAGCTTTTCCATGAAGTCTTCGATCAAGCATCGTATGTTATTTCACTTTCTGATAATAGCCGCTTATCATGCTTGCTTTTTCTGGATTTTTTTTTATCTGTACCTCTAGTTTTCATTATTTTCACCCTAGCATCAGTTCTCTTATTACCCATTTATCACATGTTGGTAATGCAGCTTCAATGAAAAGGATTTTTGATCTCCTCTAATCTACCGCCAGTCTTCAAGGCAGTAAAAGATGAGTAGGGAAAATGTTGATTTTCAAGTTGAAGAGTGCTCTGGCAGAATCACGAGGGCACGGGCGAAAGAGCTAAGCGAATCAGGAGGCATTCTATGCTCCTCAAAATCTTCTGGAGGTCAGAATCAGAAGCACACTGTACGAGCTAACTCAAAAAGAATGGCACCTGATGAGATTAAGACTTGTTCAGTTTCTTCCAATGGCCTTCCTAATAAAAGGAGAGCAGTGCTCAAGGATGTGACTAACATTTCCACCAAAGGTTCTGATAAGAATTGCAACAATGCTTCTAATATTCAGGTAAACTTGAAACTTGGATTTGTCGTTTCTTTTTGAAATGTCGACGTGATTCATGCTGGCATTGTTGATATAGGCCATTTTTTAAGTGCTAATGACCATGGTTTGACAGGGTGCCAAACAATCTAGAAGAGTTTCTGCAAAAGCTAAGGCAAATGTGCCTTTAAATGTTTCTGTAGAAATTCTAGGAGCAGAAGAAGATGCAAACACTAGACTAGCCGATGATTTATCTAAAATAAGGGTGGTAGAATCACGAGAGGCCTCTTTACGAGAAACTTTGGACGAAAAAGAGAAAACAATGCAAACTATGTGTCACACCAGCAGAGAATGTGGAGTTTCAGATATGATTCTCTCTGTATCTTCAGAAGAATCTATCCCTCGGCCAAATGGTATACAACACGTCTCTAAAATTACTTTCATATAGAGATATATCTTTATTGCTTAACTGAACCATCAAGTGACCATATTTGAGTGATCCTACTATCTTGAATGCTTTCGATGTGTAGGTCTGCATAATCCTGTTTGTTGTTGGATCATGTTACCCTGCTTTATATATGTTCCATGAAAAAAATACATTTATATGCTTGTTAGCATACTGCCTTGGTACCTTGAATCAGAAAAGTACTCAGTGCAGTATTTCAATCCCGTGACCATTAAGCAATCAAATTTTGCAAATTCAATGGTATTGAAGAATTTCCAGGCCACTACCCTTCAAAAAACATGAAGTCCTCATAATAGGGAATAACACAGCTGTTGAACTGAAGAAGCATGCAAGCCATAGCATTTTCTTGGTAATGGTTTTGTGTTATGTGTTGAGAATTTTACACGAATGATTTTATCCGAATAAAAGGTTGCGTTAAACCACACCAGGCATAATGGTGTAGAATAGTAGTAACGAAAAATTGTACTATATCAACATTCTTTTTTATGGTTTTATGCAAATATGTTTGACTGTGGAAGGTTTATGACCTGAAAAGTAGATTGAATGAATTTATGATTTGCTTCACGAACTGCAGTGGAAAGAGGATAATTTGCATTTTTTTATTGTCATAAGTCAAACTGCAATGTTTCTGGAGCATGATTAATTAGCCTGTGAGAATGTTGTGTTTTGTAGGATAATTGAACATCATAAAGATTTGGTTGGAAATATGACATTCGTGGATTAAACTGTTAATTACTGATTCTATTTATGGCAGTCCTAAATGATGTTCATGGTTATTGGCAAAAATTGAAAAGAGCCACAAATTAACGTAGTATATAAGCATTGGTCTTGAACTGGCAACGATGGTGATGCCATTGTAAAATTTTGCAGAAAAATATATGGCACCTGAACAATCGGGAACATCAAATGATAGAGGTATTATAGACATTGATTCAAACTCAAAATGTCTTCAATCATGCAGCATATATGCTCCAGACATATATGACAGGATACGCGTGACAGAGGTTTGTGTGAAGCATTTACTGTTTGCTATTTGCCATAGTTACATTAGTCAAGTTAATGCAGCTGCTGTATTCATCTAAGGCCATTGGCCATAATTAAACATGTTATATAGTATAGACTAGAAGATGTCCTGCTTTCTATTGTATCTTTCATTTGAAAGTAAGACATTTTAAACTAGATGGGGAAATATGAAACATCAGAATTTGTTAGGAAACAGCTGAACTTGTACTTCTAAAAAAATACTTCAAATGTTTGCAGTTTACATAAAAATGGCTGACTGATGCTTTTAGCTCATAAGCAACAGTAATGTTTTTCCTTCAACTCTTTTCAGCTTGATCAAAGGGCCTCAACTAACTATATGGAACAGTTGCAGCAAGATATCACTGCAAACATGCGAGGAATACTGGTTGATTGGCTTGTAGAGGTTCGTTTCATCGCCTTTACAGCTTTACTTTGACCAAATTGACATGTTATATCAATGAACTTGCTTAAAGACACCAAGTTGACTAGTCTTTTTTTATGAGAAAATAGAAAGTTTTAGAAGTAAAAACAATAATATTTCTTTATAAATTATAGTTTGCTGCACTTTGAATTGTATCTCTCAACAGAAAATATATATTTTTTATTCCTTGTATGCCGGTCTTTGCTTAAATGCATTTTTTTTAGTTAATTTGTTTTATTTTTAGCAAAATGTTTATTATTAGTTTTTTTGACCATTATGTGGCATATGATAGTCCTCAAAAAAGGAAAAAAAGAAGAAAAAGACTATGATTTGTGCTGTTATTCAAAACATTATATTTCCTTGTTGTGTGAATTGGTGGTGTTATCACAAAAACCAACGTTTTGGGAACAAATTGACTTTCCTCTTAAATATAATTTAGAAGAAACAAACTATGCTCCATCAATTTCTTTTGAGCGTCGACCATCAGTAAGAATTGCAAAAAACATTTTACTTTTTGAGATGTAGTTGGAAAATAGGAATTCAAGTCAAGTTGTGAAGTCCATTATTTGTCATGGTTATATGAATTGAAATTTTATCTTCTAGTTAAGTAATAATATTATGACAATGTCAATTTTGTTGATGGTCAACTGTTCTTTCAGGTATCTGAAGAATATAAGTTGGTTCCAGATACACTTTATCTCACTGTAAATGTTATTGATCGGTTTCTCGCTCAAAATCATATGGAAAAAAAGCGTCTTCAACTCCTCGGCATTGCAAGCATGCTAATCGCATCGTAAGTTTTGACCAGAATTGTTGTGCTAATGGAATAATTCAAATTATCAACTGGTTGTGAGGGAGGGAGTCAAAAACTGTATGTCTTCACTTATTTAGTACTAATAGAAATTAACACATGCAGATGCATTGTTATATAAACCATTATTTCCCTAAACGATTAGATATGTAGAATCATCAAATTTTAATTATTTATTTATTTTAAACAATTTTATTGACTTGAATGAAGGCAACAAATTTGACAATATATTACTAATATAAACTTTAAAAAAACATTGGAAAATAACATTTTTACCATCGTACTTAATTGAGTTAGTTGGTTCTATTAAGTTTCAAGTTCCAACTTTCATCAAATTGAATTTGAATTTATGAAGAAGAAAAATTAAAACATTACATTTCATGATCTTCTGATTGTTGCAGTTGGACTAACTTGTTCATTTATATGGTTTCCTTTCACTCGTAGAAAATATGAGGAGATCTGTGCACCGCGGGTGGAAGATTTCTGCTTCATTACAGATAATACTTACACAAAAGGAGAGGTACACATTTAGCTACTTCTATTTGGTTAGTTTATAACATATATGTGTTGGTCTTGTCTTGTTCTGATGAGTCAGTCACCAACTACTCGCTAATTCTCCTCGTCCATTAGATCGTTCTCTTGCCTTGGACTTGCTGTTTGTTTCACTGCATTGCAAGAGACAAAAGCATAAGCCAACTTTGTATCTTGCCATTTTTAATAATTTGAGCTACCTAGCCAGATGGATCACTTCCTCTTAAAAACGTGCGACAATTCTTGACTCTTGATGTTAAGGGATAAATAGATGGGAAGAATCTTTGAAATATGTTTGCAAGATTGAACAAGTGAAAGAATTTCTGCTCTAGCATGAGAGAACCACTAGTATAGAATAAAGATTTAGTATAAGACAGCGATTGAATATTTCATGTGAATTACTCTAGTTGGAGAGTCAATTTGAATATGAGAATTATTCATATTTCTAGAAGAAACAAAAATGAACGTTGACCTTAGTTTTTTTAAAAAAATTGAGTCACATTCTATGTTGTTTCATCCTGGTTTCTATCAAATAGAAAACAATGTTCATGTTTCAGCTCAAGTAAATCTGTATATGAACCTTTGGTCTTTTAGTCGAGAGTAGAAAGTATATGCCTTAACTAGATGAGCTATGCTTAAGTTGACATTTGTATCATGTTTGTTCTAACGACATATGTGTGATTTCATTGGACATAAAGCTAGTGAATTTGTATGGTTTAATGCGTAACGCTCAAAGCTATTGAATGTTCACGATTGAAGTTTTGTCAGCAGGTAGTAGCAATGGAGAGTGAAGTTTTGAACTTACTGCACTTTCGGCTATCTGTGCCCACTACAAAGACATTTCTGAGGTATTATATTGTCACCATTCTTCTCCATACTGTAAGTTGGCATATTGACATCTAAAGTGACTTGGATATTTCAAATTTACAGGAGATTCATACAATCAGCTCATGCTTCTTACAAGGTATATATACATATGTTGTTATCATTTTCATTTCTTTATATTTTTTTATGGACAGAAAATATATATCAACAACGAGAGCTAATGGTGGTATTTTACCTATTTTGCAATCAGGTTCCTTGCATTGAACTTGAGTTTTTGGCCAATTATTTAGCTGAGTTGACTCTTGTTGAATACAGCTTCCTAAAGTTCCTTCCTTCTCTGATAGCCGCATCAGCCGTATTTCTTGCGAAATGGACACTTGACCAATCGGATCATCCATGGGTCTGTGCTTCACTCCTAGAATATCTACTCTTTCTCTCTCTCTCGTGCATGTTCGGGAGTGATATTGAAATTGTTAAAATCACTCTGAAACATGCCTTTAATAATTCAAAATCTATTTAATGTTTTAACTTTACACTTTTAAAACACAATTTTTCATACCATCGAAATTGATTTTGAATGATTAAAAGCATGTTTTGGAGAAATTTTGAACATGACAAAAGTGATTTTAACAATTTCAAAATCACTCCCCAAACATGCTATTTTCTATCTCTCTTTCTCTCTCCAATTGTTGATGAAGGTAAATTTTGTCTCAGATTTTGTTGTGCTTTTCTTACAGAATCCAACTCTAGAGCACTATACCAGTTACAACGTTAAAGAGCTTAAAACTGCAGTGCTTGCCCTCCAAGACTTGCAACTTAACACAAGTGGTTCCTCGCTAAATTCCATACGTCAAAAGTATAGACAATCGAAGGTAAGAACAAAAACAAAATGTCTCTCCTAGGCCGGTTTGATAACCATTTTGTTTTTTTCTTTTCTGTTTTTTAAATTTTAGCATATAAACACTAATTACACCTAAAAAAACCTTTTTTGTTTTTGAAATTTAGCTAGGAATTCAAATGTGTTTGCAATAATGATGTAAAACATAGTATAGAAATTGAGAGGAAGTAGACGTAATTTTTAAAAACAGTAATCTAAAAACGGAATGGTTATTAAATGTGCCTTTCTTGTTCTATTGAAACTGTTGGATCATACTTTGGCTGTTCGCATGGTGTTTCTGTAGAACTGTTTTGGGAAGTTATTTTGATAAACGTTCTTCAAAAAGTTGTGTTCAGCTTATTTTAACATGTGCAGTTGAAAGGTTAAATTGATAATTTTGTATGAGCTTGTAAAAGTTTCAATTATATAATTTGAAATTTAGATTAGGCTTCTATTTAGTTTTTTTACATGTCATGATCATTAGTGTATCTATTTAATTTGCTTACGTTTCGTTAATGATATAGCGTTTAATGTTACAAACTGAATCGATCATCCAAAATTTAGAGGCATAATTGAAACATTTAATAATTGATGCAATGTTAAAGTTTTAGACTAAAGTTATAAATCTAACCTACTTAGAAATATTTTCTTGTTCTAAGATCAACCCATCCATGAGTAGAAATATTTTCTTGTAACTGGTTTTGAATTTTCATACATTTCAGTTTTTTCACGATCTTACTCGAACAAGATCTGTTCTATTGGTTGTACGTACGCCGTGTCTTTGAATTCTAAAAATTTCAATTGTCTCATTCTGATATGCATTCTTATTGCAGTTCAAAGGCGTAGCGACATTATCATCAACTCGATCGATTCTATCACTATTTTGAAGAACCAGAATGATCCCATCCTTGCCAAAAGGATAATCAACAGGAGGAGAATGTCTCCAACTTTTCAGTTGATCTGCCATTCTCCTCCTAACCTCCCCCAACTGTGATGGAGCTAAAAGAACAGCACATCATTTTTGAACTCAATGACTTGGAAACTTCACTTCCTCTACACTCTCTGGTACTGGTACTTCCAGATATCTCTCTGTGTAATTTTGTTTCTGAGGTCATGACTTGTACATTAACTAAACAAAACTTTATTTATGAATCTTCCAAGCTAATTTGGAGGTATTGTAGGTGACTTTATCTTTCTTTCTCTTTGCATGGGGTTTCTTCCTTTTTAACATTATTTTTGTTCCAAAAATCTTATTACATACCCTTTGAGATGAGGATTGTAACCTTCAACCGCGACCTCTCGGTTGAAGGTATCTTCCTTAACCAATTAAATTATACACAAGTTAGCATGTACATACGTTTTCAAATAACCAACACATTGTGTTGAACAAAAGCGAAGTCATTTTTTTTCTTCGGGTTAAGAACTACATAGAAGAAAACTTATTTTATTATTAACTATTTTTCCGAGTTCAACATCACGTGGGTCGTGGGATGAAAGGTTTGATCCGCTAACATTTTGATTGAATTATATGCTAACATTATACTGTTAAAGTATCATATTAAACTCTTACAAACAATAAATCATCTAAATAAGTGTCAAATTTAGCCTAACTCAATAGTAATTGACATGTATTAATCTAGGTGGTATTGATTGACATGCCATACTCTCATTTATTGTATTTTTTCAACTCAAGTAAGATTTTGACATGGTATTTTGTCTTCTCACAATCTTTGAATCTCTTGTGAGTTGACGGATTGTAACAATTTAAGTTGTTTCCAAGATTAAATTGATTCTATTTTTAAATATTATATTTATTTAGTGATTAAAAATATATAGTTATTTTTGGACTAATAAATGGCTAGTTCCGCCATTATTGTGGTTCAAATCTAGAAGCACTTTTTTGAAAGTTGCAGGCTTGCAGCTAAACTTCAAAAACTAAAATGTGAAAAAAGTCTAACAAATTGTTTCTGCCTTTTAAATCTTAAAAAAAAAAAAAAAAAAAAAACGTGTTGGGACAAAATAATATTTTCGAAAAAAGTGCGAACCTCAAAATTAGTAAAAATTTAACAAAATATTTTCAATAGGGAAAATGCCAATTTTTTGCCCGAACATCGATAAGACGTCTCAAATTTTATCATAGATATTGTATTTTACTTCGTACTTAAATATGTATTATAAATTATAATCTTAAATTAATGTCTCTAAATTTTCATAAATATATCAATTTACACCTCGATTAGATTTTATTTAAAAAATATTAATTTAAATGTGTGAAAACTTATAATTATATCAATTAAACTCTAAAATTTTCGAAAGTTTAAGATTTAAATTGATACAATTGTTAGTTCAGAATTTTGATTGATACAAACCTCAAAGTTTAGAGTATAAAATGATTTTCCCCCTAAATTTTAGCTTCTAACAAAATTTGGTTTTAAACATTCGTTTGAAAATTATTATTATTTCGTCTGAGTGGTGTAGTTGGTCATCACGCTAGTCTCACACACTAGAGGTCCTCGGTTCAAACCCGAGTTCAGACATTTTGGTACTAAGAAATATAAGTACAAACCACAACTTCAAAAAAATAAGCCAACAAGAGGTAAAACGAAACATAACTCAATTGTGATGGGGAGAGATCTTGGATTAAATTCCGTAAAATAAATTAAAAAAAACCAATAAAAACATAGGATGAAAAAATCAACCAAAGCATAAAATCATGATGTACTAATGGTTAGGAAAATAAAAAATCGTATATTCAAAAGTAAGTTTGATATATTAACATTATCCTAGTGACCAGTGGGTGCCATCTGCAAAAATGAAACCTGACACGTAATCTGCGGCACGTGTGAATCCCCATTAAAGATAACCGCTTTCGATGTGGCTGACACGTGGCGGTGAAGGTAATGCACTGTACAAATAAATTGAATTTTTTTTCACTCACTCTCACGGATTGAAATTTCCCTAGGGTTTGTATTTTGAAGCCCGACCCTTTTTCTTCCCCCAAACGCTTCGATCCTTCCAGACCTCTCCATTTCATTTCCATTCCTCTCTCAACTCTGCTCAGCTTGTATCGCCATCGTCGTCACTCTTCTCTCCGGCGACCTTCTCTCACTGCCACTGCGTTCTTCGCGCCGTTAACGGCTTCTGCGCTTCCAGCTGTATCGGATGATTTGTGTATGTATGTTCGCATCTTGCCTTTTTTAATACTTTTTGTGGATTTGGATCATTTGGAGGTGTTCGGTTAGGGTTTTAGGTTTTCCAATGATTGTTGGTATGCTTTTTTGATTATGTTGATATTTTGTTGTGATGATTGTGGACTTCTAGATCTTTTTTGGATTTGGTGCTTGTTGCTGTTTTTTTTTTTACTTGAAGTCAATTAGTTCTTTGTTCTTCAGCTGCTTTTTCTTTCTTTCTTGGAGATCTTTTATTTTGAAATGAGTTTTTTGGATTTGGTTGATGAGTTTGGGTAGTGAAGGATATTTGTTTTGTTCCAAGGTTTTGCGTGGCCTATATGTGAGGTTGTATTAATCTTTACAAATGATTATTAGTGTATTTGTGGCTGCTTTTTGTGCTTGAGTGAACTAGTTCGTTTTTCATTGTCTTATTTTTCTTAAGGTCTTTTGCGATTTTTTTTTTTTTTTTTTGATGAGATTGGATGGTTAAGGTTAGCACATGCGTGGGATTTATGTGAGGTTGAATCGATCTGTTCTTTTTGAATCTGGAGGTGGATTACTTTCCTAGAAATTCAGGCACTTATTTTCTAGGTGGCGTGGGAACTCTTACGGTCTTTGTTACATAGGTTTTTGAAGTTAAAGATTTTACACACCAATTATCTACAGAAAATGATCCTAATCTTTACACTTGACGATTTACTGTTGTGATATAAAAGTTTTATGATGCCTAATCGGTCCAACTTATAAACTAAGGCTAATTGGGATTTTATTGGATGAAGGAGAAATCTTCTTTTCAAACTTGATCATCCTCTTATGTATAAATATTATGTTATTACATAACAGTGGTCTCTTATGTATACCTTACTGTCATGTCTTGAGGCAATATTGTCGGTCTTACGTCGAGGCATGTGCCCCAATGCGTTTTGGAACATGGAGTTTGATGAATTGTACTTGCTGACACCTTGGTTTTAGTCATTTTATGGTACTTATCTGTTTGTACTCCCTGCACTTAACAATTAGGGTATATCCATTTAAAGTATAAACGTAGTTCAATTGTTGGTTTTTAGTGTGCAGTTAACTCTGATATAATTTTGCAGTTGATTTTTTTTATTCTGAAGATGCATTTTTGTTCTAAATGCAGATGCTAAAGTCTTTTCTTAATGCTGATAAAGCACAGCATATGATCATTATTTGATGTTCGTGAAAATTTATTGTGTGTGATGCTGCTACTGTACCATGGTCAACAATCTTGTTTCTGAATAATATTCAATACCAGGAATGCAAAGTAGACAATTGGACCCTATAACAAACAAGATGGAATCATCATTATCAGAAGCTCAAAGAGGGGTGGTTGTTTCTTCCAACGATCCTTCATTGCATCAATATTTAGTACCTAACAGGCAAATGGAGCTAATGGAATCAATTTCTGGTGGCTCTCTAACTCAGAGTGGAATAGTATCACGCATGCAAACAGGACAGGTTGATGTTAAAGCTGGCAATTTTGGACAACAACAATTTCAACCACCTCCCAATCAATTTGCAGGGACTGGAAACATGCTGAGAACTGCAGATGGGTTGCTGTCACTTCCTGTGAAGCGCAAGGCATTGAATGAGCCTTTTAACTCTCTCTCGCAGCAGCCTTCATTGCAAAATAAGCGAGTTGCACAGATGGAACATCGACCATGGCTGCAACAAGCATCTGGAATAGCCAAAAGGCCTTCTTTACAAATACCAAACAATTCCCCAGCTCCCACATCGTTGCATTCCCCTGCAGGAACTAAGAGAAAGGTACAAATGGAATCACATCCAACTAAAGTTGGACATCAACGTCCCACCGCTTCCAAAAGCCAGAGTTCTCCACTGACTCCAACTTCCAAAAGTCCAAATGAGTCAACTGGGTCTTTGAGATCAAAGATGAGGGAATCCTTGACTGCTGCATTAGCCTTGGTATCACAGCAGCAAGACAAATCATCTAATGATGAAAAAAGTCCTCGAACTGAGGCTGAGAAGTCTGTAACCCAAAAGCAGGAAATTTCTTTATCGTCTGGTCCAGCTATTGGTCATGTATCTAACGACAAGAAAATATTTTCTGAAAAATTAGATTCTGTTGGTCTTGAAGACAATGTAGGAAAGATGTTAGATAAGAGTTCGCTATGTGTAAATGTTAGTGATCTAGAGACGTTGAGATATGATGGACGTGTCTTTCAACCTAATACTCTTTTGTCTTATGAAGACATTTCTTTTGGTGGTAGCATTTATATTAAAGATGATCTTTTGCAAGAAAATGGTCTCTCTTGGGTACTGGAGGGTGATTTAAGGGCAGCTGATTTAAGGGCAGCTCAGAAGATGGATGTTGGTGTAGCAAATCAAAAACTGGGAGCAAAACCAGTTCAGACTCCCGAGTCTTTGGCATTAAAAATTGAAGAAGAATTATTTAAATTATTTAGTGGTGTTAATAAGAAGTACAAGGAGAAAGGAAGGTCCCTTTTGTTCAACCTGAAAGACAGAAGTAATCCTGAACTGAGAGAAAGGGTTATGCGTGGGGAAATTACCCCAGAAAGATTATGTTCCATGACTGCTGAGGAACTTGCATCTAAGGAGCTTTCTGAGTGGAGAATGGCGAAGGCTGAAGAATTTGCACAAATGGTAGTTTTACCCGACTCTGAAGTTGATATCAGACGTTTGGTAAGGAAGACGCATAAAGGTGAGTTTCAAGTAGAAGTAGAACAATATGATAATGCATCTACAGCAGATGTTTCATCTGGGGCTTCTACATTTTCTCAGAGTCAGAATAATAAGAATGAGACTGAAGGTGGGTCTCCTGATGAACCTGGAACAATTAAGAATGAGCGGAAAATTTCTGGCCAGAAAAATGGTGCATCTGACAAGGACGATTACACCTTTACAATTGCATCAAATGAAGATTTAATGCAAGGACTTATCGTTGATGATGGACTGAAGGATACAGAGTTACTGCCTCCGATTGTCTCGCTTGATGAGTTCATGGAGTCCCTTGATACAGAGCCACCTTTTGATATTTTATCTGAAGATGCAGGAAAATTGTCTCCTATTTTGGAGAAGGGTGAGCCAGAGCCTGGCTCTCGGTTGAAGACTGTTGCTCATACTACGAAAGCTGCAGCTCATACTGCGAAAGCTGCAGCTCATACTGCGAAAGGTGCAACTGATGTTAGTATAGACAAAAATAAGAACAATGAGGAATCCCATAGAAAAGCAGACATTGGCTCATCTTCTATCGGCCATGTGGAATTGAAATCTAGTGATAGTAAACCTGATGTCGATTTTAACGAAAATCATGCCGGTTCAAGAACATCCGACAAGAACGACGGTGCAAAATCTAGTGATAGTAATGCAAAATCTGGGACAGAATCTCTGGCCGGCACATTTAGGTTAGAACATTTATGGGATGGCATTCTCCAGTATAATATTTCAACAATGACACCAGTCGTGGGTACCTACATAAGGTGTGCATTTTCTCTCATTAAGTTTATCTTTCCTATTTGTATTTAAATAATTATATATTTTTTGAATATTTATTTTTCATGATTTTAATTGAACGTTATTGAACTTGGTTTTTCCTTGCATTAATCGATCTACAGCAGTTACATGAATCCGTATGGTTTCCACAGTTTTGCATTTTTGGTCCTTCCCATGTGGACCATTAATATTCTAGTGGGGTAACTTTTGAAATAGTGAAATGTTTAGGTACGATGTATTTTTCTTTTGAATGTTAGGCATCTGTTGAATTATATTTATCTTGAGTTTTCTATTACTAAGGATCTGGTGTGTTGACCTTGTTGGTTTTTCCATGATTGAAGCTTGCTTGTTATGCGATGACTCGATGACGGCGTTTGTAACATGAGGGTTAAAACTGGACCCTGTAGAATATTTTTCTCTCTTTGGTTGACGGGATTGGGGAAGGGATTAATTTTTACCTTGTATTTAAAAGTTATCTTGCTTTTGTGAGTTTTTTGGGGTGATAAATGTTGAATTCTGGTGATAATGTTCTTGATGCGTTTTTTTTAATTTGTTTGTAGTGGTGAAAGAACATCAGCAAAAGATTGGCCTGGCATTCTTGAGATCAAAGGGAGAGTCAGATTGGATGCGTTTGAGAAGTTCCTTCAAGAGCTTCCATTATCTCGGACTCGTGCCGTTATGGTATCTATAGTTTATTTTTGTTGTACAAAAAATGCCTCTGACCAATTTCCCCCCCTTGTGAAACTCTCTCCCCGGTACAAAACAGAACGAAATCAAAAGATGATAGATCAAAGAAACGGAAAAGTTTTCTTCAATGTTTTACATTCAAACCTTTTGGTAACTTTGCTTGGAATAATAGGGTCGTCACGATGGATGTTTTTGACAACAATTCTTTCGTTTTTGGTTCTCATTTTCGTGCGCTAGCTCTCGGTTATCTTACATGAAAAGTTGAAAATAAACTTGAAAAACTATGCGTTGTTGATCATTATTCCATGTAAAACTTCAAAAACTATGCGTTGATCATTATTCCATTCAAATTACATGGAAAGTCGCGTGTAAAAATAACTATCCTGTTCATATTTATGGCATATATGTTTTCAGAAAAATGTCGAATCACATAATTAAGCTCAACAATCTTTGAATGTGTCAGTGAACCAAAAATATTAGGATAATCAAGACATTGAAATTTTGACTAGTTTGCCATTTCATTCATTTGTGTTTGAGTTTTTTATTTCAAAACCAAAAGAATTCGGTAAAACAGTTGGGTCTAATAATAACATATTACTATTGGTCTTGTTTACTATTGGTCTTGTTTCTGGGATTTGTAGGCGATATTAATTTTCGTGTTCTTGCAGGTTCTTCATTTGGATTTAAAGGAGGGACGCCCGGAAAGTGATCGAGCAAATCTTCAAGAGGTGATATATAATTTCTCTTTAAAATTCGTTTCCAGGAAGCTTCTGCCATTCTGCTGGCGTTTTTATACTTGCATTTTTCAAATCTTGCAGGTGGCCGAGTCGTATGTCGTGGATGAGCGAGTTGGTATAGCGGAGCCTGGTTCCGGGGTGGAATTTTATTTTTGCCCCCCACATGGAAGAATTCTTGAAATGCTTGGCAGGATCCTTCTAAAGGAAAATAATGAGGCACTTAATGCAATTGAAAATGGCTTAATAGGCGTTGTTGTATGGAGAAAAACTCAATTAACGTCATTGTCACCAAACTCAACGTCACACCACAAACGCAGTTCAAAAAAGCAACATTTTAGTTCTAGAAGGCAGCAGGAGACTAATAATGTTTCCCCTAAACAGACTATGCCTCGAGGCTATTTTCCGGTCGACGGTGCTCATTCTCCACCTGAGGAGGATGATGCCGATGGTGACGATGATGTCCCTCCTGGCTTTGGCCCTTCAACTACTCGGGACGATGACGATCTTCCTGAATTTAATTTCTCTGGTTCTTCGAACCCTCCTGGGTTTTCTTCCCAGAACAACCCCCCTACTCCCCGAGGGCTGTCAAGGCCGCCCTCGTTCCACCCAGTTTCCCAAACTGGGTCTCACCCGGTAGAGCAAATGCGAGAGCTTGTGCACAAATATGGGCAAAATGCAAGCAATAAAGCTGCCCCTGGAAACTTTCGAGAAAGGGGTGTCAGTTCGGTACCTACTCAGCCATGGAATGACGACGACGATGACATCCCAGAGTGGCAACCACAAGCGGCCTCGCAGCTTAAAATGCCTCCCCCTTCACACCCACACTCGCAGCAGCCTATTCCTCCCCCATCACACCCACACTTGCAGCAGCCAATTCCTCCCCCTGCACACTCGCATCAGCCTGTGCGTGGGTTCCAGCAGCCTCAGCCAACGCTGAGGCCTCACTATATGGTGAACCAACAGCACCAGCATTTGGGGCAGTCGAGCCAGTTGGGTCCTAACCCGCAGCCGCATTTGGGGCAGTCGGGTCAGTTGGGTCCTAACCAGCAGCAGCCCGTAGGGGGACCCCCTCCCTTAAATGTGAGTCAACAAGGGACATGGTGGCCTCAGCAAGGCCATAACAACAATAGTAATTTAGGAGGTAGTCATAGTGGTAATGGTCAGTTTTATGGGTCATTTGGGCGACCAGCTCCTTCGAACCCTTCGAATAATAGAGGGTTTTGATTTTTTCTTTCCTTATGTAAAGTTAAAATTCTTGTTTCCTTATCTCTTTCTCTCTCTACATCTTTTACTTTTCACATATTTTCCCATTCAGCTTTTGTCTTATTATTTCTCTTGTAATCTCCAAATTTTTACATTTCCATCTTTTTATGACGGTTATAAGCTTCGTGTCGATCCCAATGCATTTCATTTCACCTTTTTTAGGTAATTGAAGCAAAAAAACATGAAACCAAAGTCACTGAAGTTCATATTTATTATGTCTATTAAGTATTAGTTTTATTTATTTAATTAAAAATTTCTTTATTATGTATGGTATAGACTTGTCTGTTGTTACAGCTTCAATGTTGGGCTGGCCTTATTGGGCATTAAATATTTTAGAATTTTAAGCATTATTTACTTGAATTGCATAATCGGATTGGAAAATGTCGGTTCTTTCTTGAATTTTATTATTATTATTATTATTATTTGTATTTGTGATTTGGTGATATATATAATTTATTTTTCTCCATATTAAGAAGTATCTTTTTACGCCAATAGGAAAATTATTAGACAATAGATACAAAACTAAGTGGAAAACGGAAGGTTACACACAGATTACAAATGAAAGAACAAGAATGGTAAGTTACAAGAGTCGACATCTAAATTTATGAGGGCATATGATTTTCTTTACCCTACTGTTCCAGCAATACATTGCCAATAGTTTTTCACCTTTGGCAGAAATATCACCAATACCTTCTTCATCAACCTCCCAAGGCACGTTTGAGTCCTGCTCGTTGCTCGGGGGTTAATCTGTTTGGGAATTTTACCTCGAATTTTATCTTCAAATCGCCTCGGTGACCTGGCTCTCTTACAATTGGCATTCCCTCTCTTGCGATCACGAGCTCGTAGCCCGGGCTAACAATGTCCATTACGGGTATTGACAGGTTACGACCATCGAGCGTTGCAACATTTATAGTGGTTCCACCCAATGCCTCTGCTAATGTCACCCTATGGTTCATCATGATATCATTACCATCTCTTTTGAAAAAATCATGGGGCTTCTCATCAATAACGAATACCAAATCTGCAGGCAGTTGGTTTGGTTGTTCATTTCCTTTATCTGGAAAGGTAATTTTTGTTCCCTTCTTCCAACCGGGCTTCACATCGATGGTCAATATCTCCGTCTCGGGGACTTGTCGTCTGTAATGTATTCATATATAAGATGGAACAGAATTCATTAGAGAAGGACCAGCCAGAGAAAATGAAATATCAGAAAGTTGATACAATTCCAAGATCCTCTCTAACAATTGAAATCTTATCCTTTCTAACACCAAAAAAGTGTAAATTAGATCTGCCAGCCTCAAAAGGGAAATAGTGTTTAGCCAAATCAGCTTGCGCGCTTCGACTAATCTCACGGGATAACCACCTAACCCTACTATATTTGGTTTCCACATAAACTCAAGATATTAAATCCTAGCTTCGAACCCACTCTCTAAGCTTTTTATTATTCCCAACCCTACTATATTTGGTTTCCACATAAACTCAAGATATTAAATCCTAGCTTCGAACCCACTCTCTAAGCTTTTTATTATTCCCACAAGTCTGATCCTTATTGACCACTAGGTTCATGATGGTTGATTCATATACTGAAGAATCATAGCCCCAATCTGACATTACTGTTAAAAATAAAATCAAACAGAACATTTATCACATCCTCTCAGACAAAAGAAAATGCTATGATGTTTTTTATAATAGTGTACAGCACATATCTCATGTCATAGGAAATTCTTCAGTAATTAGAGTCTTTTTAGGAACATCTTTTTACTTCTCTTATTACTACAGTTTCTTATTAAAAGAAAGAAAGTGAAAACAGTTGAAAATTGCTTACCCATTTGCATCAACTACAGTTCTTGAAATCTTCATTTTTCTTGTTGATCCTGAGTACAGCTCCTCAAGAGTGCAGGGCAATTTGCTCTCAACTGGTGGGGGTTTCTTCGGTGTTACATTTTCACTATATGTTCTGAAAAGGTTTTCACTTCCACCAAATCCCCCAAAAACTCCTCCCTCTGATTGGTACCTCATAGACTTCCCTGGTCCTGATGATCCAAACCCAAAAGGGCTGCTCCCAAAAAACTCTGCAAAAATATCCTCTGCATTCCTCGGGTTAAACCCGCTCGCTGCGTCGCCGCCACCACCGCCACCGCCATCGCCACCACCTCCGCCTCCGCCTCCATTTCCAAATGGGAAGTTTCCACTTCCTGGTGGTGGCATATCTTTCAACCCTTCTTCACCATATTGATCATAAATTGTCTTTTTCTGAGGGTCGCTCAACACCTGTATTACAAAACCTATTTGATCATACAAAACGTTTGGACATTGGTCTCTGGTCAATGGCAGAGAAATGAATCAGAAACAAATAATCAGCTGCAAAAGTCTAATTTCAATCCCAAGACAGAATAATATAGAACCACAAAACATCATAAATTTTGATTTGGAGCAACTCTAATATGCCTAAAATGAAACTCATTTGAGCCATGTTGGGTTCTTTCTTCCTCCTTTGACAAACACTTTCTTAAGAAAATCATTCAAAAATTCAACAAAAGGCCTCAACAACAAAGCAAAATTAGGCTTCCAAATTTCCAATCATGTTTCTAAGCTAAATTCTATAGATTCTAAGCTAATCCTAAATCACTCTCATTCTCACAGCCCCAATCATAAGAGAAATAAGCTGAAGAAGAAGAAGAAGAAGAAGAAGAAGAAGATTAAAGCACTTTTAAAGAAGATAAACAAAATCTTGCCTCATAGGCCTCGGAGATCTGCTTGAATTTGGTTTCAGCTTCTTTCTTGTTGTTGGGGTTTTTATCAGGATGCCATTTCATGGCCAACTTTCTATACGCCTTCTTGAGATCGTCGTCATTGGCGTTTCTGTTCACCTTCAATATGTTGTAATAATCTACACCCATTCTCGATCGATTCCAGAAACAATACAGAAAAAAAAATCAGATCCAATCGCTCAAAATTCCTAGAACTAGGTCTCTTTGAACAAGACCCAGATCAAAAACTTCGACACGATCTTCAATTCGTCCCTCTTTCTCCTCACAAAACATAAAATCGCAAAAGAAATATACAAATTCAGACAATCTTTTTGATCGATCTTTCGCTGTTGATTGAGATTGCGAAAGTCAAACTTCTGAATCGATGATTTCGTTTCAATAAAATTGGACTGAGAAACTTTGATTTTGCAAAAAAAAAAAAAAAAAAAAATCGTGTTGGATATTGTGATTGCACGTAGCTGGAGATTTATTTGGATTTTATAACCGAAACTCGCGGTGGATTTTCAAATTATCGTTTTTCTTCTGAACAACATCGTCGCTAATCTTTCCTAATTGTAATTAAAAGAAAGTTATACCTAATACGATACTTTATTTTCTTCAATTATCCGTTTTTAATTAACCAAAATTTTCCAAATAGATAAACAAAGAACGTACCGAATCCTGAACTCTTAGTCAAAAGAACAATCTCATGCCAATCAAACTATGATGGATTTGACAATTATATAACCGTGTTGATGACAAAAACTATATAGAACCATAAGATTAGGGATGTAATTTATTTTTTTTGTTTAATAACCCAAGAGGTTCAATAATGGAAGTGATTAAATGCCAACCAGAACATAGTTTAACGACATGATGTATTACCTAGTGACCATGAGATCCTAGGTTCAATCCCACACCTCAACATGTTGTCAAAAAAAAAAAAAAAATGGAAGTGACTAAATGTCAGAGTGAGCATAAACTCAATAATAGTTTAATCTCCATCTTTGATGTATTAAAAAAATGAAAGTGACTAAATTCTTCGTTTGGAGTCGAGGTTGATTCTCTCATCTTGTGGAATTTTGAAATCTAGATGGAGCACCCTCGTGGGCAAATGACGCCATTAGCAAAAATATTATTTTTATGCTTCCCGTGTACTCTAAAAAATAACATAGGTTAATTCGAACATAACTAAGTGAATAAAATATTGATTACCATCTAAAAAACCAATGATGGTTCTCCCTCAACTTTCAATAAATCACCGTTCGGTTATGGTTGACATTTTTTAAAGTAAATTTAGTCTAGATTCAATCCCTCACGTTCATGTTTTTTTTTTTTTTTTTGCAAATGTATTTTAATTGATTGGAACCATTCTCAAGGACACAACCTTATGCCAATTGAGCTATGCTCGGTTTGCCAAAATTTGAGTGGTAATAATGTATTTAAATGTGATTGTTTGCACGCAAATCAACCCCACTGTTTGATAAATTATTTTTAAAAGTTCCTAAGTGCTGGTTGTTTGCACAGGTACAAGATCAATCAACCAGGGACTATATAGGTGATTTTAAAAGTTCCTACACCCCGTGCACGGGTGTAAGATCAATCAACCCCTCTAAGCTATATAGGTGATTCGCTCACTCACCCGTTGCACCAATTGGTTGTTTGATAATTTTTTTAAAATCTGCCCTAAGACAGAAATAACCCCACCCGTTACACCAATTGGTTGTTTAATAATTTTTTTAAAATCTGTCCTAAGACAGAAATAACTCCATTCCCTGCTATCTTAGACTCACCAGCCAAGTAGTTGTTACTCCAACCCCATGTTGTAATGATATTCACATTGTGTTTTTTCTTAAATAAAAATTATTATTATTACTTCACTAAATCCAAACAAAATCAACTTAAAAAACAAGGATCAGTTTTAAGATTTATTTGCATTCGAAGTCTCAAAGTACTAGGAGCGAAATAATATTTTAAATTTATTATTATACTTTCAATATTCAGAAATTTTCGTTCAATAATTTCTGATCGACTGGAATTAAAATTACATGTTTTTGAAATCATTTTTTTTTATGGAAAAACAATCGTCCTGAAGATCAAAATAGGAAACACAACAGCAACAAAAAAAGTGGTCCAATCTCAAAAAAGTGTAATGAAGCAATACACATACAACTCTATGAATCAAAATAGTTCAGAAATCAAGCTGTTTATGTGAAGTATGTATGCACCCCTACACAACACAAAAGAAGTGAAGAAGGGACTATATTGCGATCTTTTTGATCGGTCAAAACGAAGACGACGACCATTGCGAGAATGAGTTCGTGTAAGTACAAGGAACTCAGAACTATACAATCCTATCCCAAAGGAGGATGTTTCACTTATATGGGGACATCCCATAGAAAAAAGTAATCGAAGGAAAACCAGGAGGGAAAATAAAAGTTCACTTCTCAAAAACCAACAGACATTCCCCTAGAATCTGGATGAAGTACTTGCGTCATTAGCTACCTTCTTCATTTTGAAAGATGGTTGATCAACAGCTGCAAATGCGGATTCCGAGATATCGCCAATGTCCAAAGTGTCTGGGAGACTTTCAGGGTCATACTCAAAATCAGGTGGATGTTTGTTCTAAATATCAGATTAAACCGACAAAAGAGTTAGTGAACCATGTTTGTTCAATTTTCAATCACACTCGATATGCCTATTCTAAATATATGCAATACATAATGCAAATCACAAGCATAAACAATATTTGTAAACCAAGTTTGTTCAGTAGAAACTCGAGTGAAACACAGCAGTTTAAGAAGAAAATAACAAGGGCCGAAAGATAACCTCAAGTTGGCTCAGCATGTCCATTGCAGCCTCCACGTCACCTTTATTTGCAAAATAGACATCAGTAAGGGACTGCTCAGACAGTCCAGGGAAATTGATCTGAAGAATTTCCAGATCCATGTTAATTTCTCTATCAATCATATCCATTTCAGTCAATTCACTGCTGTGTGGTAATGACCCATGAAAAGGGTGATTCTTCACAGCAGAAGCAATTGCAACAGGTGACTTTTCACCATGACGCATATTTAAACGAGGGGAAATGTTGTCAAATGGAGGAGGATTATGCATATAGTGCTCAGAATATCCCGGAAAGTTAGCCCCAATCCTTTCCTTGGAAGAGTTTTCTGGTATAAAAGTTTTGTTAACCTCTCTCTTGGAGAGTGGAATGTAGGATGTTGCATACGGATTCAAGGAAAATCCATGCGGCTTCATTGCACCAAATGCAGAAATGATTGCTATCTTGCCCTGATCTTCCTGCAGAACAATTTAACCACAAAAAACGAAAAACAAGAATGAATGAAGAATGAGGAAGTAAGAACATAACTCATAGCACTTTTTATGAAATGCAACCATCAAGTCAGGCATGGCTTTCAAGTTCTGCAAGCATTTAAAATCATTTTTTTTACATTTTCTTCTGATAAGAAACAAGAAGTTGTATTAATCACAAAAGGACAGCCTAAGGGCTGGCTGGGGGAAGAGAAAACCCCTGCCCAAAGAACTACAAGAAAGCCTTCCAAATCCACTCACCATTAAATTGCTGCAGTATAAATAATTCCTAGTAGCAAAACATATTCAGATCAAGAAAATTCAGGAGAGATGAATCACATAATCCGCTCAAAATTCACAGCAATGTAAACTTTTTAGCAATTCGAAGCATAAGTCGCATGATCAGAAAGATAATATTAACTACATCTATCTTTCTTCACCAGAAGTTGACTACCTAACTTTATCTGCAAACTATGGTAATAAAGAGTTCAAACGAAATCCAAGAAAAGCAAAGATCAGACGAGCAAGGCAACATCAGAAAAATAAAATCCTGGAAAAGCAAAGATCAGACTAACCCACTTCAAAAACAAGATTTAAAGAAGAAAATCCAAAAATCCAAACATCCCAAGTATGATTTCATCACTTCACAATCGCAGAAAGCAAATCTTGATTACCACATACATACCATTACTTCTAAACCTAACATTTCTTCAATCGAGACAGTTGAATATCAAACCATTACAGTTCTCAGTCGAAAAACATAGCAAAAAACAGTAATATCCAAGGAGAAACTGGAGAATTGAACATCCGTATGAGGACGATCGGAATTCCAAACAAGAAACTCACCTTTCGGAGAAAAAATCTGGATCTTGCAGGGCGAATTTCAACAGTAGGGAAAGAAGTGAAGAAACCCTAATCGGTTGAAGATTGAAGTGAAGAAATGATCGGAAAATTGGGGTTTATAAATAAGGAATTGAGATTGAGAAGTCGCGAAGAAGATCCTCATGCTTGTGTTTTGTGTATATAAGCAGACTATATAAGACTTTTTACTTCAGCTTTTGATGATTGATTTCAGGGCTCTGTTTGGACACAACGATTAGATGCTCGCACTTCGGATGCCGCCGTTAACACGCTTTGAAAACGAACAGATAATTTAACCGTCCGTTACGGACCTTGGCCGCCGTTTCAAAACGGGTTGTCCCGTTACTGAACCGTACGGTATATATTATTTTTATTATTTTGGTACTTTATTTTAAGACTTTCCAATTTTAGTACTTAGAATTTAGGTAAAAACACAATTTGGGTCTAGAGAATTGAGTTTGAGTTATTAAACTTTATATTTTAACCCCTGAAGTTTTTTTATATATAAAAAAAATTATTTGGTGTTTGCAGTCACTATTCCGTTATTTAGTCTCATTTGATAATTATTTGATTTTTAAAAATTATGCGTTTTCTCACCATTTCTTTACAATAATTTTCAACTTTCATTATAATTCTAAGCAAAATTCAAAAAATAAATAAATATTTTTTTTTTCAAAACTTGAATTTTGAAATCACTTTGTAAAAGGCAGATAACAAAAAAAGAAATTCATTAGTGAAATTAGTGTTTATAGACTTAATTTTCAAAAAATAAAATAAAAAACCAAATGATTATGAAAATGGACCTTAACTAACGAAAAATCAATTTGATTTTATTTATTAAAAAAATATTGGCGAACAATCAATGGCAGTGAAGGTGTGAACGAAAAACAAACTATGCAAGCAAATAAACCTCAATGACCAAAAATGTATTTTTTTTTTTTTTTTTTTATAAGTTTTCCTTTTAGAAATTTGGAAAATATATTAAGTGAAACTTTGTAATAATATTTTTTTTATCAGTTAATTTTAATCAATTTTCAACTTTGTTGAAGTGAAACCCTGTCTCTTATTCAAGGTCAAAAGTTACATTTAGCAATGGAGTTGTTTACTTGCATTTTATAGAGAGAGCTAATAGATTTCCATATTCCATTTAGCAATCATATAATATGAATTTATTTCATGTATATAAAAAATTTGCTTGTTCTATTTTTGATAAATACAACATTTGCAAGAAATATTAAGATAAAAGGTTGCTACATTTAATTTGAAGTTCAACAATTTATGAAGGTGGAGATTTGAACATCTGATCTATTATGGTCGAGACTATAATGCCTTAACCGATTGACTTATGCTCAAGTTGGCTTTGTTTTGCCATTTCTATCGTAACTAGAAAGGCCAATCTAAAAGGGTCTAATTAAGAGCAAGTATATGATAAATAGGACATGAAAGGACATTGTTATTCAGTCATCTCAGCCATTTTCCATTTGGTTTTGCAGCAATCACAGTAAGCTATATCATTCTCTCATACACATCTATTTAACTTTAACATCAGCAAAATTTCACTGCACTATTTTTCAAGAGCAGGTTAATATTTTTTTTACCATCTCCCTAATTACCTCATCTATAAAGGGACTGAATTCTCAACATTCATAATAGAGATTTACAAAAAGGATGGTATCATCTACATCTACATGAGGATACTATTTTGACAAGATTCCATGTATTACTCTGCCTTTGAAGCTTCACTAAAAACCATCTTATAAAATTCTAAGCTGCAAATTGTCAATTATGAGCAGACCTCATATCATATAGGAATTGAATATGCTTCCTTCTTTCATTTTTGTAACGAATGAATTTTACAAATTTACAAATTTTGACCTTTTTTTTTTTTTTGTTTTTGTTTGGGGAGGGGGAGTTCCATAATAATGGTTACCTTATTCTGGTGTGGAGAAATAAATTAATCCAGTGATGAAGCAGAATATTCGACAAGCACGAGTGTTCGTTGAGCTGGAGCTGATTGAAGGACCATCCGCAAGCGGCTGGTAAGCTTGTACGTAAACGTCCATTGCATGGCCATCTCGGACTCCTTCATTTGGCGAACGATGGAAGCCTAGAAGAGGACAAGGGAGGAAAAGAGGGAAAAGCAATGAAGAAGATAACAATAAAACAAAATCTGAAACTTCTATATTTGAATTTCCTCATTGAGCCCCATATGTACAGATTTTCCCTAACTTACAATCTACTTCATAAAACATTCTTAAGATTATAGCCAAAATTTTAAAACTAAAAGTAGTTTTCAATATATCTATATATATTTGAAATTTTGAAATTTTAATAATATTTCAAAAGTATTTAAAAAAATTGACAGAAAAAGTCTTCAGGAAGTGCAAAAACACTAATAAATAGGTGCAAAGAGAACCTGAATGCGCTTTCCAAGCTGAACTTCAACTACAGTACCAAATGAGATATTACTGGTGAGCGATTTGAGAGGATCGGTGGTTGGAAAGGAGAGTAAACTTGGGATTTGTGGAGCATACACTAGTCTCCACCTAGCCTGACCAAATTCACCTTTTCCTTCAATTCTAGGCATTAGTTTCTCGAGCGTAGCAGTTGCAAGTTTCTTCAATGCTAATTGGCCATCGCCCTCCAATATCGATTCTGCCAATTGGTTCTCGAATGCCCGAGCAGCCTGAGCCAAGGGTGTTAGGATGTCAGAATAAACTGCCTAAAAACCACAATGTGATTCTTGATATGTTGATTGCAAGTAATGATTGGAACAACTAGATTAAAGGATCTTTTCTAAGAGTTGATCAGTCAATAATAGAAAGAGACCACCATCAGAGACTTTGTTAAAACTGACAACATGAAGAGAAGCCTTATTATACAATTCAAATTATCTGAAGATTGAAAGAAAGATTGTCCCAGACACTAGGAAGTGAAACTTATGGAACAACTTAAAATGAATTACACTCAACCATATTACGTCATTAGATATTCGAGACAGTCTAGCATCTAAGAAAATAATCTAAAAAAAAAACTCAAATATAGTATTTGTTACTAACTTACTATTAAGAAAGTAGTAAGAATACCAAAGAACACAAGACATGATCCCCTATTTATAGAGTTAAGTAAACCACTTGTTGAACAACAAGCTAACTAAAACTAATTAACAACTAAAAGCTTACAAAAAGAAAAAGAAAAAAAAATCAGAACAAAGCAACAGCATCGCTCCTAATTACACTACATCAATTCACTCCCTCTAGAAAATAATCTGTCCTTGACTAGTCAAACTTAAAAGATAATGAAGTCAAGAACTGAAGAACATAGTTTCAAATCTACTTCTTTCGAAGCTGCTTTTGGAATGAGGATTAACAGAAAAAAACCATTATGGCGGGTATAAAAAATATTCCATATTAAGTTTCATGTCATTCAAACAGAATTAATTCTTCTTTGAGCAAACAACGCTTGTCAGTCTAACAATTACCTCGGTGGGTGAGAGAGCATCTTGTTCCACAGAACGGGTTGACGTCACCACCAATTTGTCTTGCCATTTGCTTGCCCGACTTTGTATTCGAATCTGCCACTCGGAACCAACTAAAGCTAAATCTAGCATAGGATCTAGCCCATTCTCAGGTTCAAAAGTTGCTATATTTAGATGCTCCCGTTTCAGTCTTGCCTGCATAGTTAAGGTTAATATCCGCTTCTTTTGCTTAGAAAAAGAACCAGTATAGGAAAGATTTTGACAAAGACTAACCTGGGTTGCAAGAAGATTTACGTCACCATTATCGAAAGTTAAAGTTCCTTTTGGTTGAATACTTTTAGCATGAGCAAACCCATTTAGCTCAAGCTCTCCACTCACAGCAAAGTTGAGAATCAAAGGATAAAGAATTCTTAATTCTGGTCCAAGAACAAGCTTCAAATCACTAAGGCAGACATCGACACTAGGTTTAATGTTTACATTTCTGGACTCCTTTTCAGCGTCAGCTGATTTATCTGATAAGAAGCGAAATAAACAATACAAAAAGACATTATAGTTTATTTGTATTCCCACCAATTATATTCACAAATTCGTGTACATAGTTTTGGTAAATTGTCATACAGAGTCATGAAATTAACAGGTCAAACAGTTTTAAATTCCTACAGCGGAAAAAATTTATACTAAAATAAAACTTCATGCTGCATTCACTAATGTTGGCTGAATTATTTAAATACTTAATTTGAAAGCTTGACAAAAGACTCAAAATCAATACTATTGCTAATACAATTTCTTTTTTTGATGCGAACACTTTTTTTAGAATATCATTACAATTAGGATTTGAATTGGACCAAGCTCCTTTTGCTATACAAAGTTGATTCGAATTGGTCCAAACTTCTCATCTTCTAAAAAAGGACTACAAATGTTTTTTTTAACTAACTTCAAAGCAATGCACGTTATCCAGATAAAAATGTTTATGAAATCATAAAATCTATGCAAGAAATAAGAGTTTCATTTTTCAAATACCACTCAACTCTACAAATAAATTATCAATAAGCAATAACACAAGGTAACAACTAAAATAAGAATTAGTAGAGGTTTATGGAAATATCAGCAGAAGGAATTTGCACACTTCAACCATATTCTTATAAAAAAAATCGAAAGGTAAAGAAATATCAAAGCAGGGATCATGATAGATGTCTATTTTATCTTTGAAGATAGACAAAAGAATGATAATTGGAAATAAAAAGAAATTAGACTAAAATAATGGTCTTCAAAAGAGACAGAGGAGAGGAGACATGCTTGAATGAAATTGTATACATTCTAGTCAGACAGTCCACTAACACAAGTCCCAAACCAAAAGAAAAAGAATTTGAGCAGACCTTTAGCAAAAAACTAATCCACATTCGCATTTATCCCTAATTCTGATACAAGGATGTCAGAGCAAGAAAACTATGGGTGCTTGTGAAATTCATACGTAACGAGAAGGTACAGAGATGGAAAATAAAAATATCACCTCGAGGTGCATGGAATCTATGGAATCTAGTTTTCAACGCTGTAGAATCTGAACTGAAAAATGGTGAAGCATATTTAGAAGCAACTACTTGGTTAGAACTGCCGGAAGGAAGACTGAACTGGTCTGATACCACTTTACTAAATGAAGCAGCTCCACTACCCTTATCATGAGGTAGATATGCTTCTCCGCGACTCAATTGAATATTTCCAGAGATGTTTGGTTGCAATATTGACCCAGTAATTTGCATTTGAGAGTCAACTTGGCCACTGCAATTTTATGGATATAGATAAATATTTTAATTTAATGGAGCAACCGTCATAGAGCAAAAATGATAACTGAAGAAAAAAAAAATCTTTTCCTTATTAGGATGAATGGAAGTACAAAAGCAATGCCCAAAAGATAACATAAAGCAAACTACAAAAAAAGCAGCACTAGTATGACATACTCCAAACCCCCTCCCAGGACTCTCAACATCTTCAAAAATTACCCTATATCTTTCTAGCTAGATACTCCAAATAATTGCAAAACAAGGCATATCTGTTGTTTCTAAGAGAGAAGAGAAATGGGAATGCAACTACTACATTTTCATTCAATAAAATTTGATCTTAAATACACTTTCTAAATGCTAAAAGTAACTTATTAACTCCATAAAAACAGCCACTAACTCTATCTCCACAAAAATAGCCACTTACTCCACTAACTCTAAATATATCAATACTTACCCCACTAACTTCAAATATAGCAATTTACTAAAAATAGACTTTAGCTTTGAGTTAACTAACATACTCCTCCTAACTCAAATGCTGCAAACATCTAGCTTGCTCCTAACACAACTACACTACTTCTCTCATATACCTCACTCAGCAGTCTAGTTCTTTAACTGGTGTATCATCAACCAGTTCATAAGGATCCAGAGAAACTTCTTGTTTCTTCACCTCTGCTTCTTCTGTCCAGTCCCAATCCTCATCCTCCAAGAATTGAACATCCCTACTAATCACCATCTTCTTTTTGTGAGGTTGATAGATCTTGTACGCTTTAGACATCATGGTGTAGCCTACAAAGATTCTTGCTTTTGCCTTTTCACTCAACATGTCTCTCTCCACCTATAGAACATGAGAAAAGCACAAACAACCAAACACCTTCAAATTTTTCAGTTTTGGTTTAGTACTAAACCAAACTTCATAGGGTGTCTTCTTCTCCAATACCCTTGTAGGTAGTCTATTCAATAAAAACAGGGATGTATTTGTTGCTTCAGCCTGAAACTCCTTTGACAAGTTCTTCTCATGCAACATGCATCTTGTCATCTCCATAATACTCCTGTTCTTCCTCTCACTAACTCCATTTTGTTGTGGAGTATATGGAACAGTGAGCTGATGCTCTCTTCCAGCTTCTTCACAAAAGGAATTGAACCTTTGTGACGTGTATTCAGTCCCGTTATCGGACCTCACCACCTGAATCTGACAACCACTCTGATTCTCAACCCATCCTTAAAACTTCAGAAACACTTCAGCTACTTCAGACTTATGCTTCATGAAGTAAATCCAACACATTTTGGTATAATCATCAATAAAGATAATGAAATACCTGCTACCATTGAGTGAGAGAGTTGGTTGAGGTCCACACAAGTCGGTGTGGATGAGCTGCAACTTCTCTGTTGCTTTCCAAATTGACTTCTTGAATGGCAGACTTGTTTGCTTCCCTGTCAAACAAGCTTTGCTTTTTGTTTTCAGCTCCTCCAGAATTGGTATTCCAACTGCCATCTCATTCTTCTGCAAATACTGCAACCCCTTCTGATGAAAATGCCCTAACCTCTTGTGCTATAGCTCAGTGTCACTCACTTGACACTTGAAAGCTATTTGTTCCTTCTCGAGTGGATCCAATAAGAAGCTCTTGTACTGCATCTTTATTTTGAACAACTCATTTCCACTGGAATCGAAAATAAGACATTTTTCTTCTTCAAATAACACTTTGAATTTCTTCTCTACTAGTTGACCAACACTTAATAAGTTTTGATCAATCTCTGGAACTAGGAGCACTTCAGTAATCAACTTGGTTCCTGCACAACTCTCTATTGACACTGTGCCCTTCCCCTTCACTTCTAGATACTCACCATTCCCTATCTTCACCCTTGACTTGAATGACTTGTCAAGGTCCTTGAACAACTCCTTGTCACCTGTCATGTGATTGGTACACCCACTATCAACCAACCAACTGTCACATTGAGTGACTGATGATAAACAGGTAGCCACAAAGAGTTGATCTCCTTCTTGTTGTACTGCAGCATGTGCTCCTCCTTGCTGTTGAGATCCCTTACAGAATCTCTCTATGTGCCCCATTAAATGACACCTTCTACACTTCACATTTGGCCTTCTCCAGCATCTGAAGTGTGGATGATTATGTTTCCCACAGTGCTTGCATGCACTGCCCTTGCTGAAACCTGCACTTCCATCATCCTTTACAGCATAATCTGAGCTACTACTGCGACTATCCTTTCTTCCTCTCCACTTCTTCTCTCTTCCACTTTCTCCCTGCTGCATTCTGACTTTCAGTGCCCCCTCAATGCTTCCTTCTTGCCTCATCAACCTCCTTTGCTCTTGTGCTTGCAAAGCACTTACTAACTCTATCACCTTGAGTTTAGAGAGGTCTTTGGTATTTTCTAAGGAAGCAATGGTTGCTTCATATTTCTCAGGAACTGAAACCAGAATTTTCTGAACCAATCTATTGTCAGATAAATCAGTTCCTAATGCTCTTGCCTTGTCGGCAATCGCAATCAACTTGTCTGAGTATTCTTTAATGGACTCAGACTCCTTCATTTGCATTCTCTCGAATTCCCTCACCAAGTTCAACACTTTCATGCCCTTGATCCTCTCATCACCTTCAAACTCACCTTTGAGGAAGTCCCAGATCTCCTTTGCTGACTTCAAGGCCATAATTCTGTTGAATATGGATGAAGACACAGCTGCATATAGGCAAGCTCTAGCTTTTGCCTTCCTGGTGACCCTCTCCTTGTGAGTCTTGATCTGGTTGATTGTTGAATTATCGGTAAGTGCAGCAACCTCATAGTCGCTCTCAACTGCTTCCCAATAATCACAAGCCTCCATGTAGGCTTGCATTCTGATAGCCCATGCTTGGTAGTTTTCTCCATCAAACACTGGTGGAGCCAGTGAAGAAAGACTGCTCGATCCTGATTCCATCTCACTCAAATCTCAAAGTGTATCACTCGGTTTCTCTAAGGGATATCTTACTAACTCTCACTCACAGGCCCCTTAAGAATTTTAGCTCTGATACCACTGTTGTTTCTAAGAGAGAAGAGAAATGGGAATGCAGCTACTACATTTTCATTCAATAAAATCTGATCTCAAATACACTTTCTAAATGCTAAAAGTAACTTAGTTAACTCCATAAAAACAACCACTAACTCTAACTCCACAAAAATAGCCACTTACTCCACTAACTCTAAATATATTAATACTTACCCCACTAACTTCAAATATAGCAATTTACTAAAACTAGACTTTAGCTTTGAGTTAACTAACAATGTCTACCAAAATATCTGCCCACTGTTACCGGAAGGGAGACAAATGAGCATTTCCTCCATCGTGTCTGGCCAATCTTTGTTAGGAACTAAACTTACGCTTACGCTGAACATTTCAAAGAATCTGTATCAAATTCAATGAGAAATTCCGTTTCTTGTTCAGAAAAATTCAACAACACATTCAATGTCATAAAACAAGAAAATGCGGAAAAATTATGAAATTATTTGTCATGGGAGCCAAAGAGATGCCACAGAGAAAAAGTTAAGCCACATTGTATGAATCAAATCCTAAACATCAAGAAAAACCAGATGTACAAATTCAAAATTAAGCTTCCACAACCTTTTCATACATCACAGAGTACTTAAAAGTCAGAAATTAGATAAGGAACCTGAAAATATTCTTTGAGCGAACTTCCAGAACTTCACATTTTAAATCAATCTTGTCGCCAAGGGATGCTTCACTGGATCTAAGGGGCAGATTCCCTTTCACAATCAACTTCCCTCTTCTGCTTACACGACTTTCCAAGGAATTGATGCACAGCCTATTTGATCTAACATGGACCGTGCCACCAAAGTTTATGAGTGGTTTAGGGAGCACAGGCGAAGATATTGAAGCCCTGTGGAAAGATGCAGATCCGTCGAGTACTGGATCCTCAATGGTCCCTCTTACCTATTTATTTAGAGCATATATAATTGAAACACATTCTGAAATAAATTAGATGATACAAAGCCATGATGAATTTGAAGTGTGCTCACCTGAAGTAGGATGTCAGCATTTCCATGAAGCCAGTTGACATGAGGAGACAAAGCTGTTAGTAACAGCATGCCTCCATCTTTAATATCTGCATCAACCCTAACTTCTCCAACATCCAAAAGATTCCAGTTTAATCCTTTAAGGCCTTCTGCCAATTGAGTATTCCAACCTTCTTCATTTCTCTCTCTAAAATTTTTTCTGTCAGCGAACTTATCCCTAACCTTTTCCTTCCCCCAAGCATGGATCAAAGTTGCCCTACTTGTATCAGTTTCCAGTTCTTCCACCTCTACCATGCTATTTTGGACAAACATCACAGGAATGCTTCCTTGAACATGTACATGGCCATTTTGGATAATTGGTTCAAATTTTGCATTGAACAAAAAACGGCTGCTTGAGGTAAGGGAAGCAACAACTTCAGCTCGACCAAGATCAACGCCACCAATGGCACCATCAAGGAGCCTTACTTGCACATCACATTCTGGTTTTGCGAGATTACCTCTGAGATCTCCCTCCATGTGCAGTATACCTCTAATTGGAGCTACAAGTTGCCTCAATGAGTGAACAAGATCTTTTGCTGAAGATTCAATAACCTGAACCACAGTAGGAACTAAACTGACGGGAAAATTGAGAACAGCAAAGTGAAGATTAGTTATGGGGCCAAACAAAGTTCCATCTGCATGAATTGTGGCATTATCCTTCTGGATAAAACATTTTTCTAGCCGCAAACCATCGTTATTGCTGTATGCACCAACAGCCAAAACACGCTGTGTTTTGTAGGTTCCCCATTCCCAGTCTTCCCCATGAAAGTCAAACTCTGCCTGACAAAAACACCAAGGCATGACAGTCATTCTTAGAAGCCAATATCCAAGCCATAGAAACATAAATAATTGTTGGCAGCAATGATATGGATTTCTATTGTTTATCCAAAAGAAGACATGTAGTTGATGCTTTTCCACAATTAAACTCAATAAAATATTGAACTCTTGAGATAAATTATTTCAGAAAGTATACCGCTTATTAAGGAAATTAGGATAAGGCTCAGACAGTAACATACTTCCAGTTCATCAACGTAACTTTCAACCAGAACGTTTAAGGCCATATAATTTAATGTACCATTGCTAGTAATTGGACACAAAAAGGGAAATATTTCTTCAACTTTTTATGGCCTAAAAATTATAACTCAAGATCTACCATTGTATCCCCATTGCCTCCACCACTCGCATCAAGAGAGCCACGCCAGCAGCCTCTGAGTTCAGATAAACCTGGAAGAGACAAATCTTCAAGGACAATTTCATCTGATAGAATAAATTGCCTCCGTATCACCTGGAAAAGTAAGATAAAGACAAAACATGATGGAGTTTGGATGCATAGCCTCAGTGCAGCTCAAAACAAGATCATTGATCAAGAAAAGAAACAAAGACATTTCTGTGAAGATACGACTATGGAGTGATAAATGCAAGTTAGAAATAGTTAAAATATTGCAGCTTTTAATCATTCTGTCAAAAAGTACCTCGATCAGATCTTGAACACTTTCAGTGTATAATCCAACAGCTTGCAAAGTTTGAATAAAAAGATCCTGCATTTGATTGCAAAATTAGAAATTTGTCAAGTAACGATAACACACTTCACATACAAAATACCCACAAATTAAAAGCTCCATCATTTTCTATTTTCTTGCAAGGTGAACTTTTAGTCCATCATATCTATTTTTTATTTGTCAGTATATGCGATACTAAAGAAATCCATAAGAGCCTTAAGATCACTGTTCACTTCAATTTAACTTTTTTTCTTATTATAAAACAAACATTTTATTAATAACCACAAAAAATACAAGAGTTCCACTACAGGGGATAAGATCAAACGCAGAAGGATGCGTCCATAGGCAATTTTTAAACCTTTTTGGGGTTTTTTGGTGTTTCCAAGGAGCGGGGATGAGGCCTTAATTCAGTTAATTGATGGAGCTCCTTTTCGTGGGCAAGCAAAAATCCTCTGGTGCTTCTTTTTGGTAGATTTGGTTCGAGAGGAATCAAAGAGTCGTCAAAGAGTAAGACTATGTCTAGCACCGACGAGTTTGGGATTCTGCTAGGCTCTTTGCATCCATCTGGTGTTCTCTCTCTATTCTTTTTTGTACATATTAGGACCAATTTGTGATCTTTTTTGTAGCCTCAGCCTTTGGGATTTCTCATTTCCCTCTTTTTTGTCTCTTATAAAAAAGAAAAAAAAGAAAAAGAGGATGCGTCCATGGACCACTTTCCTTCTCAAAATCATCTTTTACCCCAAAGAGGAATACCAAAAAACCATTGACTAGACATAATCCCAACTCTACACCAGGATAGGCCAAATAGATAGAAAAAGTAATCTCATAACTTCAAAAAAAAAAATACAACTAAGAGGTGCTAAGGTCTTCCCCCATCCTTGAGTATCATGCACCAATTAAGAAATAGCTCATATAAAGATTTCCTAGTACTTCAATATGAATATCCTACTATGGCGTTGGAAGCCAAAGAAATAAAACCTTTCACAAATGATATGGCCATTTCCATCAAAATGCTAGGCGTTTTTTTTTAGGAAACAAAAACAATTTCATTGATAATATGAAAGAGTGGTACAATATCCTATCCTGTTAATTACAAAAGACACCTCCATTGATTATAGAGAATGGTTAGATCGTAATTACAAAAAGGAGAAATTAACCGAATAATATGATTGTCTCTTTGCTTCTAAGTATTGGGCTACGATTCTTAGAGCTTTTGATTGGTCGATGGTTATGCCGAATAATATGATTGACTTGTTGGCATCTATTTTTGTTCATCATCCTTTTAAAGGAGAAAGGAAGACAATTTGCCTGGCCTTCAATAGAGTGTTCCTCTGGTTCCTTTGGGGTGAGCGGAATGCTCGTATTTTCAGAGACGTTTTCTCTTCTTTTGCTAGGTTCAAGGACCTTATAACTTTCAATGCTTTATATTGGTGTAAATGTAAATCACCTTTTTTCCAGTTACAGTCTTTCTTATTTGACTTATAATTGGATGTCTTTCCTGTAATTCACCTTTTGGTGCCCGAGCTTATGCTCTTTTCATTTATCAATGAATTGTTTCTTCTATAAAAAAAAACTTGCTCCAAGTGATAGCTAAAAGAGTCGTTGAGTCGATGAAATGATGAGCATCTTTGAAAATGTCCCTCAATATGCGAGTATTCCTCTCATTCTATAGATTCTATATGAAAGCTCGGACAAAACAGAGCCATAGGGTCTTCTTTGCTTTCTTGAAGGGGTGGCCCATGAAAAGAATGTAGATTAATGAGAGGATATTTCCAGAACAGGGGAAAGACCATCCGAAGGCATCAAGAAGGAAATTCCAAAACGCTAGGCGTAAATTTGACAAAAAAATGGCATTACTTTACCCCATTAGATTTGAAACCTTACACGTTCACACCATAAAAAAAAAACAAATAAATAAAAGGAAATGCTTTAAGGTTGAGTTAAGCTATGGTTGAAGTTTTAAGCAAACATAAGTTTTTGAGAAAAATACACTTTTGGTCTCTGAAGTTTGGATTTGGTTCACTATTAGTTCTTGAGTTTTCAAATTTGACATTTTAGCTCCCGAGGTTTGGGTCCCAAACCTCAGAGACCAAAAGTGTATTTTAAGTTTTTTACCACATTTTAGAAGATAATAACAAGAGAAATCAATCTTGTTGTAGTAATGAAGAGATAACCTTGGATCTTGAGTGAACCGAAGGATCTGTACTTCGAGAAATAAGTCGGGCTAGTGGAAGCATCTCGGCAACCTCAGCCCTAGGAACTTCCAGTCTCATCCTCCATCTTCCCATGGAAGATATGACACTGCTCAGATGCGAAGTCATTGCCTTTTTCAAAAGTCCACTGCTTTCTTTACCAGTAACATTTCGATCACGGCTTCCAGGAAGCACATACTCACCTTGAAGCTCATAACGACTGTTGCTTTGCTCTAGAATAGTTTTCTCAATAGTGATCTAAAGATGCATATGGGCAAGGTACATCGTTAGATATTTAATAGCAGATGCAAAGTATAAAAGCTCAAATGCATGAATAAAATAACGAAGAGATTGAAACACCAAAAAAAAGGGCCCACAAAGTCATTTTTGCTTATGGACATATGATCATCAAGCAATTAGGGTTGTCTGGTTCAAATTTTACATAGAATTTAGGATGCTTGGAAACCAAATAACTAGGCATAAAAGTCTGAGAATAAGTGATATGTCTTTGCTTTTGCATGATATATCATATATGTTTGTGCAACAACTTAAGAATTTCAATAACTAGAGATTTGTTTTGAGTTGATTCCTTGGTAGGTTGACCACCAAGGATTGAACCCATTCCCTCTAGGAGGGCTTTAAAAGTCACAAGGCCCTTCATGACCACTAGGCCAACCCTGGATTGGATGGTTCTATAACTAGAACTTATTAACCACATACTAAATCAATTGACCTCTTTAAAATTAATCAATCAATTTTAATTGTCTTCATCTTCTCAAAAACAAAATTGTCTTTGTTAATTACTTATTTATATTATATTAATATTATTTTATCAATTTAATTTAATTTAACAATTAATTATAATAATCTTAATATGATTTTATCAATTAAAGATAAAAGTCATTCAGTAATTAATTGAATCACTTTAAATATTTTTTATTAATCAAAATTAAATTTATTAACTCTTATCCAGTAAAGCTTTAATCTAATCTAGGTTAAAACTATTTAATTATAAAATACCCTTATCAAATAATATCAATTATTAAAATAAATTTATTAAGCTCGATTTCCACCGTCGAGAACTTTGAGTGGAAGGTTCTTCAACCTTCTCAACAAAAAACAAAAAAAAATATTCCACTTTCTCACCCACATTCTCCTCTTGTTGAAGGTAAAAACGACTCCAACGTGAGTATGGATAATTTTTAACTCTGTGGCAATAAAATATAACCTTTATTTGATATATTTTATGATCCACATATAATAGAAAGAAAAAATCAAACTCAAAGATTGGAGGTAACAGCCTCCAATCTGTTACCTATCCAATTGATATTTATTTGATATGTTTTTTCGTGACATTTCATCTACTTTTGGTCATTTTCTAGAATTTGTTATTTGTCATGCTCTCCTATGTATTAAAGGAAGTGCACCTTTCTCTCATTACAGTTTATCTTCGTTAACCTCCAATTAGAGGGTATTTATGTAATTCACCTATGGGTGCTCGGAGTTTACTCCTCCATTTCATTTATCAATGAAATTGTTTCCCTTCTCAAAAAAAAAAAAAGATTGGAGGTAACAGCAGGCTATGCTTATTAATAACAAAAATTAATGGAACAATAAAAGCAAGTAAATATATGCTTAGGACTTACCACATCTCCACTCCATCTAGCAGCAATATCTAAAGCTTCACCCAGCACGCCACTGAATTTTGGGCCAAGAACTGATAAAACCCCATGGCCTCTTCTTTTCTGAAGATTAAGTTCAATTTCTGCCTGAAAGTAAACGGTTTGTGGAGTACAAGCTTCAAATATAAACTCACAATTCAAACAAAGATTACAACAATATAAAATAGCAAGTAAAAAAATGGAAGAGGAAAAAGAAGAAATCACATCAGAATGAGTGGGAAAACGATCAACTTCCATTTAAGGCAAGTTTCAAAACTTCAATAAAATAAGATCACCAAAAACACGTTGAATTAGCTAATATCAATCATAAACTTTATAAACATAATTGAATTTGCCTTTTTGGAAAAAGAAATACATAGGTACTTTTGTGATGGTATGGTTTGATTGTTGTTGTGCATAGTTTTATGCGCTCTCATAATCTCTGAAATATATCTCATTTCTTCCTCATCTTTACAAAAGAGTACAGTATCCTCAGAAAATTTATATGTGAGATGTGTGAATGTGATGTTTGTTCAATCTATTTAAAACATCACCAACCCATACAAAAAGAAAGAAGAAAGAAGGTCTCTTTGTCACAAACTTTTTGTTGCCTTTATCTATCCCTTTGATCTACCATTGATAAAATTATATATATATAAAATTGTATCAAGAGCAAGATTGAGTGCCTTACCCTTTGTATTGCTCCCCTAAGAGAAGCCAGCTCCAAGTCATCAAGTGGCAAATGACGCAACTATACCAACAGACATAAAGAATATGGGAGATCATAATCAGCTTATCATGTTCTTAGGGTATCAACTGTCTACGGTGTGGTAAGCTTGTGACACAAAGTACAAAAGATCCTTTCTTTGAAAGATCAAAACAATATGTATACCTCCAAATGTGCAGATCGAAATGGTTGGTAACACACATTGGCTCTTAATTGCCCCCTTTGGAGGGAAAAAGAGAACAACTTCGACTTTCTAGTATTATCTGAGCTAGGCTTCAATGACCCCACAATTTCTACTGAAAGACTTTCATCTGGCCGACCTGTTGCATCCAACTGCAGCAACAGAGAGAAGATAGAGCACAAAAATAAAGAACCATTGATAAATAGATTCTGAAAACCAAAACTTGAAGATAACGATAGCAAGTTCGAGGCAGCAACAAGAGACCTAAAGGCCAAGAATTCCAGAAAACCAAACTCCAAACGAAGAAAACAGACAGGAGGCAAGTGGGTGGAGTGTTATTACGAAAAGAAATTTGACAGATGATGAATTTAGTGAGTTCCAGGAGATATCTGAAGATTTAAACGGAGTATTTCTGAGTGGAAGAGAAAGTAGAGATGGTGATCCAAAAGATCCTCCTTCTTTAACCTAATGAATACAAGGTTAATTATGAATTTATAAAAAAAAAAAAAAAAAAAAAAATTAGACTAAAAAAAAAAACTAGATACAATTTGGAATGAAAAGGTATCTAAGAAGTTGTTCATTATGTGCAGTGTTTTAAAAGGCGCAAGGCGCACTTAGGCGCAAAGACCCTCTGGAGCCTAGGCGGCGCAAGGCGCACAATAAAGCGCGGGCTTTATTTTGCGAGGCGCACTTTGTATAGAAAAAAAATATAAAAAAATATAAAGAAGAGAAAGCATGGTTGAAGTGGAAATATGAAAAGAAAAAAAAAACTTTTAGGATTAGTTGGAATGTCTTGAATCTGTTATAAAGAAGAGAAAGCATGATACGGGGGTCTCGCCCTGGTGGGGTATGGGGGCAACGCCCCTAAAGAAAAAATCAGATTTGGGTTTGTTAATTTTTTTTTTTTTTAATAGTTGAAAAAGCCCGTGCGCCTTAGGGCATAAATGAGGGGTTTAATGGGAAGGCGCGCGCCTTATTAAGTGCGCCTTGCGCCTGGGCGCGCCTTTTAAAACAATAATTATGTGGACACGTTGCCTAGAAGACCAAGCATGGCAGAAGGATTACATGAGTCTTAGTCCATCTTTGTGTGTAGTGTAGTGTTGCCTTAAGACCAAGCATGGCAGAAGGATTACATGAGTCTTAGTCCATCTTTGTGTGTAGTGTAGTGTGTAGGTCGCAGAGGAAAGTGTTGTTGGCAAAAACTGTTGGACCTCTTTGATGCAGCAATTTTAGATCTATTGGGTCTTTGATAGAGATGCAAAAGACAACATATGTCAGTTGTTTTGTGGTAATAGATTTAGAGGGAGAGCAACACTTTGGATAAAAGCGGCAAAGGCATTGTGCTGGGGATTATAATTAGAGAGGAACTATCGACAAGTTAATGGAAATAAACGACAATGGAATGAAGTTTTATTTGGGTAAATTCTATCGTTCATCATGATGTTATATAACTAACTCTTTTTGCAACTATACTTCTTTTTTTTTTTTTTTTTTGAAAAGCAACTATACTCCTTTATAATTAACATAAATTGGAGTGCATTTTATAGGGCATCTTTTTTGCATAACACTTCACTAAATAAACTTAAAGTTTGGTTTCCTCCTACTAAAGATTCAAAAAATTCTCAAACTTTGGCTCCGACTAGAAAAAAACTTGTAAGACAACGAACTAGAGGAGTATTCAAGCTCCGGGATATTTTACATGCTGCCAAACCTAATTAGACATCACATTTAAACAGAAACACGAGCCAATTGAAGCTAAAACATTTCAACCAGTATTTGAAAACTTGAGGAACAAAGGAGATACCTTATGCAGGGAAATATATGCAAAGCAAAACAAATAAATTCATATGTTAATTTCAAAATTAAGACTAATTTTTTCTAGAAGAGAGTACTTTAGATAGAACCTTGATTGACTCACGAGTCATGCTCAATTGCCCAGCAAGCTTAGGTGCCAGAATCAACTGATTCAGCTTAAGACCAGAAATTGAAACCTCACCAGCAAGACTATTATTATTCTCATCATCAATTGTCTGCACCTGCTGCTTACTCTTCTCAATACTAAAATCTTGACTAGAGCTACCATTCGAAGGTCTCACAACTTTCCCCACAAACTTAATCCTTCCGGTTGCTTTTAGATGCGTAGGCCTTGGAGATTCAAAAATATAAGAGACTAAGCTCAAGAACTCAAAACCATGCATATGTAAATCCAACTCCACTCCATCAATAGTACATGACGGAGTCCTCTTTGCATCAAACACTTCTTCATCTAGCATATTCTCTTCAGAATACGATGTTTGCATTTTTGAATACAGTTCAAAAGCAACAGAGGAAGAATTAACAATAATATAATCATGAGAAATATTGATATCTCCTCGAGCATCCCTGAATGATCCTTCAGCATATGGTGCAGTCCAGTTAATGTTAAACCTCCTGCCCAAAGGAAGAGAGGAAAAGATGTAACCAACCCAAAGCACGGTGAAATTCCAGGAGATTCTAAAAGACAACCATGAAATAATGTTGACAGATCCGAAGAGGAAGACGGACAGTTTTGAATTAACAATTGAAAAGAAAAGCAAACAGTATTACGGTCTCAAGAGGGATCCGGAAACTTTGGTTTCCCCATTTAAAAGCCCCAATTTGAGTGGCATCAAATCTAAAGAGCCAGGCATATATCGATGCATGATTTTATCAAATGACAGATTTCCTGAAAAATTTAGATCCATTGCTGTATCATCCAGCTCACCCTGAAAAGAAATAAATTTGACATCAGAATAGGACATTAATGAACTTCCAGCTAAAGAGAAAAAATAACAAAAATTTATGTCCTAAAAATACAGATATGAAAAAATAATTCCTCAAATTATGTTTAAGACACTCAGGAATACCCAACAGTCCCATTTACTTCTCAGTCAACCTACCACAAAATTTAATATGATAACTATTTTTTTTTTATCCGTGAGTGTCCGGACCAACTTACGCGCACCTCGACTAATCTCACAGGACAACCGCCTGACCCTACAACATTTAAGCTCCAAAGGTGGAAGGCTTGCTTTGACACGATCTGTCCTTTGGAGTGTCTCCCTATTTTCTTTCCCTTTTCAAAGTCCCTGTCAAAGTGGCCAAAACCTTGGGGAAAACTCCATAAAGGGATTTTATATGGGAAGGTGTTGGCTCTGAACAAAGAAGCCACCTTGTAAGCTGGAAATGGGCTACGCCTCCTCAATCCTTCGACAGCCTTGGAATAGAATCTTTAAGAGCAAGAAACAACGCTTTACTTGTCAAGTGGCTATGGAGATTTATTTACGAGGAAAAAGTTCTTTGAAGGAGGGTGATCAGCAGTAAATATGGGCTTCAAGTTAATGGCTGACCAAGATCTCAAAAGGCAGTAAAGGTTGCTGCCCTTGACCCCGGCCACTTTTTCACATCATTTCTAAGTTTTCAACTGCAAAATGGCAAAAGCTTTAGTTTTGGGAGGATGAGTAGCTAGGCTCTTACCCTTCTCATAGAAATACAATAAAAATTGAAAGAAGGGAAAAAAAGAAATGGAACAAATACAAAAGTATAGTTTTCTGATAATGATAGTGACTGCTTGCATCGAAGAATGTTAAATCACCACTAAATCCAAAAGCTTAAGTTGATAGGTTGCGGTAAATTCAATCTTATATCAATACTTTAACACTCCCCGTCACTTGTGGGTTTGGAGGCTTGAAAATTTGTAGAAAGTTCAACAAGTGAAAATCAATAATAATTGGGGAGCTTTTGCTCTTTTTTCATTCATCAATGAAATCGTTTCTTATCCAAAAAATTAATAATTGGGGAGGAAATGACAATACATGGGTTTGAAAGGATCCCCTCCTCTAATACCAAGTTAAACACCATTAAACCCAAAAGTTTAAGCTAATGGGTTGGTAAATTTAATCTCGGGTCTGAACATAAATTGTCACAAATCTGAGTTTTTGGGTCTTGGAATTGATCGTCAACAAGCTCTCTCCCATTGCTAATTCCTTCGAGTGTAATCTTGGAACTTGGCCGACGACCTATTTGGGCATCCCCTTAATGGGAATCCTGGCTCTTCCACTTTCTAGACACCCATTATTGAAAAAGTGGAGAAGAGGTTGCACAATTGGGGAGCATCGCATATTTCTAAGGGAGGAAGACACACACTTATACAAGCTACTCTTGCCAACCTGCCAGTATATTATTTTTCCTTTTTCATTGCCCCTGCAAAGATCACAAAATCCATTGAGCAACTTCACAGACTTTTTCTTTGGAAAGGTGGTAAAGACAAGAAAGGTTGCTACCTTCTTAAGTGGTCTTCGATACAAGCTCCCATTGAAGAAGGAGGGTTGGGTATTTTATCTTCATCAGAAGAACATCTCCTTTTTTGGCGAAATGGATTTGATGCTTTAATCAAGAAAAGGAAGCTCTTTGGAGGAGAGTCATTGCTTCTAAATATGGAACTTTCTATATTTGAGAATTATGAATGAGGTATTTGTCCCACTTTGATCAAAAGCCGGGAATGAGGTATTTGTCATCATCCAAAGGCCCTTGGAAAACTAATGCAAAATTACAGCAGCTCGGTTTTTATCATATTGTCTACAAGGTGGGCAAGGGATACAAGACGATGTTTTGGAAGGATATTTGGTTGGAGAATCAAAACTTACAATTAAATTATCCCAATCTTTATCATCTTACTCTAAAAACATGAGGTCGAGGTCACTATTGCTGATTTATGGAACCCGGTATCTAGATGATGGAACCTTTTCATGAGAAGAAACCTAAACGAGGGGGAGATTGAAGAATGAGCTTCGCTATCCCATTTACTGTCGACCTATATTTCTAGGGACTTTGAGAACAATTGGCCATGGAATTTAGAGAAGGACGGCATTTTTTCCTCTAGATCGCTTCTCAGGAAGCTTGCATCTACTGGAAGCCTTGCAAATTCGGATTTCTACAAATATTTATGGAAATGAAATTCTCCAAGAAAAGGTGAATTTTTTGTTTGGGAGCTTAGTCATCAATACTTTTGACAAGCTCCAGCGTAGATATCCTTGGATTGCTATCTCCCCTAGAATCATGAGACTCGGATTCACCTCTTCAGCAACTGCCCCTTGGACTCATCTTTTTGGGCTTTTTAACAGGAAGCATTCGGCTGGTTTTTTGTACCTGGAGATATCTGCACCCTTCTCAATGTCTTTCATTGGCCACTCTTTCAAGAAGGAAAAACAGATTCTTTGGTGCAATTTTGTCACTGTTACTGGAACCTTTGGTTAGAAAGACAAAGAAAATCCAGAATTTCCACAGATAAGCAACAGTGCATACACACTTTTATTAATTCTACATCTTTCCTTGCTATTTCGTGGGGTCAACTTTCTCCACCTTTTTGTAATTATAGTTATGAGAAATTTCTTTTGTATCCTATTTCACCAATCGATGAAATGGTATTTGTTTCCTATCAAAAAAAAATCTCATATCAATACTTTAACAAAGAACAATAAAATTAGCTTAAAAGAGCTTTGTCTGAAGAAGAAGAAAAAATAATAATAATTTTTTGAATCAAGACACTAAACTTTTCATTAAAAAAATGAAAGGAGACTAATGCTCATAATATAAATAACCTCCAAGGAGGAGGAAAAAAGCAGAAAATAAAAGCAAACCAAAGATCTTACAATGGGTGAACAATAGATAACCAATTCAGATAAAGATCTTGAAAAGATAAAAATTCAAAAATAATAATAATAAAACTGTTTATGGCTAGTTGTGCACCTCTGGGCATATCCATGCATTCCCTGCCCCTCGAATTTCACCACCATCCACAAGGTTGGCTCTGATTCCATATAAGTCAGCAACCTACTCGAGTACAATTTTTTATGATCATTAACCAAGTATGCAGAAACACAAGAAAAATTATTGATGCTTTTACCCAGAAAAAACTTTAAATTTGCTAATAGCTATCTCAAAAACATACACAGTTGTCGATGTTAAAAGTGAAATTTGCTGAGACATAGGATAATGGAATACGGTCAACTGCTGCTATTGCACCAGCTTCTTTACTTTTCACAATTGCTTCAGAAGCACAGGAAGCCGGAAGATCCAAAATTGAATGATTCATCTTCCTGGAAACCATTCCACTTCCTACAAAGATGGGGGAATCCAATGGGCCTTGACAGTTGAACACAGCAGTTACCGAACCAGCTAACTGTTTTTTAGAAGAAAACAATTTCATTGATAAATGAAATGATGGAGAAAAACTCCAAACGTGAATAGGTGAGTTACATAAAAGTTCTCCAATTGGAGATTAAAGAAGATAAAACAGAACCAGCTAACTGTGATCAATATTATGAGAAGAATCTACAAGGAAGTCTGAAATGGTTCTTTAAAAGATTCTTCTCTAAGTTTTATTTTTTCTTATCATATGTGTGAGTGTGCCTTTAAAGGAAGAGAATAGCATGATAACCGAGAAGGGTCATGATAAGAAAGACTTCCCTCTTAACCCATTTGATTTTCCAGGAGAAAGAGGTAGAAGAGGAAATTCTATGAGTAACTTACAGGGAACAAGAAAGGCCGCATTTTGAAAGTTTTCATCAGGGCATTTACTTCAACACAAGGAACCTGGAAAGAATATAACAAATACGAGGTTACAACTTACAAGTCAGAAAGTAATATGAATAAACATGTAATCTTCAAAGGGATATATATAAACAAGTCGAAAGCAATATGTAGTAACGCAATAAGAATAGGGGACTATTACATGTAATCTTCAAAGGGATATATTACAGTAATTCTATTATACAAGATTCTCGGGAACAAAGACAAACAGGCCTGATCTGTATAGATCCTCTTTGGAGTAAGTGTCCACAGCTTGACATATGCATGAATGTGAATATGCAATGTACTGGATATTATAAACACTTCCACGTCTCCATGTTAAAAACTGTAAAATATATCTAAACAGCAAGGTATATTCATTTGATGAGATGTCGTACAAGTAAAATATATCCCACAAGAAGGCATTAAACCTGGCCCATGTTAAAACAAAATATAGAAATACCTGACACATCAAATGAAACTCTCCTTCTTCCGGATGAATGCCAAAGTCACCAGATGCCTCTAGTGGAGCACTGCCAAACCAACCACTTGCATTCTGTACAAATATTCTCTGACCACGGAAACACAAACATGCCGCCATTTCCTGCATGAATGCATGAATTACCATGATACTGTAGTTCTAAATCAGCATTGTAGGATAGTATTTTAAGAAATTATAAAAAATAAATAATAAAACCTACATTGAAAGCAGTGCTTCATGCTTCAACAGTAAATAAAGAATGAAATTTGAAAAGTAGACAGCAGTATTCAACACGCTCAAAAGCATAATAATATTATACTATATCCAAGTAATAAACATTTCAACTTGAAAAAGAGCATTGCCAGTACTATAATGCATTTCAGTATACAAAACCAAGCACTATTTTTTTTTTAAAACAGGACTAGTCCTGGGTTTTCAGTATACAAAACCCAGGACTATTGTTTATATATATATATAAGAAACTGAATTGTGAATTGAGAAAAAAAATGTACAACAACCTCAACCTCAGAGTTACAAAAAAGAGATTTTCAACTAATCAGAAAAATTATGAGGGAGTATTCAAAAAGTGTGTGGGCCTAAAAGACTCCAAACAGACATGAAAAACCCATTTCTTCCAGCCGCTGATCCCTTGATTTCTCTGTTTCCATAATGATTTTTCTATCCCACCCTAACCATATATTCCACAAAAACATTGTGCAAGCATTAATCCATAAAACCTTCCTCTGAGGGCTTAAACTCTAGCCCACAATGACTTGAAAAACCTTAAATTTGCTAAAAGCTAATCCGACATATGGACCCAGGCCATCTCAAAAGCCTCCATCAGCCTTAACCAAAATGAAACTACAGTCAAAGAATAAAAATGATGGTTGGCATCCTCCTGAGAATACCGCATAAAGATCACCTATTTGGGTAGAGTATCAAAGAAGAATTGTGTTTCTGCAACTTATTTTTCATATTGATGCCGCCTAAGAATAGAAACAAAAGAAACCCCTTACATTTCTTAGGCAGCTTCTGCTTCCACACAGAGACTTGCAGAATTGACAAGGAAAAACTTTATCCCTTTCCGTGAAGGTAACAAAAAGCAATTTGTCTGTGAAGAACTGATTCTTATCAAACTTCCAAACTCCGATCCTCCAGATTACAGAGAAACCCTGTCTTTAAACCATTCCTAACAGAATTCCAATCTACCAGCTCTCTGTTCAAGAACGCCTCTCTATCAGAGGGTGCCAAACAGTAGCTACTAGCTAGTATATACCGAACATCCTTTGTTCTATCTTTTTTCTGGAGGAATAAAATTCTGGGAAAGCAGTCTTTGAATCTTTCATTGCCACTCCAATCAACTATTGTTATAAAATTGAACATTTTCCTATCAATGAAAAGCTTATTTCTTGTTAACTATTACTTTTTGTTAACTATTGTTAGAATCCCTACCACAAAGTATCCATTTAGCATCAAAAGAACAGGAACAGACATCTAGCCATGACAGCATATTCCCCTATAAACTACAAAAAGCAGTAATCTTGCAACGGGCTTAAATTTCTACTGGTATAGCAGAGAATTCGTCCATTTGAAATGAAGGAAACATGTTACACTGACAATGTCGGACTTACAGTAAAGCTTGATGGAGCATCAAAGATCTTAAAGGCCAAACCGGTCACATCAAGTTGCCCTTGAAAATTAGGAAATGTATCTCCTCTCGACATGCACAAGTGAACCTAAAAACAGATTCACAAAATAAAGAGAATTGATAGGCAGTCTACATAAAACAAATGCAATTTTACAGTATCATTTTTTGTTAAATATTGATATTAAATTTCCATGCTAGTAAATCATCAGTAGGTTAACATATACCGTTTAGTCACAACTTTAAAATTGTAATATTGTTTTAAAAATTGTAAAAGGTCGATATGCAGGACAAGAAGTTAGAGAAGCACCTCACCAGTGGCTCTTCCTTTGGACCACGTGATTGGAATATCTAAAATTCTCTCAAAAAGCTGCATAAAGATGAAAAGGGGAACCCATGATGATTAAACACTTCATATAATGTAGATGGAGACTTCTAAATCTCAACAGTTAAATATAGATAAGTATTGCTTATGTAGCATACCGGAACAAATAGGTTGGTAATTTTCAGATTTGAATGCCATTGCTGCTCAAAGATGTCAACAAAAACATCCGCAGATAACCAGCCACCATCTCCAGAGACAATATCCGATCTCCATGTCTTACAATTTCCACTCAAATGAACATGCATGTTGCCATAATGATTTTGAAATTTCACATGCCCATTAACATTCTCCATCTCTCTGCATACATGTATTTAAAATTGTAAATACTTTGTCCACATAGAGTTTGCATTTATTTAACATAATTGAGTGCATCAATTTAACCACGTTGATTTTGATTCCCAGTACAAAGCATCCTACTATTGTGTTATAAAAGCTCCTTGCCAACTATTCACTTAACATAAATGGTTTCAGTCATTGTGCATCTAAAAATGAACCTAGCTAAAAGAAAAGGCGGCATCATTGTGCATTTTGTCCTAACACCCAGCATATATTACCATTTATTAGCATTCCTAATACAGACATTGGTGGTGCCTCCCTTCATCTATAACTTTATGATCCAATATTCAACTCCCACATAATTATTCAACTCGCGTTGATGGCAAGCTTCAAGGTTTAACAAAAAATACATATATGTATGCGTAGAAAAATATAGTTGTGGCTTTTTTGTTCTTTTCTCCTGCAGTAAAGATTAAAAAATAATTAAATAATTTTTTTTAAAGATAAACTACTCTACCTTGGTTCTCTGTCACCATATGCAAGTAACATGAGCGTCCCGCCTTTGAAATGAACAGAATCAATTGTCACTGGAAGCATTGTCTCAGTACCTCCATTCTTCATTACATCTCCACCATTCACAATACCTCTAGCGTGTTGAACCAAGTCACATTTCAGCTTTTGAACGTACATGCTTAGATGGTACAACAGCTTCCCCACGTCTTTAGGAAAATAAGATAAAGCTGATTTTGGGCTTAGTGCCCAGAAGGGAATTGGCCCAGTTGTCCCATGCTGATGTTCATGAATTGTTGAAGTTGGTGTTTGAGATGTATGACTCATTTGATCCGATATTCCATCAGGAATGTGATCAGATCCTACAACCTCGTCGTTTTTCACATTGGACTCATTACTGCTGGAAGTAACTGAAAAAGATCTTCTGTCCTTGATGCCCAAACCTGTAACTGTAGAAATCTGATCATCTACATGGTTTGGAATATCAATATCCCCTTCTTCTTTAAGAGAATGCAATCTGACATCTAAACTTTGTTTTCCATACTGGGCATCAGTATTCATGATAGAGGAGTCAGCATTAGGTCCGTTCACACATTTGACCAAATAGGCGTCAAGGTTCACATTATTGAAACTCCTGTGTAATTGTGAAGGCTCACCAAACTTCCCCTCGGATGCACCGTTGAAATAATCCTGAGCTGCCAATGTACTGCGCCTAAGAATTCTTTTTTTGGCAGTGAAATTATTTACATACACATCGTCTCCACTTGCCTTCCTCTTTGATTGGCCTTTTATAGGCACTTTCAATACTCTGGACAAGAATTTAAGCCTTGTATCAGGGCTTTTTACATCAAAGTACTTCTCTGAATTTGCATGCTTTATTTTATAGTCCACATCTGTATCCATGCAGTGATGTTCCCTCAAATGAACATTCTCATCCGTGAAAAAAAAAGTTTTAGAGTTTTCAACATCTACCGTATGACCTACATCCTCCTGCAAAGTGCTATCATACAAATCAGAACTCCTGTCAGAGACAACAAAACCCATCTCAGCCGCTTCCCTAGCTGCATCATCCCTATCTTTGGACCAGCGGGAAGCTGCATCTTCCCTGGCAATTCTCCTGATTTTTGTACGGTTATCAATACCTTCTTCAGAAGAAGAATGCCTCTGCAAGGTCCCTTCAGATGGAAAGGGTAGCCCCAACCAAGTATAATCCCTCTTCTGCACAACTAGCACACTTGGATGAGACAATACCACATCAATTATTACCCTTCCTCTTCTCAGACTGGTGAAAGGTAAAACACGAAGTTTCATGGTGGGAACTTCACCACAGGAGAATTCCTCATCATCTGGACCAACTGAACAAGACTCTAGTGTGATGCTCAAGGGTGAAATACTTCTAACCTTTCCAAAATCAAGATCACGCTGAATACAGTCGCTGACTGCTTTGCAAACAGAAGGAAGAAGCTTAGCTTCAACAAAACCCTTGGCTTTTGTCTGCCCATACCAAACCAATAAGCACATACCAGATATAACAGCAACAAACGCAGAACATCTAATCAAAAGCAACCCCTCGTTCCACACAGGACGCAGGAAACTTGATAGAGCTTTTGTTTGAACAAAAGGCTCATTGGCACATTTCATCAAAGACTCATGTCTTGGCCTAAGCTTTATACTCAATGACTTCAAATGCTGCCCACAAAAACGCGAAAACCTATCTACTCGAGCATTCCAATCGTTATGCTTTGCACATATGTACCTCTTAGAGTCCCTTTTCGACAATCGGCCTCGACGCAATGAAACAAACTTTCCATTGTTAACACAATGCAATGAGCTATGGAGTGGAGTCCCAAAGAAAGAAGAATCAAGTTTCACATTCATTATCCTCCTCGTCTAGCTCAAACCAAAAATGATTCATCTATGGGGGACCAAGAGGCAGGTCTCAGTCCCCTGACAATTCAAACTGTCAGCCAGAACTCAGACATAGAATAGAATCGATCATCTACCAATTTCAACATGAACTGGGCTATTCACGTTTCATCAAACAAACAAAACCCCAAATCATAAATTATCAACAAAAACAATTAGACCCAACTCAACATGAGAATCAGATAACCATGGTAGCTCGAAATTCTAAGCTTCACATTAGACAAACAACAACCTCTCGATTACTCGCAACACAACACTTCCAAATACCCAAAATCCAAAAAGGGGGGGAAAAAAGTAGGAAAATCAATCAGCTCGAGACACTAAACACTTTCCAGTCGAACATATATGCCTAAATGCATGGCGTAGAAACAAAAACACATGGGAATTGAGATGAGACAGAACCTGTTGCGATTGAACGGAGCATTTCTGAGAAAGATGGAGGAGAAATGAATCAAAGGCGGAAGAATTGAAAGTTTATTGGGTAAGTGTCAGCTCATTCAGCAGCGCTTTTGTCTTTTGTTTGCGTATAGAGAGGGAGAGAGATTACGTCACTGTGAGCCACGAGGTTCTCTTACGCTTCACCCACAGACCGCGAATCCAATTTTGGAGCGCGGGGTGGGCGTATATACAGAACCTTCAAGATTTTAGCTCTTAATTATTATTATTATTATTTATTTATTTTTAAGATTTATATCTATTGATCTCTAAACTTGAAAAAAAAATTGTTAAATTCTATGTCTAAGTCTCTCATTTATTCAGGAAATTTTGAATAATATATACTATTAATAATATAAGGGACTAAAATTGTATTTTTTTTATTATTATTATTATTATTATTACTAAAAATTTGCTTTCAATTTTGTGAAAATAATGTTCGGATAAAAACAAAATTATCCGGACAATATTTTTGCAAAATCATATATATATATATATATAATATTTGATAACAAACTTATGTTTTTTTAGACAGTACTTCTAGTTACGTTAAATTATAAAAAAATACTTTTTAAATTGTGGATTTCATTTTAAAAATATCTCTTAAATTTTAAAAATTTCAAAAATAACTTTCAACTATGAAAAATATTTAGAAAAATTAAAATGTAAACGTTTAAGGTGTTAAAAAATGTAGATATTTAATTTATCTCTACCGATTTTTGCCTAATTTTTATATATTCCCTAATATTTTGAATCGATAAAATATGATTTTTTAACACCTTAGACATTTACGTTCTCATATTTTTATATCACACAGGTATAAGTTATAATTTAATCGTTCACATTAAAATTTAGTGTATGTTGTTAATTCTGAGGGCATTTTTAAATGATAATGATTTTTTATATAAGGAAAGTGTAAATTGATAATTAATTTGAGATTTTAATTGGTATATTCCACCGGGATATAAGTTTTTTTTTTTTTTTTTTTTTTATTTATCTAAGTTTAATTCGTAATCTAACATCTAGTTGAATGGTAAAAATTAAGTAACTACATTGATTTAATAAAATATCAATAATAATTAATTAAGTATAATATCTAGAGTGAATATAGTTAATGGTAATGACATGTACTCGTTCCTTTGAGGTCTGAATCCTTCACACCTACCTCCTATAACCGACAAAATAAAATAAAAAATGAAGTATATTTTTTTAAAAAATATTTTAATAAACGTAGTTTTGTTTTCCTCTTTTATTAAATTTCACTAGAAAATACGCAAATGCGAGAGTTATCATAAAATATCATAAAATATGTCCTTCCATCTTCTAATGCGACCGTTTATGTTTTGAAAATATATTAAAATAACATGTTTTTTTTACCCGTATTCTCCTTTTATTAAATTATATTCATCTTGATAAAATGGGCATTGCATGTACTTCTTCACATGAGGTCAAAAGTTTAGATCTTTGTATTTCATTTTTTTTTTTTTTGGTACTAAAAAAAATATTTTCATATATTTAGTAAATACGCAAATGTAAAAGTTATCATAATAATATTTTATAGGAAAAAATAAATAAAGTAATAATTCATGCAATCCTAGCCAATGAAACTACAAAATATTATTTAAAAAGAAAATATGCGTTAAATGTGTCTATTTACAAATTACAACAAATCAATCTAACATAAATTCAATTATACTGTAACTGGACTTAAATATTAACGAACAATGCCAATACTATATTTTTTCTAACTTCTATTATACAGTAAAGTAATGCTAAGAACAAAAAAAAAAAAAAAAAAAAAAAAAAAAAAAAAAAAAGGGTAATACTTACCTTCACATTCAAGCAAAGTGCTAGGTGGATTTAAAATTGTGCGAATAATGCAATTGCCAACCAAAGTAAAAAGGTAATCTAAACATGATAATCGAATTTGAGAAATGCAAAAGCTGAAGAAAAATAATACTATACCAATAATGTACGTAAATAGTAAAAATGTTTTATATCGATGTATTGACTTCATAAAGTCGAGACAACTACCACACGTAATACCAATACGTGGCAAAGAAACTTTGAAGTAAACGATGCAAAGGAATGAGCCAAAAATGTTACATAATCATAAAAAAGTCATCATTATTGTAGATATACGTTAGTTTAAAACGTGTTTCATAGAACTCATTAAGCAGTTTGCAAGTAATTTCCTTTTTTTCTAAATGGGTTCATATTTATCAAAATCACGAGAAGTCTCTCCACCCTAGAGGAGAAACCATTAAAGCCACCACCAATAACAACAATTTTCATTTTTCATCATACACCATCATTTCTATGGTTGCTTTATGCACAATAGAAGTGATTTTGATAGTACTTTTGACGAAACATTTACTTTTGAATATACTTTAAAAACGTTGCAATTATTTTTAATTATAATAATGAAATTAAATCAAACATCATAAACATTATTATTGTTTTTTTAACGCTATTTGTGTAAAGCCTATAATTTTACCATGGACAATGTCAATACCAAGTTACCAACTAAGAACATGCAACTTTCTTTTAAGCTATATAACACTCTAGCAAACCTAGACATGAACATAAATCAACCGATCAAGAGGTTAAAGATTTGCATCCTCACTCCATATATGGAATAAAAACGAGACAAATTCATATCACAAACAATCATCATGAACATATGGAGAGTTGAAATTCATATTTTTGACCTAAAGCCAATTTTTTATGAGATTCAAACCTCTCGTCTGTCTCTCGATCTCATACAATTAGAAATTTAAGATTTGAACCTCCTACCTTTTTATCTCAAATATTTTAAAATTCAGACCTACTTATCTCCGACAGAAAATTTTGAGATTCAAACCTCTTGAACTATCTTGCGAGAATGGTTTTTGCATCCATCTAATGAAAATGTAAACATTATTGCCAAAATTTACAAATCAACCAGCAAAGAATAATTTTCCAAAAACCATTTTGTTTGTCATAAATTTTTTATTGCATTTAAAAACCAAGATAGGCCAGCTCATTGACTTAAAACCCCTTTTCTTTGACTTCAATTTTTTTTTTGCATTTAAAAAACAAGACAGGGCAGCTCATTGACTTAAGTTATAACCACTAGCTGTTATCTTTCTCTGTTGGTGAATGTCATCTAAAAATATTTTATCATAGCAATCTTCTAGCCTCAACAATGTAGTACTCAATCATTTGAGCAATATAAAGTTGTTGACTTCATAATAAAAAACAACATTTTATCACCTGTGATGTTAAATAATCAACAATTAGACAGAATCCCAATCCAATCATCTCAGCTTCAAAATAATTCTAATCTCCATCACTTTCCAATTGCTTCAGGTATAAAAATAAGATCATAGCATATTCAGAACTTTAAACAAATTCCAGCAATCAAACCAGATGGCAACCCAAACAATAAAATATTTTTGATCCGTCTTATTTTGATATATTTTGATGCAATCTAACCCCCCATCTATGCTCACTGAAAGAAAAATGAAGTTTTGAAATCTACAAAGTCACAAGATAGACTTGTAACTACAACTACAAACCGAACCTACATACCGAAAAATTTAAAGAGTAAACCTGCAAAAACACATTTGGAAACAAATGATCAACCACAAGGGATCCAGAAAAGAAAAGGTGAAAATTCCCCGAATCCATTTTAATACAACTAATGCCACTGTCCACAAAAACGAGATTTGAGAGCCCAGAGAGATTATTCTGCATTGCTTATACAAACAATGAGAAACATATGTCCAGTTATAGACGCAAAATGAAAAAACAAGGGCACTTTTTACCGTACAGGCTGTTGGTTGTAATGGTTCTTATCTTTCTTTTTTGCGGCTGCAAGTCTTGCACTCCTTGCAGCAGCCTCGAGAGAAGCAGCTTTGGCAGCAGAGTCCATCTCTTTGCTAGATTTCTTTTTCTTCATGGATGTCACCTTCTTAAGTCGCTCCTTCACGTCGACTGTCGATGCATCTTCCTCCGCATCACCATTGCCAGCAGGTTCATCTGGCCCGGTGTTGACATCAGAATTGTTTCGCTGATCCTGATCTTTAACCTCCTTCTTTTCCTTCTTTTTCTTCTTCTTAGCACTTTTGGATTCCGAAGGGGCATTCTCCTTCTTTTCCCCATCTCCATTGGATTCTCCATCTCTCTTTTCTTGCACATCTAAAAATGCCAAATAAAAGAAAAAACAAAATCCTTCTTCAGACATGATATACAACCTCCTTTGTTGGGAAAGAACCTATCATTAGTTGAGTTCATTCACCAAATTAACCTAAACCAAAAACATGGTCCAAGAGAATTCCCTTTTTCACAGGAGAAAAGTTTTATCATCAAAACAGTCGGGCAGTACCCAAATCACTGACAAATTTCTTTAACAATGAATTCAACAAAAGCAAAACAACAGCAAGCAATACTGCTTCTATATCAGGAACATTCTAACAATATTCTAATCTCCAATGTTTAGATACAAAAACCGCTAGATTTCTTGGTCCTACCCACAGAATAATAAGATGAGAGCACCTTTGGTTGTAAAAGTTAAGGAAAAATCTGTGCACGTGCACCCGAACCAATCATAGCCCTTCCACCTTTGGGTGTTTGGAGGGTTCACTCCTTTTATTCATTAATAAATGAAATTGTTTTTTTAAAGTTATATTTTTTTTGAAAAGATTAATAAATGAAATTGTTTCTCTTCTAAAAAAAAGGGAGGCAAACACGGTGGTTAACATTGTCACAATTTGGTCGGAGATATTTGTAGGATTCCATACCCATATCACGACCTTACTTGAACATGATATGTTCTATAAGTTGTACAACTGTGTACTTGAGTTCTAAGGGTTCCATACTCATATCTGCCCACAATTACCGATTATGAACTAAGATGACATTCTTGTTGCCATTTGAAACAAAACTTTCACAACAGCTAGTGGTGGAGTAGAGCTAAACTTTTAGATTGATAAACATGGAAAGACAAATAAGGAGGGAAGCAAAAAGAACTGTATAAGGCTGGAAACAACCAAAGTTATATTACCACGAGTCTCATCTTGACTGTTGCCGTCTTTCTGGCTTACTCCAAAATCAGCAAGAAGGGCATCAAGTTCAGCAAGTTCCTTCTTCTTCCTTTCCTTCTTGGAAAGTTGCCTCTCAGCCTCCTTTGGTGCCACAGAGGCTTCAAGAGCCTTCTTCGCAGCTGGCTCAGGATGCACAGGAACCTCTGATTCATGCTCATGATCATGGTCATGCTCGTGCTCATGCTCATCTTCAAGATCATAATCAACTTCATCAAGGATGTCATCATCACTCTCACTCTCCTGCAACCAGATAGCCATACTTAGCAGGATTTTCACAACAATAACTAAAAAAATATTTATGGGAAATACCTACAAGCTCATTCCACACACATTTTATTCAAGAAGATAGCATGTAGACATTGCAATGCCTGTCCTTTCCATCTATGGATACGACTACGCATAAAACTTTCAAGGTTCAACGAAACAAATAGCTATCAAATAAAGACAAGCACAACATAATCTACCTGGAATTTTTTTTATAAGTTACCCAGCTTACATTAAGAAAAAAAAAAAGAAAGGATACAACCGCATAACAAATAATCCAATGTAATAAAAGACATGGGATAATTACAAAATGTCATAATCCTCTAAAAATTCTATTGTTTCTCCTCCTAAAACCACAAAAACCCGCACAGATCAGTCTGTCACAAAAACTTTTCTTTCTATCTAAAGGTATAATAATCTACCTGAAATATTATACAGGCCAATATAAATTACAGTCAGTCTACCTACTCAATCAATTTTAGCATGCAGAGAGACATCAGACGAACTACGATGGATACTTAGATAATGAAAATTAAGCTCTTTCCTTCCACTCCGATTGTCACCTGCTTATGTTACGAAGCGGCTCTTTACCAAACATAGTATCTAAATGGTGGGCAGCAAAAAAAGTGCCCAAGTATATTCCCGGGGATTATTTCTCATGACCAATTTTTATACTTAAAAAATAATAAAAACTCTAAATTTGGTCATCTTCCTCGCATAAACCAGCCAACAAACGAAAGATCAACAAAATTCGACACACAAGTAAGTGAATTTATCCAGCATAGTATGCGAGATAAAAGTAATTGTCCACCTCTATAGTGCTCGGCCTCTCCTTGCTCTCTTGAGCCTCCGAGGAGCCCCACACAGCCTGGGGCGGAGCAGTCGTGGCATAGTAATCGTCATCATCTTCATCGTCAACATCAGCCCATGATTTCGAAGTCAATGGAGCTGGTGCCCAGAAAACCTGAGGTTCAGGTTCCTTAGGCTGGGCCGACAGAGACTTAGACGACCCTTTATTCTTGCGGTCCTTGTCAGACTTCTTCTTCTTCCTGAGAGTCTCAAGAGCAGCAAAAACATTAGTGTTGTTGATAACCAGAGAACCCTCGTCCCTCCTGCTTCCACCACCGACCATTTTCAAAACAAACAGATCAACCAAAGCGACGCAAAAACAATGAAATCGTAACAGAAAACGGAGGTCAGACTTCAAAAAATTCCTCAAACTTCAGGAAATCAACCTAGAATTTTATTGGTGAAACCAAATCTCCGGGCAGCAATATGAAATCAGATAACGCCCACAAATCCCAATTATGTCCGACGAAGATTAAGAGCAAATACAAAACAATAAATCCGCCAACAAAATTCTCGACAACAACGAAAACAAAACCGATGCAAAATTCTCGATTGATAGATCAAAGATTTGCGACAGATTTGAAGGTGACCCAAGGGAGAAAATTAGGGTTTCGGGCTCTGCGCAAGTTGAATAAGAAGATGAGAAAGAAAACTACTGGGCGGAAGAAAACTGAGGATTTGCTCAGTTCTGTGATAGAAATGGAAGAAAAATCGGTGGATTATACATTAATCGAAGATGAGAAGGGATAGTGTAGGGCAAAACGGAGGAGACGATAACGTAATGGAAGAGATGAAGAAGAAAGAGGAGACTTTATAGGGGTGCATTTTCGAAAAAAGGGCCTCAATTTTGTTGAATTTGCATTTAGGGCAAATTCTCTATTTTTTTTTTTTTTTTTATATATAATTCTGATTTTTTCTTGAAATTGCTAAAGGCGGTGCCCGTGTTGTCGATCTGTCACTAAATTTTTTTTCATCATTAATACGCCGCCGTTTTTATGCCTTTCGCATGCAATCCATTATTTTCACTATTCGGTTGGGAATTCGTAAATTGTAATTACATATTCTTTTTATTTATTTTTTTCCTTTTATTCTTTATTCTTTTTTCTTTTTTCTTTTTAAACACGTAATGTAATTAATGTAAATTAAAAAAGTTGCTGAAAATAAAACTGACGAAGAATATTTTCATTTTTTATGGTCAAATTTTTTAAGTTGATCGTGATAAATGACAATGCACGCTTTCTATCACTGTTTTTTCATAAAAGAATTGTTTTTAATTGTTTTTTCATAAAAGAATTATTTTTAATTGTTTTTATATATTTTATCTTCTTTTTTTTATTATATCTTTATCGATTGTCATGAACGACATCTGGCATCTGAGGTGGATCCAAACATTAATGTTTGGGGGCCAAAAATTTATGTTCTTATTGTCAAACTGAACATAGCTCAATTGGCATAAGGTTGTGCCCGTGACTAAGAGGTCATGGGTAGTATCATCATATAATTCAATTTTGTTTCTAATGAATCTCTGGAAAAAAAAATCTTGAATAAGACAATGATCTATTACACTTAAACTTTATAATTCGATGACCTATTAAATACAAAATTAAAAGTTTAAAAATTCGTGATCTATTAAACACGAAATTAAAAATAAAAAAAATTATTAGACACTTTGAACAAAACTATTCAAGAAAAAACACAATTTAATGTTAATATTTTTCCAAAATCTATACAAAATGTAATATAAACTAAATTTCTTTTGAAAAAACTACTAAATAGTAATAGCAAGAATTAAGTTTAAGAGTCCAAGCAAGCATAACTCATCGGGCATATGTATGTCTTGACGACCAAGAGATCTATGGTTCGAATCCCCCACCCCAATGTACTAAAAAAAAAGAATTAAGTTTAAGATTGGAAGAGATCATTAAATTTTAGTGATATGTGAAGACAAAGATTCAAACATCAATCTTTCAACATTCATTAATATAATTGTATAATACATAACAAAATTGAGAATAAAATGGTATTGTCTTGGGTGGATTCATGATTTTATGTCATGAGGGACACAAGTTCATATAAATGTAATTTTAGATTTATTGATGCACGACTAGATAAATGTAATTTTAGATTTATTGATGCACGACTAGGTTACGTTACAAGTTTAGTCTCTTAACTTTCACATTTGTGTCTATTTTGTCCCTGATATTAAAAAAAATCTTAAACTTTCAATTTCGTGTCTAATATGTTATTTGTCTATTTCACATGTTTCAAAATTCAGAGCTTGCTAGACACAAAAACGAAAGTTTAAAGTCACAATATTAAAAATAAATTTTAAAGTTCATGTACCAAATAGACAAAAATCTGAAATTAAAGTTTAGAGACTAAACTTGTAATTTTATTTTTTTTGGAAATCGAATTTTTACTTGCAAAAAAAAAAAAAAATGTTAGAGGATTCAAACTTGGGACAAGTGAAAGTGCAACACAACAAGGACAAGACACTAACTAACAAGGGAATCTGATTATTTAAAAATTTCAACGCATCGTTTAATACAAAAGTTCAAAAGTTGAGGGAGGCACTAGTCCCCGACCCCTTAGTGGATCCGCCGTTGATTGTCTTCCTCCTAATTCCTAATTATCTAAAGATGAATGAAGTAAGCCGATCAAATCCAACCATTTTGATCAATTTAACTAATTTTATCTGTCCTTTAATTTTCTCAAATATTGTAATTTTATTATTATTATTTTTTTTAGTTTTTAAAATTGGTTAATGAATGTAAAAATGTTTTCAGAAATTTAAAAACAAAAAAACTCAAATGAATACCAAAAAGACCTATTTTCTAAAAAATATAAAATAAAAAACGGAAATTGAATATGTTATCATAATTGTTTTGATTTTTGGCCACGACTTTATTTGACTAGATTAATTAAATTTGAACGGCAAAGAAATATAATCCCTTAGTTGAAGGTACAACAACAATTTTGCATCTAAATCAAGGTATTTGCAGTTTGCACGCTTGACTTAAACGACACACAGTTTCAGTTCTATGAAATGAACAAATAATACAATATTGTGAGCAGAAAATTAAAAAAGCCAGCAATGGGAGAAAAACAATAAATCACTATTCATTATCGTATAACAAATAGGCGCAATTTTCCAAAAATAAAAGTCCATTAACGATTCTCCCTTGATGCTATAGTTGAGTTACATTCATGTCGACATTGATAGGTGATACTTCTTCGAGTAACATTTATAAGCAAAGAAGTGTAAGAATATATTGAAAATAAAAAGGTATGTATTTTAACGATATTTGATATAACTATTAGAGAATACATGGTTTGAAATTATTAAAATTTTAAACTAGTTATATTATTTGTTATTATAACAAATGGTAACATTTTAGCAACAATTGTACGCCAATTTGAGCATAATTGTGTTATTTTCCATATAATCACGAGCTTGAGTTCTCCGAATCACTTTTCTTTATCTAATGTTTGAGTAACTAAAATTGAATGCTGTAACCAAAAATGAAATAATATTGCAAATTTGAGTATAACTTACCAAATAAGGCACCTATTACCTCTTCTCCGGTCAGAGTTCAACCCCTCACCAAAAGCATTTGTTGTATCTAAAATAAAATCAATAACCAAAACCAAAATAGGATTAAAATCATAAAACTACCCTTATTCGTTTACCATCTAGTATTAAAGTGTGACATGGTAAACAAAATACTTTTAACTAAATAAAAATACTTTTCAACATAACATAATATAAAGGCATAAAGCTTTATGATCCAAGGTAATTTTGAAAAGTTTAAATCCCGTTTAATAATCATTTGGATTTTAGTTTTTGATTTTTTAAAAACTATACTTATTTTCTCACAGTTTTACAATGGTTTTCATCTTGAGTAAATAATTGAATTTTGAACCAAATTACAAAACACAAAAACAAGTTTTTAAAACTTTTTTTTTTAATTTTCAAAACTCGATGTTTAGATTTTGAAAACATTTGAAACAAACATATTTTTAGAAAGTGTTTATAAGCTTAACTTTTGAAAACAAAAAACATATATATGTATTTTTTAGAGTAACTCTTAATTAGTTATTTTATTTTTTATTACAAAATTAGCTTATTTTAGCACTTAATTTTTTTTTAAAAAAAAAAAAACTTCAAAACATGAATTTAATCCTTCAAAATCATTTTATTGTTTAAATAATTAAATGCATGTTTTAGAAAAATATAACAAAAGTGATTTTAACCATTGTAAAATTACTACCAAACATACGCTACATCTCACCTCCTCTCAAGGAAGAACAACAAACAAACGCCACCCTCAAACATTTTTCCAAACATGCATCCAAACTTCTGATCAGGCCATGTTATGGCGTCATTTATAGATGGACACAGGATTTGAATTAACTCGAATGATATTTCCACAAATATATTAAATATCTTTATTGTAAATGATTTGGAAGAAAGCCTATTAGTTATAGTATAATATAATGTGCTTGAATAACAATTGAATAAAAATAATAGGGCAGAGAAACCCCAAAACAAAAGAACATTAGAACATACCTTCAATCTCACAACTGCTGTGTTGAAAATGCGACCAAAGTCTCATATTAATGTGGAAAGATCATGGATATATGAGTGAGAACAACTATCTCCATTGACATAAGACTTTTTGGGTGAAAGGAAAAGCAAAAGTAAAACCACGAAAATTTATGCACAAAGTAGACAATATCATATTAATGTGGAAATATATGTGGGGCATATTGTCCCTAACAAGATCATGTCACAATTGCACTCTAAGAAATAAAAAATCATGAGAAAAACAAATTAAACACGAACCAAGATCACAAACCACCTTGTCCTTTGTCAAAATGAGCATAGCTCAGCGGTAATTGACATGCACTATTTTTCTAGAGATCGAATGTTCAAATCTTTGTTACTTCACATTTGTTATACTAAAAAAAAAAAAATAGTAATAAAGAACTGTCCCTTTCACAGTCACCAAATAGTTTGTCAACGTTTTCAGCAATTGTATTGTACAATGGGGAATAGCCAAATCAAGTTCAACAAGGTCATTCGATATAAATTATAGCCAAATCAACTGGATTAAGAAAAACAGTAAGGAAAAATACACATCTGAGACTGAAACATAACAGAGAAGTACAGGACTTGCTGAGAAAGGTGTGGACTAGAACTGGGAGATTCAATTAAGCCCCGTTTAATAACCTTTGGTTTTTTAAAATTAAACGTATAAACACTCCTTCCAGTTTCCACCTATGGATTCTTTTGTTTTGTTATCTATCTTTTACTAGTGTTTTCAAAATCTAAGCTAAGTTTTGAAAACTAAAATCTAAGCTAAGTTTTGAAAACTAAAATCTAAGCTAAGTTTTGAAAACTAAAAAAAGTAGTTTTTGTTTTTTGAATTTGGTTAAGAAATTCTAATGTTTACTTATAACAAAAAAAATATGAAAATCATTATTAAGAAATTATGAGAAAATCATCCCAATTTTCAAAAAACAAATGGTTATTCAAACATGGCCTTGATTATGGCAATGCTGCATAAAAACTAGGGCAAAACCTGCTCACACTAACTGATCCCATTGATTATGTCAATTTCCAAGAATGACCTCTATTGTTTGCAAGGTAACCAATTCACACCATAGAAAGCCATGGCCTTAGTTTTTTTTTATTTAGAAGGAAAATGCTGCATAAAAACTAAGGCAAAACCTGCTCATACTAACTGATCCCATTGATTATGTCAATTTCCAAGAATGACCTCTATTGTTTGCAAGGTAACCAATTCACACCATAGAAAGCCATTCCCCAGTTGAATGGTGTTCCAGGGTGTTGCATATTTAACAAGAGTAAAACTGGAAGGACAGATCTCCTTACCGAGTGACTGAGATTGCAGCTAACTAAACCCATAAATTTCAAAGAACTTCAGTGCTTCACCTCTGCTCAGCAACCAGGTTCTAAAAGGACTACCTGATGTCTCTACCAAAGCATCTGGATCCATTCAAATTGGTTCCTCTACATCTTTGAACAAGAAAAGAGTTATGAAACTAAGATAATAAAATAAAAACAAAAATTCCAGCAAGCAGAAATAAATCGCAGGATAATGATAGAAATGCCTTTAGATGGAAATTAGGGATATTCTAAGGGTATATTAGTAATTAGTTAGGTTCATGGTTATGATATTTGGTTATATATAGAGAGAGAGAGTGGGGAAGGAGAAAGATAAGCAATTATCTAGAGAGTGAATTAGGGCTTGAGTGATCTCAAAAAAAGGAGGGTCCAAGTACCTCGAACACTTGATTTATCGTTTATCTCGTAATTCCGTTTATGTTTTACATTTCAATAGAGTTGGGTTACATCAGATAACTGCAAATGTATGCAAATTTTTCAAACTACGAGAGTATGAATTATAAGTGTACCTGAAACCATAGCTTACAATTATATAATGATATTCATTCTGAGATTGAAGAAAATAAGACAAAAGTATGGTGTTTATTTCAAGTGAAACGAACTAATATGGACTTTGTAATAGTGTTTCCCTCCCACAAACTAATGCACTCATTGGTAGGAGATGCATATTGTTCAGCATCCGCTCTTATGAACTTCCAAGTTCTTCGTCATGTGAACAACATATTGAGTAATCAGTATCAAATTCAATCTAAAGTGCAACGAACACAAGTTATGTCCTTACCTCTCTCCCCATGGCAGGGAAATCTTTTAACTCCATTTTATTGCTCATTGCCAATGGTCATCAACGGCAGTGCTTGAGTGACGAGTAGCATCGCACTAGATACTGGACATCACTGCTGGAGATGCAAGAAAATGGAGGTAAACAAATGCACAATTGTATAACTAATCATATACTCCGTGGAAAATGCTGCCAACTCCTGCATTTCTTTGACTTGAATCAAAGCCCTCTGTTCCCCCAACAATGCTAACTCTCTGAATCTTTTGTCATACATGCCTAGCAATTGCATAATTTTTCACATACAACATGACAGAAAGTGATTAAATAAGGAAGAGCCATGCATACCCTCAAGTTTCTTTGGTATAGACTTGAATCAAAGCCCTCTGTTCCACCAACAATGCTAACTCTTTGAATCTTTTGTCATACATGCCAAGCAATTGCATAATTGTTCCATACAACATGCAGAAAGAGATGAAATAAGGAAGAGCCATGCATACCATCAAGTTTTTCTTCTAGTTATAAAGGTTTATACTAAGTCCAGCACAGTTAACAGTTAACACACTCACAACATCAGTAGGAATTGATTTCAATACTGTTTTGGAGTATAATAGAAGGGAGCTGCGTGGATTTTGAAAGTTATTTAAGCAGCAATTGATATTTAAAATACCAAACCATTCATCTTGTGAAGGTGCGATGTGACCAGACCTCAAATGTTTAGAAAGGAGGCGAGTAAATTTTGAAATTTATTCAAGCAATAATGTGAATTCAACAAACAAACCAACTGAACGGATGAACGAAGAAAGGTACAAGTATCAAACAATGAGGTTCATCGTCATAATCAAAACAAGTGCTCTTTAAAGACAATCATTTGAAACCAAACATACCATCGGGTGTTTCGACGATATAATTAATGCAGTTGATAACAATTCAGTTCCTCGCTCTGCTACATTTGTGACAGAGTATAGTGTGTCTCTCGCGTCCAGATTTGGTATCCTCTATGGACTCTGATAGATTTTTTTTCCGCGAGTATTCGGGACAATCGCCTAACGCTACTACTAGTACTACATTTGGTTGAAAACGAAACTGGTAGGATGTTAAATCTTAGGTAGGTAGCCACTGGTTTGAACTCATTCCCTCTAAACACTTTATTATTGCTTAGGTTTTATTAACCACTATGTCAACCCATGATAGTTGACAAGTACTACGAGATGTAATTGTAAAACAGTAGGCTGTGCTTATGACTTGTAGGACTAATCGGCTCGTTTAGACCCCAAATCCAGATGAGGACACTAGTTATGTACTACATCTACGATCCAAATAATCATTTCATGACCTTAAAATTTAAACCGATGGGTTGTGATAAATATAATACTTAATACTCCTCGCACATTGGATCGATCAATATTTAGAATTACCAGGCACAACATATATGAATTGCAGAATTTGAACTAAATACCTTCAAATTAAGCTCGTAGGGATTCAACAACTCGTGCAGCCGAACTCCATAACATGAACATAACCCATCTATTTTTGCTGGTTTAACCGAGCCAAATCATCCTCCACATAGCGATTACAAACGTTCGCTCACAAAATCATAAATAGAATGAACTGCATATTCGCCGAAATGGATCTCGAATCATTAGCAAGCTTTTCGATCCTTTGGTTTTAGGGGGGATTTGGAAAGTGGACATGAAAATAATACTTAAAGTAATTGCTTCCTCACACTGAACGAGATTTTAAACGAAACAGACCTCGGTTTCGTCCGGTGACTCTTCTGCTACGTTACGCCTAATCTTCAAATATGAGATTCACGTGAAATCGAATCGACGTCCGACTGTTCCGATGAGGCAGGCCGAATTACAATCATCATCGGCATAAGAATCTTTGCTAACCAAACGGACGAGCGCCACATCAGGCGCTGCCGGCGTGCAGTTGATGGAATTTTCCGGCGGGATGTGAATGCGACGGCGGAAAATTTCGAAGCGACTGCGAGAAGGGAGACGAATAGAGGAGAATGTGAGGTAGGATTGGATGTGCCCGCGGGTGAAAGAAAATGGCGGGTATTGCTGTGTGACTATTGGGTTTGGTAATTCTTTTTTAAATATATATATATATATATATATATATATATATTTTCTGTCTTCAACTTTTTTTTTTTTTTTTTTTGAGGCTTCGAAACTATTTGTTGATGACATATTTTATGTTAATTGATAAATGTTTGGTTTAACTTTTCTACAACAAATTTTAGATATATTTTAGTTAAAAAAAATATATATATATATATATTGGTTAAGCTATATTGAAGGTTACCTTTTAAACTTTTATCTTCATCAAGAAAGTTTAGTTAAATACATCAACTGTTTGCATTATGAATAAATCGTGTCAATTTTATTTAAATTTGACTTCTGCTATATATATATATTAATGATATTTGTATAGTTTATTGCGACATACTAATTAAGTCTTCGTCAATATTGAATAATTTTGTTTCTTTTCTGTTATTTTTTTTTTTAATAATATGTCAAACCTAGGATTTCATAATCATTAATCCATACATGTCAGTTGAGTTATGATATTGTTGGCGAATAATTTTGTTGATTGGTACTTAATAACTTACTGACTTAGTGAGATTTATATCAAATTACCTACGTGGTCCAATAGCTTCGGCTTTCTCAGTTTATAGTATATTTTTTTTTGTTAAACATTACAATCATTCTCAAATTGTATTTGTTCCCCAGTCGCATCAATTTAAAATACATTATTGCCACCTAAAGTTTCTCCTTTCCAAACAAAAAAAATATATATATTATTGTTATATAAAAAGAACATGACTCAACTGTCATAAAGCACGTAGTTTCGACTAGAAGGTTATATGTTTGAATTTTCCACCCCACATATAATAGCAAAAAAAAAAAAAAACCATGTATTCAAAACAGTAGTGACTCGTAGTTGTAACTATATAGACGTTTTGCAGTTGTTGACCAGACCATAAGGACCACATTGAATTTTTATTTTTATAAACTATATAATAACCCACTTGAAATTAAGTCACAGCGACGGAGTTTAAACACTTACAAATGCAAAGATAAATTTGAATTGAACCCAAACTATAGGGATCAATTTTGTTTGTTGTGAGTTCGATAAAAGAGGTTTCGATTTGTTCGTTTTTTTACAACACGTAGGTGGATAATTCAAATCTATGACTTGTTGGTTAATAAGTCATACATCATATAAGTTGAACTATAAACTTCCAAGCTTGTATTTATTTGTTTTGTAAATTAAAAAAAGAAAGCGTAATATGTCATTGAACTTTCATTTTATAGTTTTCAATATGTGTAAAAACTTAATCCTTAAACTTTAATTTTTGTGTCTCATAGTTCATCGACATGTTTGACGTGTTTTAAAATTTACAGGTATATTAGATATAAAGCTGAAAGTTTATGATTTTATTAGACATTCAATTTAATTATTTATGTAACATACTAAATATTTTTTTAAAAAAATTAGAATATGTCATCAACTTATTAGATACAAAATAGAAAGTTGGATGCGAACACAATTAAAAGTTGACGATGTATTATACAAATTTTAAAATTTAAAATTCAAGCTTGTAATTGAAATATGTTTGAATTTATTTTTTTGAAAAAAAAAACAATTTAAATTAGGGCAGTAAACGTGAATGGGCCGTCCGTCAATGGGATCGGAAAAAGCACCGTCTGTCACGTTAACCTTTCCCTTCTGTAATTTTATTTTGACCACGTCACTTTCTACTGTTATTTCTAAAGTTCAAAATCTACCACCACGCGCTCTCTACAGCGCGTATTAAACACTCTATTTCTAAGCTTCAATCGAATCTAAATTATCCACGTGTCTCATTCTCAAAGCGAGTTGTTAAGTCTCAACTACTTTCAGCGATTGGTACTTCCGGTTCTTTTATGGCGCCTCCGAACTCAAATCTCCGTGGTATTTTCGAAATACTTTCGAAAACTAAGGGCAAATTATTTTTCCTTTAGAGGAAATAGCTTTATTTGTTATTTTTTTGCGTTAAACGGAAACTTTTTTTCTTTTTCGAAAAAGGGTTGAACGGGAATTTCACTCTCAAGCGAGTGTCGAATCTCGTCCGTTCATGTTTGGAGGATGAATCTTGGCCGTTGAGATTCGCCTTGTTGGCCGGCGGAATTCCGAGGTGCATTAAATAACCGAACGCACATTTCGATCCAACGGTATAAAGTACGACACGTGGCGAGTCAAGAGCGCTTCAATTTTCATTGTCTTTTTCAGATTTATTAGACTTATTTTATTATTTTTTCATTTTTTGTTATTTTTCGAAATCTAAACCCTTGCTCGGGGAACCAAAAGAAACCCTAGCTCCGTCCGTTTCTCACGGTTAAAATTAAAAATATTAGGGCAAAAAATTCAAAAATTGCCAAAAATTAATTGGGGAAAAAATTGTGGAATCTATTAGGGTTTCGAATGAGATAGCTCGGATTCAAGCCCTAATTTTACCTTTCGGGTTTATGATCGGCACGATTCGTAGACGAAGGGATTTTTATTCGCGGTTCAATCAGTCGAGGTAGGTATATGATTTAATTTTTCATTGTCTTTTGAAAATTTTCATTTCATGAGTTTTGGTTTATCCGAATCCATCAGAGATTATTATGAATGCATGGATAATTGGATGTGATCACTTTGCGCGTCCGTTTGATGAGGATTTTCGTTTTTTTTTTTTGGGCGTGGTTTCGGTGACACAGATCTGAGAAATGTTTATATGCATGTACAATGATGGAACATGAAAATTGGGGGTTTCTGGATTGGGAGTTTTCGTTTGGGGAAGTCGATGGAAAATAGCTTAGAAGAAAACTCACATGGTACTGATACACCGAAGAAATCGAGATCTTTGGATCTCAAGAGTTTGTACGAATCAAAGGTGTCCAAAGAGGTTCAGAATAAGAAGTTAAAGAGAAAGGTGCGGGCAGAGGATGGTGATGAGCAGAGGAACGAGAAGAGAAATAGGAAAAAAGTGTCCCTCAGTAATTTCAGTAGTATTTATAGTAGGAGCGGGAAGAGTTTGGATGAAGTGTATGATGCTGGGCTAGTTTCAAGTGGGCATGATTCAAAAAAGGCCTTGAAGTCGTCAGAGTCAAGAGAAAAGTTAAATAGTAGTAGTGAGTTTAACAAAGTTCCACTTAGTTTGGATGAAAATGTTATGCAAATTCCGAAGCGTAAGAGGGGTGGTTTTGTTAGGCGAAAGAAATCTCTTGATGGTCAGATTTTGAAACCATCTGGGCAATTAGATGGTAAAGCTGTTATTGTGGATCAGACTGCTAAATCTAGTGCCAAAGATCCAATTGATGAGGTGGAATGCTGTAAGACTAATAGAAAGCCAGGGTTTAAGGAAAAAGGGCAAAATGAGTCGAGCTCAACTCGGCATCTGAAGAAGGGAGATGGGCATGCTGATCCGTTGATTAGAGAAAATGAATCAAATTCCACTTTGCGTTTGAAGGAGGAAGGTGAGCACATTGATCATTCGGTTGTAAAGCCTGTCAGTCCGTCATCCAAAAAATCACGAAGGAATGTCAGGAAAAGAAAGATTTCTGCATCTGGGAGCAAAAGTAATTCAAAGGAGGGTGAGACATCTATATCACATTCTACTAAGCGGCGTGATGGCTACCCGGAAGACGATGAGGAGAATCTGGAGGAGAATGCTGCCAGAATGTTATCATCAAGATTTGATCCAAATTGTACTGGATTTTCTTCAAACACAAAGGGTTCATTACCGCCAGCAAACGGGTTATCCTTCTTGTTGTCTTCTGGCCATGATAATGGTCTTATGCCTTTATCTGGTTTGGAATCTGCATCAGTTGATGCTGCCGGAAGAGTATTGAGGCCTAGGAAGCAACGAAAAGAAAAGAAAAGCTCACGGAAAAGACGTCATTTTTATGAAATTTTATTTGCAGACTTGGATGCAGTTTGGGTATTGAACAGGAGGATCAAAGTCTTTTGGCCTTTGGATCAAATCTGGTACTTTGGGCTCGTGAATGACTATGATAAAGAAAGGAAGCTTCATCATGTCAAATATGATGATCGCGATGAAGAATGGATTGATCTTCAAAATGAAAGGTTCAAACTGTTGCTGCTTCCTAGTGAAGTTCCTGGTAGGGAAGAACGTAGGAAGACAGTGATGGGAAATAATCCATCTAATGAGAAAGGGAAATCAAGATCCAGGAAAGGAAACGAAACCAACGCTGTGATTGTGGAGAATGATTGCAATACTGGTAGCTATATGGATTCCGAGCCAATCATCTCTTGGTTGGCTCGATCTACTCAACGTAATAAATCATCTCCCTCTCATAGTTCAAAGAGGCAGAAAACTTCCGCCCTATCTTTAAAATCGGGGTCCCAGGCAATTGAAAAGCCAACCAATTTACGTGTTAAGTTTTCAGGATTGCCAGAAAGATTAGGAGATATTGATGGGTTAGAGAAGTCTGCTTCAGAAATCACCACTTGTTCTAAGACTAGCAAACTTCCTATTGTATATTTTAGGAAAAGGTTTCGCAACATAGGCACTGAAATGTCCCGCAAGCGTGCTTCTCTTACTTCCTCTTTTTCTAATGTTGGAAAAATTGATGATGTAGAAGAACCAAATATTTCTCCCAGAAGGTCGGAAGCACACAGGTCGCTATGGTGTGTTGATGATGCTGGGTCATTACAGTTGGCTATTCCAGTGATGGAAATGGGGCAGTTGAGGTTTGAGTTAAGCATTCCAGAATATTCATTCCTAAATGTCACTTCTAGTGCAGATACATTTTGGTTATTCCATTTGGCAATGCTCATCCAACATGGTAAATTGACGTTAATATGGCCAAAGGTTCAATTAGAGATGTTGTTTGTAGATAATGTGGTTGGGTTGAGATTTCTCCTGTTTGAAGGTTGTTTGATGCAGGCAGTGGCTTTCATTTTTCTGGTCCTGAAAATGTTTCAGTCACCCGGTAAAAAGGGAAGGTATGCTGATTTTCAATTTCCCGTTACCTCGATAAGGTTCAAATTCTCGTGCCTTCAGGATATTGGAAAACAGCTTGTGTTTGCTTTCTATAACTTCTCAGAACTAAACAATTCCAAGTGGGTTCACCTGGACTACCGGCTGAAGAAGTATTGCTTACTCGCTAAGCAGCTTCCATTGACTGAATGCACCTACGATAATATCAAAATGCTTCAAAATAGCAAAAGTCAGTTCCATACATCTCCATTTTGCGGCCAGCCTTCCTCTGTCAAGGTACTCGTTTAGTCTATATTCTTTGTTTTTTTCTTCTTCTTTTTCTTCTTAGTTTTTTTTGGTTATGCTATCTACTATATTGTTTTTCAAGCATGTTACAAGAATTTCTTGTCTAATTTTGCTCTCTTATTCTGGTTTTGTGTGATTTTTCAATCCAAGGCTAGATATTTCATCTTGTAGTAACTCTTTCAGTGTTCCTCCTCTAATCAGGGCATGCAGAAGATTAGTAGTCTTGGTATCAACCTCAAAGGAGCTGCATGCGTTAACAATGGTCATTCTAATTTGTGTTCCAATGAAATGAAAAGAAACTTTCCTGCTTTTGCTCTTTCTTTTACTGCTGCACCTACCTTTTTCTTGAGCTTGCATCTCAAGCTGCTTATGGAACAGTGTGTGACTCATTTAAGTTTGCAACATCATGACTCAGTTGAGCATCCAGAAAATTTTGGTAGATTGGCTGTGGACGACATGGATATGGATGACTGTGCTAGTCTTAGTACGTCATCAAAGGCATCTGATAGATGGAATTCCTGTGCTCGGTCAGATTTAGGGACTGGTCTCTCTGATTGTGAAGATGGAGAATGGGTACAGTCCTCCCAGTATAAAAGGAGTAGTCATGTTGTTGCTGAAACTCATGCAGGGTCTCAGGATTCAGACAAGGCTGGAAATGATGTCAAGAGGCGGATGCGACCATTGAGAAATAGAAAATCAGCGAAAACAATGCCTTTACCTAATGTGGGAAGATCTGATAATGGTTCTGATTCATTTTTGAATGACCTTAGTGTTGAGATTCCATCATTTCAGCCTGTGGATGGGGAGTTGCACAGTGCTCAGCAGTCTATGGATATAGCATGGAATGTGAATGCTGGCATCATTCGCAGCCCTAACCCCACTGCACCCCGAAGCACATGGCATCGAAATAGGAATAGCTCATCATCATTTGGATTGGCCTCACATGGATGGTCAGATGGAAAGGATTTTCTTAACAACGGTTTGGGAAATAGGACTAAGAAACCCCGAACTCAGGTGTCTTACTTGTTGCCTTTTGGCGGTTTCGATTATAGCTCAAAGAGCAGAAATTCTCACCCTAAAGCAATTCCTTACAAGCGAATTAGAAGGGCTAGTGAGAAGAGGTCGGATGTGGCTAGAGGATCCCAAAGGAACTTAGAATTACTATCATGTGATGCAAATGTGTTAATTACACTTGGTGACAGAGGGTGGAGAGAATGTGGGGCAAGAGTGGTATTAGAGGTCTTTGACCATAATGAGTGGAAGCTTGCTGTGAAGCTTTCAGGAATTACCAAATATTCTTACAAGGCTCATCAATTTTTGCAACCTGGATCTACAAATCGGTATACACATGCTATGATGTGGAAAGGAGGTAAGGATTGGATCTTGGAGTTTCCAGATAGGAGTCAGTGGGCAATCTTCAAGGAGTTGCACGAGGAGTGTCACAATCGAAACATTAGAGCAGCTTCTGTTAAGAATATTCCAATCCCTGGTGTTTGCTTGATAGAAGAAAATGATGAACATGTAGCAGAAATTGCATTTATGCGGAATCCTTCCAAGTACTTTCGGCAGGTAGAAACCGATGTTGAAATGGCTTTGAATCCAAACCGTGTCTTGTATGACATGGATAGTGATGATGAGCAGTGGATCAAGGATATTCGAACTTCTTCTGAAGTTGGCAGTAGTGGTATGGTTTCAAGTCAGGTGTTTGAGAAGACGATGGATGCATTTGAGAAGGCTGCATACTCTCAGCAACGTGACGAGTTCACAGATGATGAGATAGCAGAGGTGATGAATGAAACTCTGGTGTCAGATTTGACAAAAGCCATGGTTGAGTATTGGCAGCAGAAAAGGCGGCGGAAGGGAATGCCTTTAATTCGACATCTTCAGGTAGCTTTTAGGTCTTTAAATTCCTGCACATTATGAGTTCTCTGCATTTTCTGCTCCTTCCTTGCCTCGTGCCTCTGCTTTGATAGGAATAAAAAATAATGTTAAAAAATGAAAAAGAGGCAGACTGATATGCTCCTGTATTTATTTCGTATAACAATATTTCTTTTTTCTTTTCTTTTTTTGGATAAGAAACCGAGCGTTCATTGAGAAAAATGAAAGAATAAAGGACATACGAAAAACAAGTCAGAACAAAAGGGAGCCCAAAACAAATTATAGAAAAGGAGTCCAATCCAAAAGATCAAGACCAAGATTATAATTACAAAAAGGCCTAGTGACCGAGATCCAAAGGGAGGCATTAAACCTAGCCACTTCTCAAACCTCCTCACCTGATCTCTCAACCTCTCTAAAAATTATATTGTTCCTTTCCTACCATTGTCCACGAAACAACAAAGAAGCTAGCTTGCCACCAGACTTTGTCCCTTTACTTAAAAGGGGATTCAAAAGCACCTCCTCCCATCGTTTGTCCCTTTTTTTTTTCCATCTTTCTGCTTCTCTCCCCTAGGCTTTGTTGATCTCCACTTTGTTATGTGAGTGTTATTTTCTTATTTTGTGCATAGTATTACTTGTTTCTATGTATATATTTTTTAAAAATTGACAATACAAAATGCATTTTGTGCTTTTTTTCAGCCGCCTCTTTGGGAAACCTACCAACAGCAACTAAAAGATTGGGAGTCTACCGTTAACAAAAACAACACCAATTCCTGCAATGGATATCATGAGAAGGCTGCATCAGATGAGAAACCGCCCATGTTTGCGTTCTGTTTGAAACCCCGAGGCCTGGAAGTCGCCAATAAAGGCTCTAAGCAAAGGTCACATAGAAAGTTTTCAGTGGCTGGTCATAGCAATTCCATTGCTTATGATCAGGATGGATTGCATGGTTTTGGTAAATTCTATCGTCCATTTTTACTCAATTCATCTAATTATCAACGATTTTACGTTGAACTTCTCTCAAAGTTATCAACTCTCTTGACTTGGCTTTACAATTTGATTTGGTGTTTGCTGTATCAGGTAGAAGATTGAATGGATTTGCCTATGGGGATGATAAGATGGCCTATATAGGTCATAACTATGAGTTTTTGGAAGATTCTCCTTTGATTCACACGTCGTCCAGCTTGTTTTTGCCACGACTTGAAGGCGGCATTTTGAGTAATGATGGATTGGAGAGGAATTCTCTTCCGAGACTTCACAAGAGTAAGTCCAGAAAATATGGGGCGTGGTCTTCTTCATATGACCCTATGATGGCATCTTCTTTCAATCAGAGAATGGTTGGAAAGAGAGATGGGTTAAATAGGTGGAACAATGGTTTTTCCGAGTGGTCAAGCCCACGGCGGTATCCGTTTGAGGGATCACAAAGGCAGATCCTCGAACAATTGGAAGGTTCCGATCTCGACGAATTCAGGCTCCGCGAGGCATCTGGTGCTGCTCAGCACGCACGCAATGTGGCTAAGCTCAAGAGAGAAGAGGCCAGGCAATTGCTATACAGAGCGGACATCGCAATTCACAAGGCAGTGGTTGCTATCATGACTGCTGAAGCAATGAAAGCTGCCTCTGAGGATGACGACGACTCCAATGGCGATGGATAGAAAAGTGAAGAAAATCCGAAACCTGACAACCACAACTTCCTCCGATGGCTCAAGCTCACTGATCTACATCCAAATGGCAAGCGGATTAGGTTCAACGATTTTGTTAGCGACGGGTTTTGTTTACTTTTGTCAACAGTACAGCCCCCTTTTTTTCTTCGATAATGTGCAGATTTAATAGCGAACTTCTGACACGACAAACGTGAGCCGTAAGTGATGAGAATTTGCTGCTACAGCTTCCCAGACCCACAAGGAAGGTTTTGTTTAGGCCAGCATGATTGAGAGGGCTCCTCTCATTTCAGTGCAAAACATTGTACTGATCAGGTTTTAGGGGGGTGTATGGAATTTTTTTAGGGTTGCCCATATTTGTACAGTTTTTCCCCCTTCTCACCTTCTTTTCTTTCACTTTGCCCCCTAAATCCTCCCCTTTTCTCTCCTTAACCCTTCACTTTCTAAAGTGTTCCATCCATCAAAATGAGCATCTAGCTTAAATAATACAACATCTCTTCAATGCCATTGCATATTTCTCTGTAAATAGAAACTCTACTGTTTATGCTATTAATTACTACTCTGATGATGCTTCTCAGAGATTTTTTTCACAATTTTTTAGTTAGACAGACAATTGTTGATTGTAAATTATTTATTGACAAGCTTCTCAAGTGATATCTTGAATTGCAACTTGTTTGTCTTCAAGTAATATCTTGATTTTTTTTTGCAGTTGTTTAGGATTTTCTTAAAGGAGTTATTTTGTTTTTGGTGTGTTTGGTAATCAATTCTTTGTATTTTTTAGGGAAATGTTTTTAAAACCTTAGTCTAGATTTGTTTTCTCTAAAATTTGGTGAAGTTTTCTAATGCATTTTTTTTAGAAAATAGTGAACAAATAGGAGGATTGTAGGTTGAGTTTGTTTTCAAGAAATAGAAAATTAAGGACAAACTTCACCTTTACTTAATGAAAATGCTAAAGCTTCTACCCAATATATTTTCATTTTAACTTTCGTAAAACAGATTAGGGATTCTAACATTTTTCTTCTTCTTTTTTTGAGTATAACAAATTGGAGTTATGAAAAATTTGAACATTCGACCTCAAGAACATGAGTACATGTCAATTACCTACTTGGTTATATAATTCTTTTGAGGTATAATGAATATGGAGACAACAATTAAACCTATAAGCTAAAAAGAAAGATTATTAGGAATAAGATTGCTGACTCAATTTATTAAAATACCAATAACTTCTCTTATAAGTTGATAGCTCAATTCCACCCATATTACAATGTTATTACTAAAGTAACGACTACTTGAAAAGTTGAATGTCTTTTCAAATATGTTCAAAATTAAAACAGGATGAAACAAGTCATCACATTGTTTTCTAAGTTTTTTCTCTCAAATTGTCATAATTTTTTTTTCTTCTTCTCTCAAATGAGTCCACACGACGGCAGACTTACGACGACATAGGATGTGATTCCAACATCAAAACGAATCGCGTTCCTACCTTCGAAACTCTAGTGGTGCTGCTAATTCGTGCACACCTTAATGAATAACACATCAATTATCATTTCAAAAGTCGATGATTTGATCCTCCACCTTCCACAATTGTTGAACTCATGAGAAAAAAAAAAGAAAAAAAAAAACATTGTCGATTGTTTTTTTTAAATGGTATAGTTTTGTAAATAATTTATTGCAAGAGGATCATTAAGTAAATAGACCTAAGTTAGAAAAAGGGCCAAAAACTTGTCAACCAACCGTTAATAACAACCTCTTTCCGCTCCGCCTTCCCGCCATTGAAGCCCCAACCTACTTTCTCGTATACATGTCTGAACCTAATCCCTTCACTCTTTGTCCCTGCTATTCTCTGCGATTCGCCTCGTTTCTCTGTTCTTCTTATTCTCTTTCGCAATTGCGACCTTCGCCTAGGTTCCTTTTTGCGCGTCTCCCATGCCATTTCGTTCTTAATTTGCATCGTCAATCAGGTACGGTACCTTCTTCTCATATCGCATTTCTGTATTTGCTTCGTTTCAGGAATTCGAGGCATTAATCGGATGTTTTGTTCTCTGATTGTTACGGAAACCCAGAATTTGTTTTCCTTCAGATCGATTTATTGCTTTTGAATTCAGAATTTGTGACGTTTTTTCCTTTTTGACGAAGAAGATTCGAAGTTTGAAATATGGCAAGTCGCGTCAAGGAAGAAGAGAAAATTGAAAGGATCATACGTAGTCTTTTGAAACTTCAAGAGAACCGAAGATGTATTAACTGCAATAGTCTGGTATGAGAATTTCTTACCCATTTTTCTACTCGCTTGAGGAACCAGAAATTCGGAGATTAATAAAATATAAACTATTTTTATTTTTTAATCACTAAACGAGGATTTTCCCGCTAATTAAAGTTCTGAGATGCATATTTAGATTCCAATTCATATGTGGTGACTGGTATGGTGCCTAGGCTGTATTTAGACTTGTTGCGTGAATGTAATTAAAGCAGAAGAACTACAAGGTTGTTGATTAATAGGGGAACGCCAAAGTTCGGTACTAGGAAACTGTCCCCAAACTTGGAGAAATTATTTGAGGAGGCCGCCTACACCCGTTGGATGTACGAGAGAGAAACTTGCAATAGTATTTCGAGTTTGTATCCGGTTGTTGTTAGGAGCATGCAGATTTTCGAATCCACATCCAATGGTTATTAAGAGACAGCTACCATATTGATTTTTTTTTTCGAAACTTGAGTTAAATAGTCGATCGAATTAATTCATTTGGATAATATGTATCAGAGTTCCATGTACAATTAGATTTCAATCTGATTTATAATGTTAATCTTAGTATATTTTCTTTAATTAAGACATAATGCCAGTATTTTACCATGCTCTTGCTACATATTTACTTTCAAGTCAGTAGTCAATCCTATGAGTGAAAATTTGAAATATTGATAGCCGTCTGCTTCACTTTTCCCAGGGTGTTTGAGTGGTTGAATATTATCATTATGTGACCATGTGCTATCAAAGTTAACAATGCATATGCTATTTATTATCCTAAATACTCATTGTAGCAAACTGTTAATTTAGCATTTGCAACTTGTAGACACTGATAATTGAGTTTATTTAACATGAGTTGGTTATTGATAATCAATTGATACAGACATTTGATTACGTTCATAATCTTTCCTTCTGTCCATATTCGTGGATTTCATCTATGACATTTATACTTGACATTTACATGTATCCTTCAACAGGGACCGCAATACGTCTGTACAACATTCTTGACATTTGTCTGTACAAGTTGTAGTGGAGTACAGTAAGTATTGAAATGACTGTTTAATTATCTACATATGTGGAAATTCTCGGTTCCATCCTACTTTTTATATCTAATAACGAATGTGTATATATAAATTGAATTTGAAGAGATATTTCTCAAAATTAGAGCAATAGAGATATTTTGCAATTGCTTATCTTGGTTCAATTTCATGATTCTCCAGTCGTGAGTTTACTCACCGAGTAAAGTCAGTGTCAATGGCAAAATTCACGGCAGAAGAGGTGACTGCTCTTCAAGCAGCTGGTAATGAGGTCAGATACAGTTCCCTGGATATTCACTTGTTCTTTCTTATCCATTATTAACATCTCATTTGCCACTAACTTTAAGCTGTCATTACATAGAGAGCACGGCAAATATATTTAAAAACATGGGATCCCCAGCGACATTCTTATCCAGAAAACAGGTTATTGAACTCCTTATATATATATTTGTACATGCTGTAATTGGCATAGAATTGCATCTAATTCCTATAGTTTCTAGCAGCAATCTCCATCGGCTTCGGGAATTCATCAAGCATGTCTATGTTGATAGGAAATACTCGGGTGAGAGAAGTACTGTTGATGAGCTCCCGAAGCTGAGACTTGTAAGCTCTCTTCTAATATGTATACTCATTTTGGTTAACATTCATTTTTCTTGTTGCTATGCTCGGCATTCACGAATTTGAAATGATATTACCTCCATTAAGCTCATTGATAGGGAAAATATTTTCATGTGTATGCAGTCCTCTTTCCAATGTTTTTTTTTTTTTTTTTTAATATATTTTTCATCTCTTGTTTATTTCGTTCTTTCTCTTGACCATTTGAAGAAAGTTCCCTTCACTATAAGCATTTTGGATCTAAACCAACGTTGACGAATAATAATTCTGTATGCTGGAAACTCTTAGTAAAATCGGTTCCATATGTTGACAGAATGTTTCATATAATACAGACTGATAAGGACTCATCCCAAGAAAGGAGAAAGGTTCCTTCATATTTTGGTGGATTACAGGGCGGCCTGCAAATTGAAATGCCAAGATCTAATTCAAAGAGGGAACTCAAAAGTCCAATTTATTACTATGATGAGAGAAGCAGTCCTCGCTATTCAAATGAAAACTCCAGACATGGAGGCTACAGAAGAAGCTTCACACGCATTGAAGTTGTAGATGACAGAATCAAAGGTGATAGAACTGGAATTCGCAGGTTCTCAAATGGAGATTCCAAGTCAATTATCCAGTCAAGTCGTAGTCTAGATAATTTAGAGAAGTCTTCTCCTGCAGTGGCATGTGATAATAAAGTTACGACGGGCAAAAATGAACCTACCCGAAGAGTTGAGGAGGATGTTAGAACCAATAAAGGGATGGTCGCTGGTGGTTCTGATCAGGTTTGTAGCTGATAAAGTTGCTGAATACTTGAGTGTTCTTGTTCATTTTATTCATTGAGCCCTTTTTCCTTCCCCATTTTTGAGCAAAATACTTGGCATGTTATAAGTTGTGTGTTGGAGTTTTTGCGTGCAATTTTTCTTTTCAGATCAAGCATAAGATTAGCTGTTGTCCTTGTACCCAATAAGCCATGCTTAAAATTATAGATTTGAGTTATTTTTGGAATACCTTCCAGTTTAAACAATTTTAAAAAAATGCTTTTAATAACAACTTTTTTCTTCTTTTTTTTAGGAATAACAATTTTTTTGCTGCACTATATTAAAAATGATTATATTATTATTAATTTTTTTTGAGTAAATATGTATTTTTTTTCTTACTATATATTTTGAAAATTTTCTGTTGAATACTTAAAAGTCATTTTTTGGATAATTTATCCAAAAAAAAAATACTTTGATCATCTAAAACCATTCAAAAAGCTATACTAAACACAATCTAAATTATTATTTTTTTCAAAAAGTGCTTGCAGAAAAAATGTTTTTGTTTAAAAAACATTTATTTGGAAAGTTATTCCAAACACACTATTATCTTTTATTATCTTTCCATTGGTTGGCTTTGTGATTTCTTTACAAGGAAACGGGACCTGTTAGTAGCTTATACTTCAGTTCTCAAATTGATTCTTCCATTATGTTGCATCCTCCATTCCTCCCTCTACCAGAATATTGTTCGTGTTAATCCCGTGGAAACTAAAAGAGACAATGTAGTGAGCCTAATTGATTTTGACATCAGTTCTGAGCCTTCTGATGCTGCGGCCGCATCACAGACCCAACAGATTCCTTCATCTAATAATGACAACTGGAACGCCTTCGAGCCATCTTCAATGACAAACACATCAACAACAGCCTCCAGTGCAAATACTCTGGAAGCTTTGCTTTTTGAATTGTCAGTACCTGATGGACCTGGAAATGCTCATGTTCCAGCAACTGTTTCTGGAAGTACTCTTACACCAGATTTCACTATGGGGCAGACAGCACTACCAATCAGCATTAAAGCTTCTGTAGCTGGGTCTAATGAAAATGTACCGTTTCAAATTTCTAATGCAAGCCCGCCGCAACTCACATCCAATATGGGTGGTGATATTGCCCTAAAAGTTACTAATGGACAGCAGCTTCAAAGCACGCAGCAAAACCAGACTTTTGATTTTCCTTTTGCAGATACTGGTTTGAATTCACAACGGATGACTCCAGCTGTTGTTCCAAATTTTGAAGTGAGTTGCTTGATGTGAGTTTCCGATCTGAAGACATTAAGCTCAATTCTGCCTTAAATTTTCTTAACATATTGCTTCTTTTGCGGCTGCACACATCTATTTGCTGCAGTGGACTTCTTCATCGGAATCAAATGCACGAGGATATTTAAGTGTTTCAGCTGAAAAGAAAGATGCTAATTCAAAACCAGCTCAGGGTACCACCAAAGGAGTTGGATCCCAACCTCCATCTTCGGAAAAGAGTTCTTTTGGAAGAAAGGAAATTCCTCTGGTAAAGAGTTTAAATATCATTCACTCATACATTCATTACTGACTCTTTTCTTTAATGAAATACATATTTTTGTCAATCTGAGGATAGCTGAATAGTTAAGACTCTAATTACCATCTCAAAGGTCGACGATTCGATCTCCATCCCGCAATTGTTGAACTCAAATACATACTTTTGTTTGCAGGACCTTTTTACTGTAAACTACCCTCAAGTTCCCACCTCACATTCAGGTTGGCAGACTGGAACTCAACGTGTAATGGGACACAGCTTGCAGTATCATCCAACCCCAGTGGTATAGATATATATCAAGACAAAGTTGTGGTCTTGTGTTATGTTTTCTCTCTTCTATTCTTTTCAAAAATATATCATAGACTATCCTCTTTATTTGCAGATTTCCAGACCAACAAACCCATTTGACGTTGATGATGAAAATAGTAGATTTTATTCACAAGTATGAACAATAATCAGACATTTAATGATTTTTCTCTTTCCCATTGTTTCATTCACTAGTAACTTTTTTGCATCTGTGTTTTTTGCTTAATCCTCTGTTCCTTCAACTTGTATCGGTAAAAATTGAGCAAAATTTCTCATTGAGAAGAGAATTTAGTAACGGATTGTAACGAAGCAAGCTTTTATCCATTTTTGTATGTGTATAGCATTCATGTCTTAGGATGCAGTTTTCATTCATTTCATTTAGCCACGAAAGAAGATAGATTAAAATTATTAGTACAGTGCACCTCACTTGCATTGACTTGCTTTTATCTATAGGGACAGAGGAGAAATTTAATTTTTGTTGGCCTGAATTTTTTCCGTACTTTTGGATTAAGATTCCTGACATTCTTCACGGGTTGCATAGTAGTGTTAATATTACTTGGATAATATTTGAGGCTTCGGTTTTTTTGTATCTTCTAATTATAGACAACATAAATTTACTGATGGTTGTGACTATAGATTTGAGCTCTGAAACATTAGATAAATTAATTCTTCCATTGTTTTCCACCATTCAGTTATCACTACTTCACCACTACAAGGCAATGGACTTTTTTTTTTTTTTTTTTTTTTTTTTTACCGCTATACTATGGTTTTCACCCTTCCATAGTTTACATAATTAGGGTTGAGTACTTTGTTGTTAATGTTATTTCCTTCTACGCCATCTTTGCAGAGTGCTCCTACTAGCATGCCCACTCTTTCTGGCTTAACTCAGAGTTACAGCTACCAACCCGAAGCCCAATATTCCGGTAAGATCATTCATAGTTCTCTTCACAATTTTTTTTAGTTCAACAACATAACATGTGGAGTGGGAGATTCGAACCTCCGACCTCAAGGAAATGAGTGCATGCCAATTACCGCTGAGCTATGATTATTCTAGTTCTCTAGTTCTCTTCACATTCACCTTCTCCTTCGGCTGCTGTACTTTCATTCACCTTCAAATCTTTCAGAGGGCTTATTTTCTTTTAAACAAATCTCAGGTCCATACGTGGGGCAACAGGTCTATGGGAGTATTCCGCTTTTGAGGTAAATTCTGTTTATGTGAATCTTAAATTACATTAGGATTAGTTTTCTTCTGTCCTGCTTCAGTTCAGCTTTGCTCCCAATATTTTTCTAGTTGGGAACATCTCTCCTGATTAAGGAATTTGGGATTCCCAAGGATCCTTTTGGAGACAAGGTTGAACGTTCAAACTTATTATGTCTATTTCGTCCCTATGTTTTGAGAAGTTTCAATTACGTGTCTAAATTTTGGATTGTATTTCTATTTAGTTCATGTCATTTTTTTTTTTTTTTTACAACGTGCAGGGTGGGGGATTCGAACCTCCGATCTCTTGGTCACTAGTTCATACATCATATCAGTTGAGCTATGCTCATGTTGACATTTAGCTCATGTCATTAAATAAAATGTTAAGTGATATATGTATCAATTAGTCAACTTATTTACCATGTCATGTTAACTTAGCTTTGTTGACAATATTAATTATAAAGACTAAATAGAATCGACTAAGAAAACACATCACAACAACGTTCAATAGCTTGCTTTGACCTTTTCATTATATTTCTATTTAGTTCATGTCATTAAATAGCCTATTAGTTTGTCTAGTTGTCTGCACATTATGTCAACTTCAGTCTTTTATAGAGAATATTTTTGTTACTTCAGTGGTACTTAGGTACTCCTTCCATACATACATACACATGTTAATTGATATATCATTGTATTATAGACTCGTATCATTTTTAAATGTTGCTGATACAATTATGAATGGAAGTAGTATTGAAAAAATTCCCCATTACCGCTTAGTAGTAGAAGGTTTCTTACCTTCACCTAATACATCTATCACATTAACATCTTGTTAACATGGGGTATTAATGGCAATGACTAAATAGAATTACAATCCAAAGTTTAGAAATATAATACAGTGTTTAAAATTTATAGACTAAATCGATAAAGTATACAACAAAAACATAATTCTAAAAACTAATTCTTTTTTAAGCATATAACACGTGGAATGGAAGAATTTTTTACCTCTTAAGAAGTAGAGATGTTTTAACCATCGAACAACGTTCACTTTAAGATATATATAATTATTTTTGTGACTGCAGACCACCGGGAATCGATAACTATGGAAGATCCTCCTTCTCAAGTCCTTTTGGCTCCTTCAACATACCTCAGCAGCCAAGCAGCAGATTTCCAGCACCAAACACAAATCCAATTGCTCCTTCATCTCGCAATAATCCCTTTGGATAGGCTTCATGAAGCTTCTGTACGTCTCAATATCAGGTCATCTCTCCTTCCTATCTTTTCAACATGAGTTTGAAAGTTGTGAGAGTTTTTAATCTAAATGATTCTTCCACAAAGTATAATTAGGATGTGAGTGCTGTAAAATAATTGAGTCGAGTGCATGTATATATTCACCTCGAGATCATATAGAAACTAACCATATGATACTGATTTTCTAGGTTGGTTTATGTATAATTTTATTTTGTTTTGAGATTACTAGTTTTTAAGCGTTAATTCACATGTTATGAAGATGTATATCGCTCGATAGCTTGTATGGTTGAACATGTTTGTAAATTACTAAGTTGTGATTATCGTATCAATGAAAAGTTTGTTTCTTGTTAAAAAAAAATATATATATATATATATATATGTATATTGACATGATGATGAAGTGTGAAATTTGTTCATTTACCTGTTGAAGGAATAATGAACTGAAACTATGCCTTTGAGGTGTGGTTTGACTTTTAACTTCTCAAGTACACTACTTTGTAGTTTTGAGATTTGATTGAACTTTTAGCTTGGTATCTTTAAAAATGAATTAGAACAAAGAAAAAAGAAAAAAGAAAAAAAAGGGCTATGTTATAACTGTTAAAGCTGATTTGGAATGACTTCTTAAGTAATTAAAAGTTGTTTTCTAAGTTCAATTTTTTTTTTAATCACTTAAAAAATCATTCCAAACAAACACAACCATATAACAAACTCCCTAAGACAATTCTGTTTGGTGAAATGATTTTGACAAATACCTTTATTAAAGAATAGTATCCATGAAAATTTGAACATTTAACTTCGAGGAAAATAGTAGATGTCAATTACCACTTAACTAACCTCCGACCTTGATACGATGTTGAATGTCAATATTCTTAATTTTGATGTAGTTCAATAAACTCACGTCACAACACAATTTTTATAGGTAAATTTTATTACATGATACTAGAGTATTGCGAATGATTAATACAAAGGCAACAAATATAACCGTGCGTTTTGCATGGGATATAAATAGCATTCTAAAAATATTCTTATTTGGTGGGATAATTTCGACAAACATTGTTGTTATAAAAGTAATCGGACATACTTCGTTTGAAGCACGAGCATAACTCCTATCAATTATCGCTAAAGCTAATTATTGTTACTTTGACATTTCTTGAGTTACTAGTTTATTATGATTGAAAAAAATAACAAAACTAAAACATGATAAAGTCCACCTAACAAATTAACAACGTTCACTTTAACATTGAGTTAATAGTTTATTATAAGCTAAAAAGATTAAAAGTTCAAATCTCCCACTTCCATATAATAGTGAAACTATGACCATTAAAATAAGATACTTCATTAAATTAATTTTTTTTAGTTTAACAATACATTTTTTTTTACAACATGTTGGAGCGAATAATTGAATCTAAGATCTCATGGTCAGTAGGCGTCATATCGTTGAACTAGCCAACAAAAGCCTACCTAGGATCTCATGGTCAGTAGGCGATACATCATACCGTTGAACTAGCCAACAAAAGTCTAGTTCAACGATATGATATATCGCCTAGTGACCATGAGATCCTAAGTTCAATTTCCACTTCAATATATTGTAAAAAATATATATATATATATATATATATTAGTTTCACTATGTAATGGTTGAATTAAAAAAGATTATTATTAAAACGTTATATTATCTATCAAAATGTCACTTCGAATTTCGGCCTACTCGAAAAAAAAAACAAAAAAAAACCCGGGCCTCCCGGGAGAAAAATGGCGGCAGTTCGTCAGAAACGTCAGCCCACTAAACCCAAATTTCGGTGAAAAAAAAAACAAAAATTCCCCACTTCTTTGCTCCCTTTCCTGATAAAAGTTGATCAACTCTGCAATTTTTTGTCATCAACCTATGGATTTTGTTCGTGTTTCCCGCCATTGAAGAGACATTTCGAGAGAGAACCATTGCAATTTGGTTGCTACCGCTGTCTGATCAATCATCAATCATCAATCATCAATCATCACAGCAGCTCAGTTGATCGATAATGGCAGAACTTCGGAACTCCGAGATCGACAAACGATAAGGTGAATTTTCCCTTTTGAAACTCATCTGGTTTCTCTCTTTACTGTAGCTGTTGCTTTGTTCTATTCACAGTATACAGTTTTGTGGATTTCATAGTGTAGCACATGGAGTATAATTTGTTCGATTGAAATTGGCTTTGTTGAGCTTGATCTAGCATTACTCTGCGTGCCTGGTTTATCTCTCTCTTCACTGTTACCGTTGCTTTGTTCTAAATAGTCTATAGTTTTGTGGATTTCGTAGTGTAGCGCATGGAGTATAAGTTGTTCGATTGAAATTGGCTTCGTTGACTTGATCTAGCATTACTCTGCGTGCCTGGTTTATCTCTCTCTTCACTGTTACCGTTGCTTTGTTCTAAATAGTCTATAGTTTTGTGGATTTCGTAGTGTAGCGCATGGAGTATAAGTTGTTCGATTGAAATTGGCTTCGTTGACTTGATCTAGCATTACTCTGCGTGCCTGGTTTATCTCTCTCTTCACTGTTACCGTTGCTTTGTTCTAAATAGTCTATAGTTTTGTGGATTTCGTAGTGTAACGCATGGAGTATAAGTTGTTCGATTGAAATTGGCTTTGTTGAGCTTGATCTAGCATTACTCTGCGTCTCTGGTTTATCTCTCTCTTCACTGTTACCGTTGCTTTGTTCTAAATAGTATATAGTTTTGTGGATTTCGTAGTGTAGCGCATGGAGTATAATTTGCTCGATTGAAATTGGCTTTGTTGAGCTTGATCTAGCATTTCTATGTGTGTCTGGTTTTGTCTATACTTATACAAGCGGTTCTTGTTATCAGCGCGTTGTCACCAATTTCTAATTTACTTGGTAAAAGAACAGGAAAAAGGTATCGCGTTTCTGCTGCATCAAGCTACTTGTGAACAGAAGGTAAACTCTAGTCCTTGGTTACAGTCCTTTAGCGTGTTCCTGTTTTGATGATCAGGCATAGCATAAGGATTCTGGGTATAAGTTTGATTTTGTCGTTGGTTCTGTATCTGTATGTCTACAGTTTGTCATATTGTAGTTGGAATTAAATGAGTAAAGAAGTAGATAGCACCTCCACCTGCCATTGGTTTCCCTTTACGTTTAAGTTGTTTTCTGCTTCTCCTTTATTCAGCTATTTGTACCCTTCTAAGTCCAGGGAATTCTCAAAACGTTTTTTTTTTTTTTTTTTCCTGAGTTCAACAATGGCGGTGTGTGGATCAAACGGTCAACCTTTGGGATGGTAATTGGTGCCTTATCCACTAAGATATGCTCAGATTGGCTCAAAACGTTGCTTTAGTTGGCTTGAAATAATAATAAAAAAAAAAAAATGCAGGTATGTATTATTGTAGTATTTTTTTTTTTTTAATTTTTTTATCTTCTTGTCAGTGATCTATGAAACAGAGTAAGCAGCTGAACTTTGAAGAGTAAAAAATGGATGCCTTCTTTGTCTAATTCCTTCATAGATTCCTTTAAAAACACAGAAGAGAGGGAACCTGACTGCTTGTTGCTGTTGTTTTATGATTTTGAAGAAGGAAGGAGGGTCATTCAGCTTCTTATTGTCAGACTTCGTATGAAGTTATTATTGATTTTTCTAGTTTTGCACCATAGATGCCGAGAACGGAGGACATTCTCAACCTTCCAGTGCAAGATCCTCCATGCTTGGAGTTTTCTGCTTCTCATATCAAGTGGGAAAAAGTAGAAGGTGGTCGTCAAGGTGGTGCTGATATTGCTCTAGTCCCATTTTCTAGAGTTAAAGATTTCATAAAAGGAGAATCTTCCAATGCAGAATGTCCTGCTCGCTTCCGCATTGAATCAAGAAGGAAGAGAGCTGCAGGAAGCATCGGCAAACCCAGGGTTGATGGCTATCTTGAATATATATTGTATGTTGTTTCTGTATTCTTGACTTTTTTCATGCGTCTAAAGATGCTGCTTCCCGTATAATCAATCAACCTCTATGAAACAGTGTATTTAAATACTTCCATTTCTCCTGAAATGGAAAAATTTACAGACTCAAGTTTGGAGGAAAGACCATTGTATAAAGATATTAAAAATTTCAAATAATCACGATGAGAATGATCTCCGACCATTATTTGGATAATGTCATGCTAGCTGTAATATCTTATTTTAATTAAGTGATTGACCTCTTATATACTTAAATATAACCTGATCAGGTACTGGTGTTCTTATGGTCCAGAAGATTACCGAGTAAGTGAACCGGGTGTTATGAGTAGTTCAATGTTCAAACCTACATCAGGGAAGGGCAGCAGACCAGGTAGACGTCACATGATGAGAGGCTGCCTCTGCCATTTTACTGTTAAGCGCTTATATTCACGGCCATTTCTTGCTCTCATTATCTATAACCAAAGAAAGCATGTTGACAAGTTAGGAGCCCCTTGCCATGGAATTCTTGACCATGATGCTGTTGGGACAAGAGCTATGTATCCTCTGCGAATTTCTGAGGAATTACGTCAAAAGATTATGTCCATGCTGTATGTAGGAATACCTATAGACAATATTGTTCAGCACCATTTAGAGGTTGTACAGGGGCTTGGGGGACCTCAAAATCGTGATGATTTTCTTTCTCGTAGTGATGTCCGTAACATGGAAAGAGTTATTCGTAATTCTTCACATGAGCTACATACAAATGATGATTGTAGTGTGAAGATATGGGTACAACGGAATAAGAACATGGTTTTCTTCTTTCAAGAGAGCGGTCGTGAGCCTTTTGTCTTGGGCATACAGACAGATTGGCAGCTACAACAAATGTTGCGTTATGGTCATAATGGCTCTGTTGCTTCCCATTCAACATTTGGATCAAAGAAACTTCGGGTACTTCTATTTCAATTTTGTTATGTCCTTGTGAATTGTGAGATGACTTCTCATGCTCTTCATGTGGTGTCAATTTGACGTCCTTTGATTTCCATAAAGGAAGAAAAAATGTTATAACTTGACAGTGTAATCCCATTTTTCGGCATTCATAGGTACCAAATTCATCCAACATTTCTGTTTTGTGCTTGTTGGTTAACCTTATAAATGAGGACAATAAGTTTACGAATTAGAACAACATATAAAATGCTCGAGTTTGATGTCGAATTAGTTGCAAGGTAGGGACAAGCATGTCCTTGAACAACTAGGCAAACATTAAATCGTTTCAGTGACATGTTCAATAAGGTATCATGTAGTTGCTAAATAGTCACGGTACTCGTGAGCTTGATGTCTCTGTCTCTTATTGGCTTGATGAATTAAATGTTCAAGCAATTACACAGCCTGCACTATATGATAAGAAAGCGATGCGATAGCTTTTTTAAGTAGTTGTTTCATGCTTGAATAGAAATAGCACTATTCTGTCCCTAATATTTTAACATCTCTTGGCAGTTTCCACTTTGTAGTTTGCTTGTTTTTGACTCATCTCAAAATGCAATTCCCGTTGCTTGGATCATTGCATCCTCTTTTGTTGATCAAGACATACGTAAATGGCTCGGATTGCTAGCTGAAAGACTGCACGCAAAGGATCCCAAATGGAGAATTGATACCCTTTTATTAGACAATCCTTCTTTTGAGGTTTCTACTATAAGGTTAATTCTGGATGTGCCTTCCATAGATGCAGATTTTTAAACAATCATGTTTCAATGTTGATGTCTTGGTTATTTGTAGGGAGGGATTTCAATGTCAGGTTCTATTATGCATATGGCATGTTCGTCGCAGTTGGATTAGGAATCTTCTTACCAAGTGTTCTGACTTGGACGTGCAAAGAGAGATGTTCAAGCAATTAGGGCAAGTTCTATATTGCATGAGGACTGGGTCAGGTCTTGCAGATGCAGTTGAAGAGTTTAAGCAAATATTTGCCGATCAATGTGTTTTTGTTGATTATTTTACAAGAAGGTGGTTGCCAGACATAGGTAGTTTCTTACTGAAGTCGATTATTATGAATTCAAGTTAAGCACCAGCAGCTCATTTTTTTAGTTATTCATGAACTGTAGAATAAGATAATTTCCATCTAATTCGTTACTGCTTTCATTGTAATTTTGCCTTATAAACATGCATGCTTTAATTTAATCTTAGATATCGAAATACTACAGATGGGTGTTATCATGGTAACATGTGTAAGCCTCATGCTAATTTGATTTTTTTAAAAAGAATCATTCAAGTGACGACTGCTTGTTATGGGCCATTGTAGATATGGCGCATTATGATCTCGAATTATTGATCTTTAACATGGTTTCATGTCTTGCAGAATTGTGGGTTAATGGTATACGGTCGCTCCCTGTTTCCACTTTGGAGGCTAATGCTGCGATTGAAGCATATCACATAAGATTAAAATCAAAGATTTCCAAAGAGCAATGGAATAATTCCTCACCAAGAGTTGATCGGCTGATCCACACTCTTACAACTCAATTTCACGCCTCATATTGGTTAGACCAATACAATCTAGAGTCCCGATATTTTGGAAATTTAAGAGATAAATCGTTCTTAAGTAATGCATGGAACGAGGCATTACTCATTCCAGATGTTGATGTTATGCTGAATGAGCCAAATCTTCAGCTTGCAAAAGTAATCTCTCAATCAAAAAGAAATCAGGAATATACAATTTGGAATCCTGGTTCAGAGTTCTCATTATGTGATTGTTCTCGATCAAGGATGGGAAATCTCTGTAAACATGTCATCAAAGTCTCATTGTTATGGAAAAGGCAGCTAGCTGGAATGCCATTATTAGCTGCTCAAGTTTACTCTGATAGCGTACTAAACCTTCTGCACAGCCCTGCAGATAACTCTAATGTTTTTGACCAAGCGATTTTACATTCGACTTGCATTCAACCAGAAGTAAAAGGCTTGGATGACTTGCTCCAGCCTATACATCCTGATATTAATTCCCAAATGGAAGACAATGCTCTTTTTTTTTCCACATCACCAGTAATTTTATAGTTTTTAAGGAGAACTGTCATATGGGCTTCTTGATCTGAAGACGGAAGTTAGCATTTGAGTTTCTCTGGAACATGATGCAAGCTTCAATGTATAGTAAATTTCCCTAGTTCTAATCAGGTGGTACAAATTTTCTCTCTAGGTCCTGTTACTCTCCAATCTTCATTCAATCGTATGTCTGCTTCTGAGAACATGTTTTAAATGCTGGTTTTGTATACCAGATTCTGATATTATGTATTTTACGTGCCAATATATTAGATTCCGACCCTGCAAATTTTGATGCATGTTTTGTATCAGTTTCGTTGTTTAATAATATTCCCATTTACATTTTTCTGAAGTCTACATTTGGTATTTCTTTAAAAAATTTAACCTTGTCTATCGCTTTGGCCCAATGCTTTGAAATCTGTTCGCTGGAGCATTTGAGAATTTTCAATGGGAAGGCAGGAAAATGGTGGGAAATCCCTGAGTTAGCTAAACTGTATGTATCTCTACAAATGAGTTTCGAAACTATTTTCTCTTTGTAATTCATTTAAATTAGGGTGGGTTCCTGTAAAAACTCCTGTAGGGTGTTCTTGTATTAAGGTTCTTTATGTTTCTTATTTTTTTGAAGAAAAAAACCCCCTCATCTATAGCTGTAATTTTGGTAGAATTTTCTCCTACTCTTGACTAATTACTTGCAATTCTTTTTCAGATTATCTGTAATTTTTGTTTGTTAAAATATGTCATGTCATTAATCATTACTTTTCTTTGATGAAAGGGAAGCTAGCAAAGTCAATCCGTGGCCTGTGGCAGGCTTCCAAATTGAAACCAGCTTGAGAGTTGCCTGATAATTTTCTCCTCATTTGCTCAGGAAGATTGGTTTTCGAGAAGGTTGAAAAATAGATCTGAACATGTAGAACTTGAAAAGAACAAATGTGTACAAAAAATCAGATTGGCAGTACCATATTTGTGAACTTCAAAATAAATCCTAGCCTTTTTTTTCAATTCTACGCTCTGTAAGTCTCCCATCTCTTATTATCTACTGAAAGCTTGAATAACTAGCTCTTGGAGAAAAAGAAAACGAAAAAAAAAAAATCGACTACCCCCTCTTGAAATAAGAGAAAACCCCTTAAAAATTGTTTTCTACTAGATCTTTCTCCATGTTTTCAACTTTTGAATTAATACTGGTACAATGCAGTTCAACAGGTAGGAAAAACATTGGTAACATTCCTCCTCCGCCCACGGTGTTGTTAAGGGTGCTGAAAGCTGAAAAGTCCTGCGAGGAAAGGAATACAAGATACTTCGATAGAATTCATGGTAGAATTAAGGTGATGGAAGTGATATATTATATATGGCATTCCGTCAACTGGTTACGACGGGTGATAAACTGGAGTTGGGTAGTGGTGGTGGTGGGAACTGGGAAATATTCAAAGCATGATGGTAAAGAGGGAGGTGGAGAAATTATGGGTGGAGTGTGGCTTATTATGTGCCACATTGGGCTGTTCCAAGCTTGACATTTTCCCAATCAACTCGGGAAACCGATCGCTGAGATTATTAAAGTTCACATCAAATACTATTACATTTTTCAGCAGATGCAGATGCAGATGCAGACGCATCTTGGTTAAACAAGAGTTCAATTCATTGTTTATAACGATGGCTTCATTCAGTGTATTTTACATGTTGCCAAAACTTGATGGTTAAACCATCCATGAAACTTGTTGGCAAGAACAATTACAGAAACTGTCAAAATTATTTGGCAGTTCAAAAGCAAATTTATTATGGTTGATGAAAATGGCATCAAGATCAAGATCTTTGAAAGATCAAAAAGAGATCGATGTACTCACCCTCAAACCTATTGAACTGAAGGCCAAGATATTCATGACTTGGCAAACTAAGAGCAACACGAGGAAACTTCCCAGAAAATCGGTTGTTACTGATTTTAAGCTCAAGAGGAGCGTAAGGACCCGTATGGAATGACTTTGTAAGTGCTTAAAAATATTCTTTTTGTACTTATAAACACTTTTTTAAGCACTTAGAAAGTCATTTCAAACTGAACTTAAATCTTTGGAAATTGCTTGGAACTTGAAGCTGAGAAAAACCAAGTGGGGGACTGAACTGAGCTTTAGGGAAAGCACGAAGAAATAGTGCAAAGATTTATGCAGTTAAACTAAACCCCGCCTAATTTATATCAAATATAGCCCTCTGGACCCAAAAGTTTCTATTCTGATTTCTGATTGAAACTTGAAAAATGCATATTCTATGAATCAATATTGTTCCAGATCTTAGTTCCTTTGGTTTGATCGTTTTTAGTCTGCAAGATTGAAGGCTTCTTCACGGTATTCTCTTTCTAAGTTTTATTTTGTTAATTTCTCGTTATCTGATATTTGTTTCACTTGGCATGCGTTTATTTTCCTATGTAATTGTTTCTTATTTTCAATTGGCATGCATTAATGAAAAGTTTTGTCTTTAAAACAAAAAAATGTCAAACCTCTAGAGGTTAATATAGAAACTGAGCCTTGAGGCCCTAAAAAATTGCAAAACTATCTCGATTTTGTATCTAATGGTTATTAGGGGTAGACAATTATTAAGAGGCGGCCACATTGTGAGGGCCTCATCGAATAATTTTCCGTGTTTTAAGGTATGGCTAAGAGTTCAGTCAAAATCACTGCTGTCATTTAAGTCTCATTGTTCCAGTATATGTGGCAGACTCAAATTTTGCAGGGCACTAGGGATTGTGAGGGAAACGCATTGCATTGTGGGGCTAACCTTTTTTGAGTAGATGGTAGTTAAAGGACGCTGGGTGTTAATGCATCCGTGTGTCACTGTGGCAACGTCTTCTTTGGGTCAGTAAGTTCTTTACTCTACTGATGCTTTTGATCTGAATGATTCTCATATCATTTCATTTTTTTGATAATAAATATTTAAATCAATATTATCTGAATTATTCCATCATTGATTGATTTTTTTTTTTTTTGCGGGGTGGGAGATGGTGTCTTATCCACCGAGTTGTGCTCGGATTGACTCTATCATTGTTAATATCTTATTGTTATTGTTTTCATAAGTCAAGTTTAGGGACGTACATTTTTTTTAACTCATGTTGAAGAGTTAACATGACCCTAACTAGCCAACAAGAGTATAACTCAACTCACATTTATCCTCGACCAAAAAAGTCAAAGGTTCGTATCTTCAATTCTACATGTTTTTTTTTAAGCTCAACAATATGTGAGATGGGAGATTCGAACCTCTGATTTTTTAGTAAAAAACACATGCTTTATGTCAGTTGAGCTATGCTCATATTGGCCTCCACTCCTACATGTTTAACTCAAAAAAAAAACCTTATCATAGGTCATAAGTTTGAATCTTCATCTCCACCTCCACCTCTTTATTAGATTACAGTGCTTTTAAAAACAAAAAACCTCTACCTTTTTAATAGGTTGCAAGTTTCAATCATCTTCTCTACAGTTCGTAGGTTCGAATCTTTGCTCATTTGTTGAATTGTAATTTAAGAAAAAAAGCTCATAACTGAAGAAGATACTATTTATGGATAGTATAGCATGTGACACGAGGGCCCCACAGTTCTTTAACGTTTTAGAAAGTCTTAACCGATCCTCATGGATGAGAATAGTAGGACAGTTAGCTTAACTTGTCTCCTTCTGACCTTTAGCCATTTTTTTTTTTGTTTCTGTGATCTTTCCTAATAATATTATTCCTATTCGTTTTGCTTCAATTTTTGGCCATCTTTCTTTTCTGCATATCTCAATAACTTTCTGAGGTGGAGATTTGATCCAAAAGGCCCATTGCTTAGAATCTATTGGACGATTTTTTTCTTCTATCCTAAAGTTACGTTCATTCTATTCCCTCCGAGTCATTTTGTTTTGAATTTATTGATATTTTGAAACTGAAATTTCTTACGTTTCTAGAGAGAAAAGATAAAAAAAAAATTATATCCGTGACTGTCCAAGGCCAGCTTTGCGCACACCTCGACTAATCTCATGGGTCAGGCGGTCTCATAGAACAACAGCTTGACCCAGTTACATTTGGTTGCTTAGAAAATTTGTATGATATTAAATCCCAAGTAGGTGGTCATCATTCCCTCTAAACCCTCTATTATTTTCAAGGCCCTTATTGACCACTAAACCAATCGGTTGAGAAAAGATAAATCAAAGAGAATTCTTTCCGCTACTCGAGAACACGTTAGAGGAAAACCAAAAACCAAAAGTTACCCTTAGATTAATCGTTTAAACACATTTGTAGTGAATTTTGTTCTAAATAGATTGAAGAACTCTATTATGTTCTCAAAACTAGTCTTTATCAACCAAAAAAGGAAAGATAAAAAATTATCCACTTATGATCGATTCCAAAAGTTCTCCAAATCTTCCCATAAGATTTAGTTCTTGCAAGGGAGCATAAAGAATCAATGAAAAAGCTGGGCATCTTTTTTGGACTAACAGCCACAACCATAACTCCTAAAAAGCTAAGCAATATGTGTAAAAATGTGAACAATTTGATCCATTTTTGCTATGAAAATGACATTAAAAAGAAAAAGTTCTATCCATATCCTGTTAAGCACTCATAGGGTAGAATAGTGATGGCTGAGTGGGCTGCTAGTAGTCAGGGGCTACTTTTATCCATGTTTTCCGTCTATGAACTTTTATGAACTTTTATGTTTCTCTAGATAAACTTTCGAAAGTATTTAATAGATTTTTAAATTTTGTGTCCAATAGATTCTTGAACCTTAAAAAAATATTTAATAGATTCTTAAACTTTCAATTTTATGTTCAAATTTTTTTAGTTCAACAATTTTATATCTAATACATCAATTATCAATTAATTTTTAACTTTTTTAATATGTTAGGACAAAATTGAAAGTTTAATGATCTATTAGACACGAAATTTAAAGTTTGGGGACCTATTAGACACTTTTAAAATTTTAGGGACCAAATAGACACAAACAAACTTGAAAGTTGAAAGGTTAAAGGTTAAACTTGTAATTTAATCTTAATTTTATACTCATAATTGTAGATTATATTGATTTCTGAAATGTGCAAGTCTATAATTTATTGTATTGTAATTATAGGTTAAATTGATATATTTATTTAATCTTGAATAAATTGGCCCGGTTTAATTTCAAACGATATGATTTTAAAATTTTCAATTTTACTTGCATGATTAGGGTCTAAAAACTTGATTTATTCCTATACTTTGGTTAAATTTTAGTAAAGTTTAACAAATAATCCAATTGTTATGTGCTATTATTCAATTAAATGTGTGGTTTGTTTTATTTATATGATAATGTACTATTTTTTTTTTTTAAGTTAATTATGTTGTTTGTAGGCTGTAGCTAACATGAGCCTAGTATGAACTAATAACTAAAATGTTAAAGGTTTGATTCTTCACATTAATTAAATACCTTAAAAAAAACTATGGTTTAGAATCGAATGAAAAACCAGTATAGCGTGGGTCTTTGTTTTGGGAAGAAGGGTAGTAGGTTTTTGGGTGCATAAAAAATTGAGTTTGTGATACCTAACTAAATCATAAAGAATAGATTTAAAATCTTAAAATCAATCTTAACATGTGTTTTAATCCCTAATGGTTGAGTGTTTTTACAATTTATTCTTATTATTTAAAAAATTATCATTTAATTTGTTATGTACAAATATTTTTCACTTTAGCCCCTTAACTTTGATAAATATTAAATTTTTGTCAAATAAATATGTGATATAATATTTATATTTAGTGAATTAGTAGAAATTTAGAAGAAAACGAAGATGGATTAAGAAAAGAAGCTAAGGTTCAACTTCAAATCATAGACCATTTAGATCGAATTGATTTTTTTTTTTCCGCTTAACAATATGTGGATGTATTTGTAAATCGAAGGGTTCAATATAAATATTAAGAATTAATGGATATCTTCGATGTCTTTTATAAATATTCATAAAACATACAAAATATTCATAAAACATACAAAATATCATCTATTAATTTTAAAATGAATTTAGATACTAATAACAAGATTTATAACTTAGTTTGAATGTAAAAAAGACTTATTTATTAATTTAAATACTTTTTTTTAAAAAATTGATTTACAGAAATATTCATAGATATCGATATATCAATTGCTATCATTAAAATTGAAATATCGATATCAATATAGATATCGATATTTTCATCATTGAGATGTGATGATTTGTAATGTACACATTAAACATAGCTCAATTGGCATAAAGTTATACTCTTGACTAGGAGGTCAGAGTTCGTATTAATTAAATATTTTTTTGTAAAAAAATAATAATAATAATGAGGTGGCAAAAAAGAGTCCGATCTGGTGATCTCCATCCCATTCTTTTCCACATTGTCTGTTCCGATAAGCATCAAAAATAAAAATAGCTGTTTTCATTTAACAAAACTCACAATTACGTGTTGGATCCATCTTCCTTTTTTTCCCAACCCAAAACCACTTATCCAAAACTCTTTTTATTTATTTATATTCTTTTATTATTATTATTATTATTATATTCACATCTATCCGTCCACGTCAACTATTTTCAACCTCCACTTCGACACGTGGCACAATAAACGACGACGCTTCACTCCCCACCCGTCACTTTAAATCAGGACCGTCGAAATCGAATCCCACCTTGACCCAGTCGTTGGTTTCTGGAATCAAACACGCTTCAAGATCACCGACAATTTCGGATTTCCCAAAATAAGAAAAAAGAAATTACAACTGTAATCCACCTTACTTCCCCCTCTCTCAGCCGTCCGATTCATCCACAATTGATTTCGCTTTCGCTTACATCTCTTTGGCCCCCACTCTTTTTGTTTTCACATCTTGATTTTTATTTGGTTAAATTATATAAAAAAAAAAAAAAAAATTAAAACTTTGTTTGTTTTAATCTATTTGCTTCTTAAACTTTTAAAATTAATTTAAGTGATATGTCAGATCATTTTAAAATATTGATGAACATATTAAAAAGAAAATTGAACGTAAAAGTTGTAATAGACTCCAAATTCATTCTTGTGCGGTTTAGATTACTATTCAACACGAAATTAAAGACTTATAAAACAATTTTCGAATTTAAGTTTTAAAAAATAATTATAAAAATAGAGTAGTTCGAAAAAAAATTGCAACACGATTTTGACAATAACTCATGTACCATGGATAAATCGTGTATTATGTACACGATTTAAGACCCACATCAGTCACTTCAACTGATATATAAAACGTGTCCATGGTACTAAATTTATCCTTAAAATTGACAAGTTATGTTAAAAATTGTGTCTATAGTACACGATTTAACTACCCTATTTTTACAATAACTATCCTATTTTTTTAATTATTTTTTAAAACTACATTATTTATAATTTAAAAAAATATCCCTTTGTAATTTAACTAATTTTTTTTTTACATTAAATGAACATAGTAACTTTGAAAAGCAGAGGGGTAGAAGCGTAGTTTCAGACGGAAGTCATAAACGATAGCGACGTTCGAAACTCAACAATATCGCTTTCGTTCATTGAGAAACGCGCGTAGGGGAAGCCTCTGGAAACCGCGGTCGCGCCGTTGCTATAAATACCGATCCGATTCGAATTGTACCAAACTCACACCTTCAGATTCGAATTGTACCAATCTCACTCTCGAGTTTCTCAGCTGTTCGGAGCTCCGATTATTGTGTTGCCCGCCGCAAGCTTGTGTGTTCGCTGATTGAACGAAGTTCGTTATTCTATTAAGAAAGTTTTCTGTAGTTCCTAATTCTTGTTTTCTGATCATCTTTTGGTTGATTTTGTTTTTGTTTTCTTAGGCAATGTGATTTTCATTTGCCTCTGGTTTTTTTTTGTTTCTTTGACGATTTTAATTCGGAAAATGAATGGGATTTGGGATCTTATACCTTCTGGTTTAGTTCAACTTGTTGTGAGTTGTTCGATTCTGTTCTTGTTCCATCTGCAACTACAATTTTGGAGGTATATGGTCCCAAATTTTCTGTGTTTTTTTTATCCTTGAGATATTGACGACGAATTCTCGTTGGTTATTTGCAAAATTATTTCAACTCTACTTGTGGAGATGGATCTGGGCAGTGTTGGTTCCCTAGGCTTGTCTTTGCAGCCCTAGATATTGCTAAAGTTGATTGATTGAGTGGTTGGTTTTTGATTTGATGGCAAGTTCTTGAATTTTTATGATACATTTGTAGGTTAGGGTTTTGTTTATAGAAACTAAGAGCTAAATGAGCTTAGTCAGCGGCCTGTTGAATTTCAATCGAAATGGATTGTTGCACAATTTGATTAGTGGGTATATGAGTGAAACCTGGAACAAAAACACTGTGGTGAAGTTAGATCAGAGAAGTTTCAGTTTCAGTAGTGACATTTTGACATTGACCACGAAAAATGGTGATTTTTGCAGGAGATGATGTCCAAAACAAAGCGACAAGTTGTGGTTTATTTATTTGGATGTTCTTTACCCAATACTCAGGATTCTCTGGCTTTCTCTAAACTTGGTCATTGGTGATAACTTGAAAAACCCTAGCAACTTTCATAATACTGGATATCTTTGCCGGGCTTGTGATATAATCTTCTATCTTATCTTACTTTTCTTTTTTTATTAAAAAAATATGATTATGAGGGAAGGAGCTGGGAATGTAGCCACATTGTCTTATCAACGTACTTAAGCCTTTTGCAATAGACTTGGAAGAGTTATTATAAATCATTACAAATAAAGTTTAGATAGATGCTTCTGGGTGGTGTTGGCTGTTGGATTCTTGTCTGCAACCCTTACTAAATCTTGACGTTGGAGTATGGGCAGTATCTTTGGAGTTATGGACGTGTTTTTGCTTCTTCTACCAGTTCCAGATGAGGTCTTGATTATCCTTAGACTCTCAGTGACCATAAGAGTTCTAGGTGGCTCTCTGATAGCGAGATTGCGAGAGCTGTAGGTGCAGTTATGGGCGTTATATTTAGTTAGCTGGATAGCCTTGGGTACATGATCCATTCCTCCAATTGTAGGATCAACTACACAAGATTGTGCCATTCATCATAGAAGGCTAGAAGTTCAGATCCCCCTCATTTTATCAGTCATCTCTTTAATGAACCTTTAGCTTCTCTTGCACCTTGTCCTCTGAAACAAGTTTTAATAATCAATTGCTGACCACCTTCAAGAAAGAGTTATAAATTCCTTTTTGCTAACCTGGGAAAATAGTTGTGTTCTTTTTGGTTGTTTGGTTCTCAGTATTATGGAAATGAAGGAACCGGATGAATGCAAAATACAGTGTGATGAAGGAAAATCTATTGGCTTTCAGAGAGAGAATAATAGATGGGTAAGTTGGGTTCTTGAAGGAAACTGAATGCGGAGTTTCAATCTGAGGTAGGCTTGTCCTTTTGGACAATTAAGCCAGTAGAAATGTTAAATATTTCACCTTTTTTTTTTTTTTTTTGTTATTCGTTGGAACACATTTGATTGGGTATGTATTGCTTTTACCATAGGTCGATGCATCTACTGATTGGCCCAGTTTAGTGGGATTTGCATCCGGAGTCTTCAACAAATCAAGTGATCATGATGTGCAATTGGTCACTATTCGAAGCTGGAGGCTCTGGAGTTCCCCATTGCTGCATTGTAGTTATTATATGGGTCTCCTATAACTCTTCTTTTTTGGATGAACTGAACTCTCCTCTTGGAGTTATGATGATTGGAGCTGTACAACATTTCTTCGATTATTTGTTGCTGATGTGCTGTGGTCTGCAGCTGTATAGAAGAAAGCAACAGTGTCATGGCCTGTTTGACGGTGATTAACATGCCTTTTCTGGCTTTAGGATGATTGCTAAAGTCCTTCCTATATGCAGGTGCTTTAAGCTTCTATCCAGATTCAACCATTGTCGTGCATTGGAGAATATAATTTTTCCATGGCAGAGGTTGCAACCTACTCCAAGCCTCAACAAATTGGGACAGAAGAAAATCAACATATGATATGTAGAGGAAAGGAGATAAGAACTATGTACACTGAGCAGGTTGATTCTCAGGATTTGCCCTTTGAAAAATCAAATGACCCCCTGGAGTTGTTGGAGAGGGGATATATGCAACATGGGTAAAGTCCATTAAACTTTGCCTTCTTACCTCTGGTTCATGTCCTGCTTATTCATTTGCTAAACACAAAACTTTACATTTTGCAGATGTGCACATTACCGGCGAAGGTGCCGCATCAGAGCTCCTTGTTGTAATGAAATATTTGATTGTCGTCATTGCCATAATGAAATAAAGGCAAGGAACTTCATTTTGAGCTTGATTATAGAATGTTTGTGATTCTGAGCATCATATCATATACTGACCGAGTCCATCCATCGGAAAAAAAAAAATATATCATATACTGACTGATAAACCCTCTTTTATTCCCTCTTGCAGAATAGTATTTGTGTTGATCAGAAAGAAAGGCATGAGATCCCACGCCATGAAGTCGACCAGGTAAATTTATCCACTTATCCACTGGTTACTTATCCCATCTTGTAAAACCTCTTCACTTATACATTTTTTTCTTGAAGTTGAAATATTTCTTCAAATTTGCCTATACTTTTGTTTTATCAGGTTATATGCTCGCTTTGTGGAACTGAACAGGAGGTGGGTGCTTAATCTTACTATTTCAATTTTGTATAAATGATTATTAATTCTCATGCTCATGAGCTCTAGATTCACATGTTTGTTGGTTTCTCATTCGACAGGTTCGCCAAGAATGTATCAACTGTGGTGTGTGTTTTGGGAAATATTTCTGCCAGACTTGCAAGCTGTTTGATGATGATGTGAGTACTGAGCTTCCACTTAGTCTTCCATTTTCTGCACCAATTCACGTCTCATTCTTTATGCACTAACAATTTTGTCAATTTTTTTGATCAACTTGCCTTTATTTGATGCCATCTTAATTTATATTTATTTGGTATTTGTTTCCTTTCTTACAGACATCTAAGAAGCAGTATCACTGTAATGGCTGTGGAATTTGTAGGTATGGTTTTGCCTTACTTGAAGATTATTGCTCTGTTTCCATATGTTTACATGAAAATAAAAAACTTAGGTTTCGTTTAATAACGATTTCGTTTTTAGTTTTCTTTTTTCGAAATTTATGCTTGTTTCCTCTCAATTTCTTAACTATGGTTTTCAACCTTCTTAAAAGATGAGTCAAATTCCAAAAACAAAAATAGGTTTTTAGCTTGGATTTTGGAAACATTGTTTGGATTTAAGAAACTGTGAAATGTATGTGTTTTTATTTTGGAGTTTTACCTTTGTTCCCACGCTTACTTGATGGCATTTTGAACGTTTTGACAGAATTGGGGGGCGGGAGAACTTTTTCCACTGCCATAAGTGTGGTAAGTCATACACGATTATCCGATTCATCCTGCTAATATTGGTGACACTTGTCATAAAGTGTGATTAAGATTGTATCAAATGTGATTTTTATATTTATTTTTTTGTCATGAAGGTTGCTGCTATTCGATTTTTTTAAAAAATAGTCATCCCTGTGTTGAAGGGGCAATGCACCATGACTGTCCTGTTTGCTTTGAGGTAAAGCTTTACCCCTCATTTCCCTTATTCATTTGCTATCTATTGTTAACCAGCTCTAAGTAATGATGCACATCTTTATCAAATGGCTCGCAGTATCTATTCGATTCGACGAACGATGTTACGGTAATGCCATGTGGACACACCATCCATCAAAATTGCTTGAAGGAGATGAGAGATCACTTTCAGTAAGTGTTCTTGCAGAGTTATTTGTTTTCATGTGAAATGAATAGTCAAGCTTTGTTTTCTAATCACATTGATTCTGCCATAGATATGCTTGTCCTCTCTGCTCCAAGTCCGTTTGTGATATGTCCAAGGTGTGGGAAAAATTTGACATAGAAATTGCAGCTACGCCAATTCCAGAGCCATACCAAAATAAAATGGTAAAGCTCCCAACCACTTTTACTTTCACTTTCCTTTCATTGCTAGGTAAATAAATATATTATATACCATATCAGCTGGAGCTACGTAGTGGTAGTTTAATATAGGTTAAATTACAAGGGTTAATTGCTTGAACTTTAAAAAATGTCTAATAGGTCCCTAAACTTTCAATTTTGTGTTTAATAGGTCCATAAACTTCAAAAGTGTCTAATAGATCCTTAAAAGTGTCGATATCCTTAAACTTTTTAAATTTTGTGTTTAATATGGGCCCTGACATGTTCAATTTTTTTTTAAATTAACAAGTTTATTGGACATAAAAATTGAATTTTGTGGGTAGGACTACTTATGTAACACTCTTTCATATTATTAATTTTCTGTTTCCTATCAAAAAAAAAAAATAATAATAATATATATATATATATATATATATAATAAATTAGGGTCAATTAAGAATTTTTTAAAGTTTAGGGACTTATTAGACACAAATCTAAAAGTTTAGGATTTAAGTAATTTAATCTTTAATATAATATCATTGTAGAAAGCCTTGTGTTCAAATGTCTATTATGTCACTTTCTTCTTGATCGATAGTCATGTATCAAGTTTTTTGAACAGGTTTGGATTCTTTGTAACGATTGCAGCAAGACGTCGAAGGTGCAGTATCATGTTGTGGCTCAGAAGTGCTTGAATTGCAAGTCCTACAACACCAGACAGACCAGAGGCTAAGGATGTGGATATGAAGGCCACATCCCATCATCCTGCAGCTCTGAAATGCTTCCTGTCTCGAGCTATTTTAGCTCTCGATTACATGCTGTGACTCTTTCATAACCTTCAGGCCACACTCGTCATTCTTGAGCAATGGGGAAGACGACGACGTAGTACTGCACCCTCCTTTGCTTCGGGAAGTTGACGACATCGCACATTTTTTCTCTTCTTTATTTGGTTTATATAGCTTTTTTCTCTTCTTTATTTGGTTTATATATTGTATTCTACGTCTTAATTCTGCATCATTCTATTTGTTGGTGTTTGTATTGTTGTATATTTGTTGGTGTTTGTATTGTTGTATTTGTCCCCTCGCTCCATTGTATTTTATTTGGGTTTTTCAGAATTAATCGCTTTTATTAAACTTCTCATAAGATTGAGCTTAAACTTTATTTATGATGTATAGACTAGTGACCAAGAGGTCATAGGTTCGATCTCACATCTCCACATATTTGTAAAAAAAAAAAAAAAAAAAAAAGTTTGAAGTAGTTCTCAGTTCAATCCTTGGAATTTGCATTGTTATCAAGTAATTTACAAGTTTTAATAACTTCAGATTCATAAAGTAAACTACTGAAATTTATTTTAAAATTTTAAGTAAAATCTTTACCCGACATCATTCAAAATAACAAATTTTGATCTTAAAATTGAAAAAATTGAGGTTTCATTTTTTTTTTTTTTTTTTTATTACATGTGGGGTGGGATGGGGTGAAGATTAAACACCGTGGTCATTTCATTATATTAAGGTTTCATTTAACAACTTTTGGTTGTGAAAATTGTGTTTCATTCACAATTGGTTTTCATATTTTTTAAAGGAACAATTGAATTCTTAGTAAAATTTTAAAAATAAAAATAATTTTTTTTTTTTTATAGTTTTCAAATTTTAACTTGAATTTTAAAAAATAGATAAATACATATGAAGAAATTGTATTTATAAGCTTAAATTTTTAAAATAAAAAATAAAAAATTAAATGTTAATTCTCTAGATAATTTAGAAATGATTGTTGATTTTATCCTAGAAATTGATTCAACCCCAAGTCATGTTCCAAGTAAACATTGTCTATATATATATTTTTCTTTTTTTCTTTCTTTGAGTTCAACAATTGCGGAGATGTGGAGATCGAATCATCGACCTTTAAAATTATAATTGATGGCATTCACTGAGTTGTGCTCGGATGGGCGAATGTCGTTTTCTTATGAGTTATGAGTGGGTTGATGAATCAAAATGTTTCTTTGGCAAGCTTACTTTGTCCAAGTTTTGTTGAAGAACCTCAAAATTGAAGATTGGTTTGTAGACCAAAAGAAAAGGTAATGTGTTGTTATGTGAGAAAGATGGAATTGTTTGAAGGGCAATGATGAGAGCACATGCAAATGGAAGAGGGGGCAGCAGACAAAGCCATCAATCTTTATTTGGAAAAAGGGGACCAAACCAACAAAGCCTGACCATCTCACTTTCTTCACTCTTCCATGTTTTTTTGATGTTGCCACTCCACAAACAATCTCTTTTTCTTTTAACACTTCAAGTTTTGTTTCATCATTTTTGCTTTTCAACCTTCAACCATGATTGGAAGTTCTCCTCTCTCGCTCCAAAGTAATCTCTAACGTTATGTTTGGTTCGTGATCTGAAAACAAATTTTTGAAAACGCTCCAAACAGATAAATCAAACTTCTTCTTTTTAGCATTTGATATCATGTTCGATTATATTTTTCGAAACTGAATTTTCAGTTTGAGGGTTAACGGATTTAGATGCTTATAATTAATGGGGAGAAATCAATTTATACCCTTAAACTTTGGAGGTTGTATCAATTTAAACCCTGAACTTTTAGAAAGATATCAATTTACACTTTCTGGTAGGATTTTATTTTAAAAACGTTAATTTAAACACGTGGAGACTTAAATTTTTAGCAATTAAACCCCTAAACTTTCATAAGTAAATCAATTGTGTGAAAGTTTAGGAGTTTAATTGATAAATTATAAGTCTCCGCACATATAAAAACTAACATTTTTCTAAGAGAATGTGTAAATTGATACAACCTCACAAGTTTAAGGGTATAAATTGATTTTTTTTCTTAATTAATACCAATTAATATTATTGGTAGGTAGCTACTGTAAGTTTGAATCTATACCCTTTCAAAACAAAAAAAAAAAAATTTAATCTATACACTTTATATTTATTTTACATTTTTCTTTACTTTTTCAATAACCATTAGACCGATCCAAGATGGCAATGTTAAGAATATATTAAAAAGATTAAAATTAAAATGATTTATTGGTTAAGCACTTTTTAAGTTAAAGTGGTAACATAACACAATCTCAAAGCTAAACAAAAAAAAAAAAAAAAAAAGCAAAAGTGTAAAAAGGCTTTTGGATTTAGCAAAATTTAATATTTTTTTAAAAAAAGGGAATAAAACAAACTATGAAATCCTATAATATAGGTTTTGGAATTTTCTATTGAAAGAATATTTTTGGAGTCATCAAGGGAATATCTGCAGTAATTAAAAAAAAATTGAGCTCCTAATAAAATATTGAGAAGGAGAAGAGAATAAAAAAACCAATATACCAGAAGAAAAAAAAAAAGTGATTTTTTTCATTTTCATTTTAATTTCATCATATTTTTCACCTTAAAAAAAGGGAATGGCAAAAAGAAAAGCAGAGAGAAAAACAAATTGCAACATAGAAAGCACTGCAGAAAGAGACACAACACCACAAAAAAGAAAATTATGAAAATGAAATATAACCGAAATCCATGGACTAGATGGTATAAGTAATCATACTTAAGATATATTAAATGGGTCCAGAAATAACTTTTGAAAAAAGTGCTTTTAAGTGAAACACTTTTTCCCATTTTCTATGAGTACTTGTGAAATTTTCAAGATCATTTTTAATTATTGTAGGCTGAAAAGTTTCAAACATTTTTTTTTCTTCTAAAATACTATCAAGTGTTTTTAAACTTTCAAGATCATTTTTACTAAATAATTAAAACACCGTAAAAAAAAAAATGATAAGAAAAGTAGCAGAACATCTAGAATCTAGATACATGAAGTTTGAATTCTATCCCTTATTTGAATTATAAAGAATTATAAAAATTAAATGTGTACAACATATACTTAATTTTAGGCATTAAAAAAAAAAAAAAAAAAAAAAAAAAACTACTCAACTTTCAAAAGTTTAAAAAAGACCCCGAAAGAACGAAAAAATGTTTCAAAAATACCTCTGAATTATGAATTTTTTTTCAAAAATGTCTTCAACATTAACAACACACGAAATTCTTATGTAGACGGTTAAATTTTAACTTGTACTTATGTGACATTGAAAAAATGAAAATGTGGACGTCTGAGATGTTAAAAAAATCATGAAAACGTACACTTATGAACTATTCTCCACGGATTTTTCTCTAGTTTTATTCTATTCCCTCATCTTTTGAATCGATAAAATAGGATTTCCATGATTTTTAACACGCTTGTATGTTTTCATTTTTTTTCCATGTCACACAGGTACAAGTTAGAATTTAATCATTCACGTTAGAATTTTGTGTGTTGTTAATTGTGAGGGCATTTTTTAAACGTTTTCATAGTTCAAGGATATTTTTGTAAACATTTTTCATAGTTCAAGGATATTTTTGAAACTTTTGAAACTTCAGAGATATTTTTTAAACATAACTCATAGTTCAAAGATATTTTTGATAATTTAGCCCTTAATTTTATGTTAAATTACATGAATAAGCTCTAATAGTTGTATTTAATAGATTTCTAAATTTTAAAAAAATGTCAAATATGTTTTATATTGTGTCTATAAGATTTCTTACTTTAAAGTTTAAAGATTTATTAAAAACAAAATTTTAACTTTAAAGTGTAAATATTTATTAGAAACAAAATTAAAAGTTCAAAAACTATTGAGAGAATTTTTAAGGTTAAGAACCTATATCAAACATAATCCTTAAATTCCATCAACCAATCTTGTAATTCACTTATAATTTGTAAGCTTAGTAGAAAATTAGCAAAAAAATTGATGTGCCATTATAGAAAGAAGAAGAAAGACAATTTTGGAAAAATTAAAAAGTATAAATGATTACTCTTGTTCTTGTATCATTTATGCCTACTTTCATAATCATTTAGTTTGTAAAAAATGTACTTTTTTTCACACAATTTTTTACAATAATTTTAATCTTTCTTCCTTTATTAAAGAAAACATTTGAGTTCAAAACAATTTCTTTTACAATAATTTTAATCTTTCTTTCTTTAAGAAAAACTTGAAATTTGAAAATATTCTTTGAAAATATAAAGAATAAGATAACAAAACAAAGAATCCTGTCAAACCGAGCATAACCCAATTGACAGCTAAACAAAGAATCTTGTCAAACCGAACATAACTCAATTGGCAGAGCATAGCTCAATTGACATAAAATTGTGCCTGTAACTAAGAGGTCATGAGTTTAATCCTCGCATTAATTAAAACACCCTTGCAAAAAAAAAAAAACAAAGAATCTATTAAAAGCTTAATTTTCAAAAACTATAAACTTATCAAAGTGACCTAGACATTTTATTTATTTTTTATTTTGGTTAAAAGTTTACCTAGAGAACATTATATGATCCAAGATGATCAACAATTTGGGAGAGTTGTACATTGCCAACCATTTGTGATTTAATTTGGAGGAAAAAGAAATGTGTTGGCTGAGTTTTTCCAGTATATCATATCTGGCCATTAAAAAGATACAAGCCAGAAAATTAGAAGATAATGGGGAGCCATAAAAGCAGGCTTCTACCCTATGAACTCTTCTACAAGACAATATTAGCTTGACTTGACAATAAAATTGTCAATTTTATGTGAATTTAAAACCAAAAAAAAAACAGACATGTCTGTAAGTTCATCCCTCCTCCAATCAAACAAATGCATCATCAATGTACAGAGGATCATCCATGGCTGCCATGACAACAGCTCTTCTGTTAACAGGACGACCGCCCAGCATTTGCTTCCACAATTTCACTGCACTGTGGCCGTGGAGGAGACCGACCTGCTTATTCAAAAATGGCGCCATGAGTTTCAAACTCTTCTTTGCCATCTCTGGATGTTGAAGAATGTTCGGAAATTTCGCAAACATGTTTCTCCAGTTCTTCTTCAATCATGATCTCCTGATAGCGGCAGTCGGAGCTGCAAAACGCTTTCTCGCCCCTGTTGGATACAATACAGTGTGTTCAATTTAAAACATTCGACAATATCTCAACAGATACCGAAGCAGCAACTGCATAATGTGTTTGGAAACAAACCTGTAAATGTAAATGTCTTTCCCACTTTCAAGTTTGTTGCTACAAAAGTAACAAAAACTCAGAAAATCAATTGGTTGACATGGAAAAGGGATGTCCAAGCTGCTTCTAACTGACAGAGGAGATCCTATCTCATTCACCTCATCCTTGTTCAAGTTGTTCAAATCATTAGAGTGACATTCTAAAATGCAGTCACCAAAAATGTGAGTGGTTTTCGGATTGGCACCATGGGATATTACACAGGTATAATCCTCGGAGAGCTCGATTTCGCTTGCAGAAAGAGACTCAATGATCCCGGTAACAGGCAGCGTTACAGGCGCTGGGGTTGAAATATCTGCAGGTAAAATTTTGTCACAATGCTCCGAATCGCCATTGGTCGTCACTTTCTTAACGAACGGATTCGTAGAATGGAAGAAGCTACTGCGACCTTTTACACCATATGATGCTGAAACAAACCGGGGTGAATCCAAGGAACACGCCCCACTCTTCTTTGAAGGCTTGGATTCTAATGGTTCTCCAATTTCGAAGAAAACCTCCGAGCTACCACCGCGCGGTGATTTGAACAGCGACGGGGGAAAGTTCGGACAATTTTTAGGCAAAGATCTAGGACCTGCCTGAGGAAAAACTGTGTCAATTTGAAGATTTGGGGTCTGACTTTTGGTTCTAACTTGAGGTCCAAAAATGATGTTCTTACTCTCAGATGATCCAAGATCTTTACCAGATAGCTTATTATCATCATCAAGAGAATCAACAATGCCTAATCCTACTTTACTACAATCCCAGCTCCTTCTATGCCCATCATGGGATGATTTAGGGGACCCCACAGAGTTGCTAAGATTTGAAAACACCCTAAGTTCTAAAGGAGAGGTGGGACTTTTGACTGAATCAGAATCTGAAGAAACTTTGAAATTTAAGCCAACAAAAAGACCAGGGGCACTGAAAAAGGAGTTGCTTTTGGATTTGTGCCCTAACACAGCAGACTGAACAGGGCACAATTCAGAACCAGAGTCAGCCATTGTTATAGCTGATTTCAAAGTGGAAACTGATTTCTCTGTGAAGCAATTTGTTCCTCTTTTCCTCAGCTTTATCTTCAATCACTGCAAATGCTTCTCTCTGGCAATGGCCAAGCTCGATTCCTGTAAACAAGCTGAGATGTTTCAATGGAAGAAGAACAAGAAAGAAATAATCATCTCAATTCTCAATCATGTTTTTCCAAAAAAAAGGAAAAACAAAATCCAAACAGTTTCAATTCAGAGTTGGAAACAGAATAGGTATCTGAAAATGAAATCTATGAAGAAGAAATATATAGAAAATCCATTAATCTCTTTGAAGAATCCAATATCTGTTTCAAACGATCAAAGTTCGGATAGCAAATTAAACATGCAAACAGTGAGAAAAATCAAATATCCAATGATTTCATTCCAACAATCCAAAATCGATCAGATAATCCAAAAACGGAGATAAAAAAACAACGAACAAATCCTCAAAACCTCAAATGAAGAAACAAATTGAACATGCAAAGATAGCTATAACATAAACAGGACGATCGCATAAACATCATTACAAAAAAGATCAAGAACAACAACAAAAAAAAACCCCAAAATGCATCAAAACGATCGCAAAAAACAGCAAAAAAATCAGAAATAACGCCATTGAAGAATGAAAGCGAAAGCTCACCTCCTCTCCTCCGCTGCTGAAGAAGAAAAACGAGAGCGAAAAATGCAGAAAGAAGAAGAAGAAATTGAAAATATGAATGGGTTGAGACTGAAACTTGCTCAGCAATTTCTCCTTTTTCTCTCTCTCTCTCTCACTGTGATTCCTCAAAATCAGCGAAGAGCAGTGAGCTTGTGAAATACTCTTCCTCTTCTCTCAGAGCTCACTCACAAGCATTTTTCATTTTCTCTCTCTATAAAAAAAAAACATTTTTATTTTATTTTTTTTTATGTTATTTTTTATTTTATTTTATTTTTTAATTTTAATTTTCTCTCTCTAAAAATACAGTGCCAATTTGCAGTGTATGGCAGCCACTTTAAATTTGCCCACAGAATTGGGTTGGATGTATTATTGTTTTGTTACCCACTTCTTATTTCCTACCTTCAAAACCATCCACTTTTTTCTTTTTCTTTTACTTTTTTAAAATTTATTTATTTTTATTTAGATTTTTATTACAATTTTCATCTTGAGTACATGTGAATAACATCAAATAAAATTATGAGTTTTAAATATGTTTTTTGAATTTTCTATTTTAGATCTAATTTATCTTTGAATTTGAAAAGTATCTGGTAAGTTGTTTAACTTTCAATTTTGTATCCTATTTAAAAGTTCGTGATTTTATTAGACACATAATTGAAAATTTAGTATTTTGATAGTTACAAAATTTAATTTTATGTTTGGTAGATTTGTTAATTTAATAAAATGTTGAATATCACAGTGATATATTAGATACAAAATGAAATGTCCGGTGACTAAACTTGTAATTTAATATTTTTTAGTTTAATAATTGCAACGTAAGAATCCAACCATTGATATTTGAGATGGAAAGATGTGTCTTATTTATTCAACAATGTTCGTATTAACTTATTTATTATAATCAATATCGAATTAAATTACAAATTTAGTCTCAAAACTTTCTAATTTTTTTTTTCTGTAGTTGACAAGTTTGAGGTTTTTTACTTTCTAAATTAAGTTTATAAATAATTCGCCCACTTATAGTTTTTTTTCTTCTTCTTCTGTTGCTTACTTTTTTTTTTTAACATTTTGAAAATTAATAAAGTAGTTTTTGTTTTTAAATTTAAACGTGTTTAAAAAAAAATGGGGAGAATAAAAACATAATTTTAAAAAATTAAAAATAAAGTGGTTATCAAATACCACCTTTAATTTGTATTCTAATTTTGGTAGCCATAGAGTGTTATTAGATTTAATATAGAAACTATTAGATTCAATATTAAAAAATTTTAAAGTTAAGAAATAAAATTATTGGAGTTTAAAATTTAACCTTTTTGTTATTTATTATCATTATTATTATTATTATTATTTAAACAAGTTATTTATTATTGTTAATATTGTATAAGTTAATTTCTCAATTTTGTTTTTAAGATTGTTACTATACAAAACACACGTGGGATAATTTTAATGTAGGACCCTTAAAAAAAACCATTTATGACGTAGAAAATGTTTCTTTTTTATATAAAAATATTTTAATTAATGTCGAGATTGAACTAATGGTATTTTAATCGATAACACAATTTTATATTAATTGAATCCTGCTCGATTTGACAAGTTTAAAAATCTAATATATTAAGTTTATCAATTTTGCACAAAACATCATTAAACACAGCTTGAGGAGCAAAATAAAGTATTTATAAATTAGAAGATTAATATTGAATATTTGAAAATTTAAGGTTGAAAATAAAAACAAACATTACATTTTAGAAAAAAAAAAAAAAAAAAAACATTTTTTCCTCCTTGCAAAAAAAAAAAAAACATTTTTGTTCCTTAACAACCGTGACGTATACATTTTTCTTTTTAATTTATTTTTTTCTTTTAATAGATATTATATTTGCACTTTTGGTAAACTGTGGTGGAGAATGTGGAGAGGACGAAACATCCATTTTAGTAAGCTCCATAACTGTGTGATTGGCCTTTTTTGCTCCTGACAATTTTACCCTTATAATAACATCTTATTGCAATTTTACCCTCATCATCTTTATTTCATGAGATCCCATAAATTACTACCCTAATCAATAAAGTAAAAACGAAAAAAAAAAATATGCATCATAGATTTTTTAAATAATTATTTTTAAGAGCAACTTTAATAATTATTATTCCCACAAATCCCCAATAATTATTTACATAAATTTATACTGTCATTTAGAAATGCGCCTTATAATTTAATATAAAAAATATTGTTTTTGTAAAAATAATTATAACTCTTTTTTTAATTCAACATGTAAAATAATTATAACTCTTTTTTTAATTCAACATGTAAGAGTGAAGTATTTGAATCTCTAACCTTTTAGTCGATGACTCGAATTATATGTATTAACTAATTATATTCAGGTTTTCATAAAAGTAGTTTAAACTAACATATGTATATGTTGATTACATTAAAAAAAAAAAAAAATGATTACAACTTTGTTTGATTACACTAACTAGCAAGTAGTTGTATAAAACCAAACAGAGCATAGCTCAATTGACATAAAATTGTGTCTTCATTAGGAGGTCATGAGTTTTTTTTTTTTGTTTTAACATGTATGGGTGGGGATCGAACCTAAGACCTCTTAGTCTCTAGTTATTACATCATGTCAGTTGAGTTATGCTGTTGACAAAATGTCATAAGTTTAATCCCTACCTTGCCTTAATTAAATACATTTGAAAAAAAAAGTAATGTATAAATGTCGAACTATCATAAAGTAATTATAAAATTTGTTTCCCATCAAATAAGTTTGGAATAACTTCTTGGAGAATGGACTATAAAGTGTTTATTAGTTATTTTGAGTGGGAGCGTAGTTCAACTTGTAAGAGGTTGAAATTCTCTTAATTCTATTTATTGTTAAACTAAAAAAATCTATAAAATATTAATTTAAAAAAAAATAAACTAATTTGATTATTTGAAAAGTAGTTTTAATTTATTATCAAACTCTATTTAAAATATATATATATATATATATATATAAAAAAGTATTGTTTATTTAAAAAAAAAAAAAAAAAAAAACTAATTTGATTATTTGTCAATCGTGATAAAACTAATTCAAACACGTCTCGAAAATGAATGAGTATAGACCAATTTTAATGAATCATATTTATTGCTTATTTACTATTTTATAAATAATTTGTAAGAATACTATTTAAACATTTAAGAATTAAGAATAAAAATAACTTGAAATATATTCAAAACAAAAAAGAAAAGAAAAAATACTTTGAAATATCAATTATATTATTATTATTATATATATATATTTTTTATAAGAATATCAATTATATTATAGTTTAACGAATCAGATACCAAAAAAAAAAATTAAACCTCTCATTTTAATTTTAATTTTTTTTTAATCTTATAATTGTTAAAACAACATAAATATTGGACTAAAAAAATTGTCGTCCCAGATATCAATGATTTCCGTTAAACATCAACGGCCGTTAAAAGGCGTCTATCAACCGTTAACTAATAATTATGTGGTCCATTCAGTCCCTATCAAATCGAGTTGCCACGTCACCATGTCTTAATTAACTTACTGTGACTAAAGCCTCAACGCCCTCTCTCTCTCTTCTATAATTTAATTTTTATTAATTCACTTTTCGGAACTGCCTTGTTTGTCGTTTTGCGTGACTCAGCTTTCCTCATTCTGGATCCGAACCCTTCGATTTCGACACGTGTCTGTCAGTTTTGTCGATCCCCACGAAATCTAACGGCTGTTAGGAAAAGATTCTCTTACTACTGGACCGGTCTTCTTCGGCCGGTTGATTTTTGTACTGTGCGCTTTTTCTTTTGTACTGTGTACTGTAAAAAAGCTCGTCGAAGTGGGGCCCAGCGCTCGTGTGAAACACACGTGTCAAATTCAGATGGAGCCGTGGAGCTGAACGAGTGAAAGTTTGCCTGGGAAAGAGGGAGCTCCGGAAAAACAAAATAATAATAATAATAATAAAACAAAAAAGAAGAAAATAACTTAAATAAGTAGTATTATTATTATAGCATAGAATTAAAATGAAAATTTTACAAGTTTCGGAATGTCCTTCTCTCTCATTTTTATTTATATTGTTTTTTTATTGTTTAATTGGCCGATTTTGTTTTTCTTTAACATTTTAATTGTGTTTTTTTTACTTATTATTCTTCTCGTCTTTTTTTATTTGACTTTTCAACTCAAATTACCAAACAAAATTTTCTTGTGGGATATTTTAACTCCAACGCACAAAAATAATACGTCAATTAACGTTAAATTATTGATCACAACTATTTAACCACCCTTTTTTTTAATAGAGATAACTTTGACGTTGGTTATTAATTCATACATTTTTTTTCTAATTATATATATAAATTATAAAATTTTCAAGCAAAAAAAATCAGAAAAAAATATATATCATTTACTCTTAAACTTGTCTGTACATTTGATAAATGTTGCAATTTCTACCCACTCACCATTCAACTTTCTCTAATTCATCTGCTAATTTGAATACATTTGTTAAAATTCACAAATTTTAATAAAAATCTTGTTAGGATATCGTTTTTCCATTGAATTTCTATTAAATTTGTATCATACCTATGATTTTATAATTCATGTAATACATATGACAATAATTTTTTATTTTTTTTTTCGTAAGAAAATTTATCATATGAGGAAATTGTAACACTTACTTAAGTTTGAGGTGCAATTTGATTAAATTGAAAGTTTATAGTAAATTTATATAATTAGAGGTAAATTTTGTTCCCAAACAAAAAAAACTAAAACTAAAACTAATAATAATAATAATATTTGAAGTTGTTTTAGCCATGACGAAATTATATTAAATGATTAAAAATAATTTTTAATTTTAAATATTTAGTGTTTGTCTGCAATCATGGGATTTTTTCACAAAAGGTAAAAAAAAAAGTACATAAAAGGTATAATATGAATGCTTTTGAAATAAGTAATTTAACCAAAAAAAAATAAAAATAAAATAACACTTTAATTATAACCATTTTAGCAAAAAGTGTAAAGTCACAAATTAGTTTGATATTTTATTTTATACTCATAAAATATTTTTAAATTGCTTTCATAATTAAATGCTTAGGCCAAAAACATTCACAAGATAAATTGATGTGTTTAGGAATACCTCTTCAACAATTTTTTTTTTTTTTTTAGTAAGAGTAGTCTAATCTAGATAAATATTTAATAACAAATCGCTTTAATATTTGGCTTTATTCATTTAAAAGTAGTTTTCAAGTGGTTGTATTATTCCATCACGAAGTAACGAAAAATAGTTTATGAATACTTTTTCGCCCTCATTAAAAAAAAAAAAAAAAAAAAAAAAAGATTAAACATTTTTTTATTTTTTTTTACTTTCAAATATAATTATTTAGAATTGTTTATAATGATATGTTATTTTTGTTCATTTCAAAAGCATGATGTTTGAAGTTGTTTTTCAAATAAATACAACATCATCAAATTAACACCATTAACAATTAACAACCGCATAAAATTACATTTTAAAAAGAAAATCACGTGGATAAATCTTTTTAAAGACATTAATTCTAATTTACATTCATGTACTAAATTCATAATCTAATAATTGAAAAACAAGGTTTTTTTTCTTTTTTAATTTTTAATATGTTATGCTCATAATAATATCCAATAATGACAAGCATCATGATGACGAAGAGGGCTTTAAATTTATTACTATTATTTTAAAAAAAAAAAAAAAAAATCCTTAAAGTTTCGTTTGATGAGAAAGGAAAAAGGATCCAACGCTATTCCACTAGAAGAACACGTTTCACAGTAAATAATGCCACAAGTACCGAAAAATTCCCATCATATTACTAAATTTTAACTTAAAACTTAACAATGGAATATATTTATAAAACAATGGTAGATATTATATTACATATAAACATTATATAAATTCAATTATCATTGATTTTAGTGCCAACTCTGTGCTAAAAGAGCTTCCTCCATTCAAGATTGGTCCCTTTTTTTTACAATATACTCTCTCTAAATTAATTAGGTCAAACTTAACCTTCATTCTTAATTTTATATAATTAAATACAAAAATATATATTTTGTTTAGTTCAACATTTAAAGAAATTTGAATCTTTAACATTTTTGTCGGTCTTACAATACATTAAATAATTGAATTATGTTTGTATTGACATTTAGCGTGTATTTAAATTGACTTTTCAAGTATTTATTTTGATAAAAAAAAAAATAATGTAGTGTTGTTTGACAACCACTTAAAATGAATTCTTAAAAAATTATTTTGAGGAATAAATTATTTTGAGTCAAACACTTTAAAAAGTAAGTGTTCCAGTGTTTAATTGAGAATCCCTCTCAAATTTTGATAACATATGAAAATGATCAAAATATTTTCACACTATTCCTCCCAAATCTCTTCATCTTCATTTTTACCATGGTCGTCGCCAATGACCACCGACGATAGTCAGCGACCAGTCATATTATTTTAAATACGAATTTAAACTTATTAATTCATAGTATTTATTAAAAGACGTTATTCATAATAACCTGACCTTAGTATAATCATTTTGAGTGTAAATGCAAAATAAATAAAATTATGTATAAAAGAGAAAATGTAAGTAAATAGATAAGTGTTTAATTCTAAACAGTTTTTTTATAAAAATAAATTGTATTTTGAAAAACACTTTTTTTTTTAGCACATACTCTAAATTACATTTCCTTGGTATTTATATTTTAGAATTTTTAATTCATTACATATGATTTTATTAAATACCTTAACACATCATTAAGAACACCAGAAAAATTATGGTTATAGTTTTTTTAAGATAGGAGGGGTAATTTTTAAATAAATTTAAAAAATAGCATTGTTTTTCAAAAAAGATGAGTTTTTTTTTTTTCTTCTTCTTCTTATTAAGGGTGCACCCGGTTGAGGACGCGCACTTTGACGAGTCAAACTACATCTAGACATGTGTGGGGCACGTGTCACTTCAAAATCGAACAAAGTTTGATCTTGTCTCTTCACGAGGCCAAGGGCTTCTCGACACAACGTCGCATCTCATTTCATCGCTTTGTCATCTCAAGGATGTTGTCCGTCCACAAGAACAACATCTATCATCACTGTTCGCTCGAACACCCTTCCAACTAACCAGTCTGCGGGACTCCAACTTCCATCTCGGAGTTTTTCGAACTCATGGGGCATAACGGCCCCTAGGAGGGCTACATGACGTAACCTTCGACCCGCGGACTGGGGCGCAATATCGGCACACATGTACTGTCGTCTGATACTGTCCATTAGATTTCCAGTCTAAGGAAGACGCCCAAGACTCCTAGTCTTGGAGACGCTCGCTCACGCCATGTGACACACGTATGTGCCACATGGTAGCTCACTTAAACCCAAAGGCCCGAATTGATTTCTATTTTTTTTTCTCTCTTTTTCTAGTTTTTTATTTATTTATTTTAAATATATATATATTTTTTTTATCATCTACACAAAATTTTCCTTTATTTTCAACTAATTAATTAAATAACAATGATAAAAATAAATAAATTTCTAACAATATTTATAACTTTATATTTAATTATCTAAGTTAAAATATTTTAAAATAAACTTAAACAAAACAAACTAATGCTTTAAAAATGGATAGTTAAAATATTTTAAAATAAACTTAAACAAAATAAATTCATGTTCTAAAAATGTAAAGCAATTTTTGAAGTGACACGTGACGTCATATGATTGGGCCAGCAATATGAGTTAATTAGATATTTAGAACATTAATTTGTTTTGTTTAAGATTATTTTGAAATATTTTGAGTTAGATGATTAGATATAAGATTATAAACATTGTTATAACTTTATTTATAATTTAGTTTTGAGTTATTTATTTTTATCCTTGTAATTTTAAATCTTCAATTTTTAATTAATTAGTTGAAAATAAATGATAATAACGGATAAATGGTAAAAAATAATAATATATATATTTTAATATTTAAAAAAAAAAAAACAACAACAACAACGTAAAAATTAAAAAATGAAAATTAATTTTGTCTGATCCAAGTGTGGAGCTAAAAAAAATAAAAAAAATGGAAATTAATTTTGGCCATACGATGGGCCACGTGTGGAGCTATTATTGACTGATGAGAGTGCGCGTCACCGGTCATATTTTGGTCATATTTTTAAAGGCAGTGGTATGGAAAAACTCCATACCACCGAACCGATGTACTAGAAAAACTCCAAGCGTGGGAGAATTTATAGTACATAGACATACCATTTTTTCTTTTTCCATACCACAATTTTTATTTTTCCATACCACTCTTTAAATGAATGTCACTTGGAGATTCTTTTAAATAAAAAATAAGCGAATTTTTAGGTGGAACCCATCAATTTTTTAATTAACAATTTTCTTACCCTTTGATTTTTTTTGTTTTTTCCTCCCTCTCCCTTTCACTTTCCTTCATTTCTCCGGTTTGTTTAAACAACATAATCAAAATCAAATCACCATTTTCTAATCAACAAACTTACTTCTTCCACATCTTTTTTTGTTTCCCTCCCTCTCTCTCCACTTGGCGAATCACCAAGGTCTTCTCCAAAGATATGAAAAAACTATCTTTAGACTTATGGCATTTTCTTCGTTTTCTCCTCCTCATTTCTCATTCCTTCTCAAAAATCAAGTATGAATACAAATACAAAAAAAAATCCAAGAGAGAAAGATAATGGAAATGAGGACTTGCGACACAAATTTAGCTTCGGTCGACGACGCCGGATTAGCGACAAAACTTCGTCGAACATCGTGAGTGTAAATGATCTGCAAAAGAAAGAAAAAAAAATACAGAGAACAAAAAAAGAAATGCAGAGAAGGAAAATAGAATACGATGGAAAATAAAAGAAGAAAAAAATGCAAAGGAGGAAAACAGAAGAAAAAAAAATATATTTGGACAAAACTTTAAAATAAAAGATTAGCGACAAAACTCCATGCACCAGTGTAAAGGATCTACAAAAGAAAAAAAAATACAAAGAAGAAGAAAAATAAATGCATACGAGGAAAACAGAAGGAGAAGAAGTTCTCCTTCTTCTATTTTCCTCCCCTGATTTCTTTTCTTTTTTTTTCTTCTGTTTTCCTCCTCTTCATTTCTTTTTCTTTTTGTCTGTATTTTTTTTTTTTTTTTTGCAGATCCTTTACACTCATGACATTCGACGAAGTTTTGTCGCTAAAGCTAAATTTTTTTAGATCTAAAGTGTCGCAATTCCTCATTTTCATTCTCTTTCTTTCATGAGTTTTCTTTTGTATTTATATTCATACTTGATTTTTGTGAATAAAAGGAAAATGAGAAGGGGAAAACGAAGAAAAAAAATATCTTACTCTCTTGAGTTTTCTTTTGTATTTATATTCATACTTGATTTTTGTGAAGAAAGGGAAAATGAGAAGGAGAAAACGAAGAAACAAAATTACACTCGTCCGCGACGTCCATGTGAGGAAAAAGAAGATGGAAGAAGGAGAAGGGAGGAAAGAAGAGGGAAGAGAGAAGAGAAAAGAGAGAGGAGAAAAAGGGAAAAAGAAAATTATTATTATTTTTAATATTTTTTAATTAAAAATAAGTGTAACGTCGTGAAGATTTAATTGAAATTTTGACGGAGAGCCAAAGAAACGCACTAAATACAAACCCCGACGTGTTGAATTTGAAACTTTGAGAACCAAAATGCTACCAAACTCAAACCAGACTATTACAATAATTTTCTCTACTTTTTTTTTAGAGAGTAGGGCGAGATATGCAACTAGCGTCCAAAAAAAACTAGCAACATTTACCATTATTAAAGTTTTTTTTTTTTTTTTGAATACACCATTATTAAAGTTAGGAGAGATTTTATCAACTTATAAGAACCAAATTAATTTTTTTAATTTTTTTAAAATTTTTAAAATATATAATAAATTAAATAAATCTTAAAATAAAGATACTAAATAGTAATTTAACATATTTTTATTAAAATTGTTAACATTTATGAATACAATTATTTATTTATGGTTCAATAATTGTGGAGTGGGAGATTAAATCATACACAGATGATAAATGGTGCCTTGTCCACTAATTAATATATGCTCATATTGACACGTATGAGATGTTTCTCTCTTCCTATACATATATATGTGTGTTTTCTTTTATTTAAGGAACTAATTTTTTTTTTTTTTGTTTCATTTGATTTGTTAGGTTTGCGTATGCGTTAATCAGTTACACTACATTTTTTTGGGCTTAATTTTATGATTTGGTTTAAGTGTTTTTGTGGTCACGTCTTCCACATGTATGTGTGTTTTGCCTGATGGATAGCATGTAGCCGATACTTTTATTAGTGATACTCGTTACTCCTTTTGAAATAATCTATAACTGAAAGCTACAAAGTATTTAAGAGTTGTAAATATAATCGTCGTAAAAGTTATATTCATTATATCACAATTAAATAATAACATTTATTTATATTTTGTAATTAATTTAACTATGTATACAGTGGCGGATCCATAAATTTACGTTAGGGGGGCTTAATTTGAGATGTCCATCGGACCGGATGGAGTCGAGATGGCTGCCCCACTCCTGGTCCCGCAAAATTCTTCACTTAATTTTGCGAGGACCGAGGCGGAAATTTCTACGGATACCGAATTTCTTGCGCGGAGAATTATCTTTGTTTATGTTTTTTTAGTTTTACTCTTAAATTTAATTAAATATATTTTTTTTTATATAAAAATTTATATTCAATTTTTCATAATGAAAAAATTATATATATATAATTTTCTTGAAAAAAATATTTTGTAAACTTTAGGATTTTTCATATATAAAAATTTTATAAAAAAAATAAAGAAACAGGACCGGGACGACTCACGACAATTTTTTTCTCTCTCCATCCCTAGTCTAAACGATTTTAATTTTATTGTGATCTATATTGTTAGGTACTAAAGTTTAAAATTAAATTGTTATAAAATTAAAAATAAAGAAATTAATCTTTAAAAAATAAAATTTATAAACTAGATTGATATTTTTATAGAAGTTTGAGGACTAAAAATCAATCCTTTATTGAGAGGGGGCTTGAAAAATTTACCTTTATTGAGAGGGGGCTTGGCATTGAGCCACCAAGCCATTTATCATTTCTTTGCCAATTAGATGAAGTTTATAATAGAAATAAGTAAACGTTTTCAAGTTGAGGGATCGAGCCCCCTTCGGCCTACTGTAGATCCGCCCCTGTATGCATATTTAAAAAATTTTCATTTTGTTCATATACGATTAAAGTATGGATCTCAATAGTCATTATTATTAATATAAAGTTAAAAAATTATTGATCACATTAGTTTTATTTTCATCCATGTGAATGTCACATAAGCTGAAGAAGATATAAGTATAGTTTATTCATGTGTTAAACATATTTCTTTTTGTCTCTACCCTCCTAAACTTGTCATTCCATCTAAATTCACTCCACCCGAAAATCAACATCTCAACAATGACGGTTTATTTTAGCTTTTTTTGTTTACATCTTTTCTCTATAATTTTCCATATTTTCATTGTTAAAAAATTATTCCACTAAATTTTAAGAATGCGATTTTTGCTTTTTATTTTATGTATCCTTCACAAATTTCTTTCAACATAACAAAAATAATTTTGACCACAATATTTTACATTATTTTTTCAATATCACTCACTTTAATTATTAATTTTATTTGGATAGTTTTGAAATAAAAGAGAGTCGTGCCAACAAGAGCATAGCTCAACCACATAATACTTTCCTTCCAATTCCTTCTCCAACAAATGGTTGGGCCAAACATTTCTCTCACTTCTTCTTTCTCCCTCCCTCCTACAATATTTTTAATTATTTAAAAAAAACGTAATTTAAACAAAATGAATAAGAAGATTAAAAATTTAATTCAATCTGTTTTATTATTTTAAATATAAATTAGTTTGTTCAATCAAATTTGATACTTAAACCAAATTCAAAATGTAGTATTCTTACTATGGAGAGAAATAAAAACATTAGCTTAATTGGATCCGTTTAAATTAATGAATTAAAATTTTTCAAATTCACCTGCAATATTTAATACAATAGTGTACGACTCTCCCTTATTTCAAAACTATCAAAATAAAATAAATAATTAATGTGAGTGATATTTAGCGCTCCCATAATCACCAAGTCATATATTATGCGGACTAGGTCATAATATATTAGGCGTGTCAAACTATGCTATGTTGGTCACATTTTGTGTATTCAGTATTTCAGTGGGACAAATTTGAAAAACAATTTCCATACTTTCTACCCGCGCAAACGTACCTGGAACTCTTTTCTCATCTCGTTCCGGCATCTCTGCGATGGCAACTTCCGACTCAAAACCTGATAATCAGCTTATTCCATTGCCGGAATCTGAATCCTTGCCGGAATCTGAATCGCAGCTCTCAGTTCTCATCTTCGGTACGCTTCTCTCTCTTTCTCTCTCTCTCTCTCTCTCTCAAAAGGCGCGCGAAAATGCATACTACTACGCTTCCTCTCAATGAAAATCTGTCTGCCTGACATTGTTTAGCGAAGACATTCGTCAGATTTTGCCGCACCTATTGCAAAAAATCGGCATTGTTAATCGTCTATTACTTGTGCTTAAAGAAAAGTAAGAATCGCTTTCAGATCAATTTCTAGCTGGTGAAATTTCGTACCGATTGCATTTGATAATGTTCGGTGCAGGTTCGCCTGGAAACGCCGATTAGGTTAACTTTCTCTGCTTTTGATACTATGAATTGTGTAACTCAAATACAAAACTAGAGGTTGTTTGTTTTAAACAAATTATTGAACAAATTTGCAATGCTAGTTATACTTTTTTAAGATGAGGAGGTATTTGTAATCTTAAACTTGAGTCGTGATTCGTGAATTGTGGTCAGAAACGGCCAGTCTTCATATCTTATGATTCTACTTCTACCTCCATTTTTATCTGTAGTGCATCTTTTATTTGATTGTTTTGCATTAATTCTCTTGCTTTGAGGTGGTTGTATTCGGAGAAAGATTGCTCCACTGCAAATTCATAGGTTTATAAATCATACCAGACTAAATGCAATCATGTAAGTAGATCTGTTTTGGAGAGAAAACTTTGGAGCCTTGAAACAAACAATATCAGTTCAAACCATGACATGCTCGATTTTTTTATCAATTTTTTTTTCGTTTTCTCTTTCTTTCTTTGCATGTTGAAGTATTGATCTCGCTCTGATCTTTGGATTATTCCTGTCATTCAATTAGAGAATGCTGATTCTGATAATTTTATATGCGCGCAGATATATCACAACAGGCTCAAGGGGCTATGGAGAACATGCTTAGAATGATCAGGTTGGTTAATTATCAACAGTAGCCCGATTTACTTATTTTTTTTAAGGTAATGTTGTTAACTGATAAACTGCAAGTGGGGAGAGTGAACATTACTACATGCGAACTTGATGCTTCTAATAAATGAATTGATATCACCCTTATATTGACAACGAATTTTTAAATTTTTTATAAAAAAGGATTTTAAAAGCATGGACACTTCGAAATATTACATGAAGTTGAGGGAATGATTTTTTTTTTTACAAATCAAGGAAACAGTGTTACAACCTGTACAACAGATCCTATTTAAGTAAGGTTGTAAGTTGAGAGAATACAAATGGTATGATGACATGGGGTTTGCTTCGATGTTTAGATTCTAGTGCATGCGTTCAGTAAGAAATTTGTGCCAGCGAAACAGAACTATTTTACATGCGTAGCCAATTTAATGATATGTTCAAAAAGTACTTTTATTTACTTCTCATTCTCCCGGTCGTCTAATTTAATTATACACTGGTGAAATTATCTGTTCTTTGTCGCCCACCAATACCATCTATCTTTCCTTTCCTCATATGCCTATCATTTTCTTAATCTTCTACCCCTAATGACGCTCAAATTAATTGCATAAAACGTAACAATAGTATGTCTACTTCCTAATGCTAACCTTAGTCTTGTCGTTTTCAACTGTGTTTGCAGTGAAATTGATCAAAACGCTGTTGGAATATTGGAAGACATAGAAAAGTTCAGGGGTTCTGCTCTTGACAAGAAGGGAGTCCTAGAGGAAGAGAAGCAACAATTTCAACAAGCTGCTTACACTGTTTTAGACATGCTCAACAACGGAGGGGGAACGCTGTAAGATTTCTCTCAAAATTTCTGCACATTTCTGCCAATACGTATCCCTTTTATACATTTACACCGTCACTCATTTCTTGTTTCTTGAGAGTTGAAGACCATAAGTCATCAATTTAGGCCTTGAAGGAGTAATGAGTTATGTAAACCGAGCAGATATGATTTAAACAAAGAATAAACGATCACCCTCTCTTAAAACATTCAAGTCTTCTACTTTAGAGCCATCAGCCATGAGAATTGAGCTCCCTCTCTTGCCAAATCTTTTCTCTGCAATCCATTGTTAATTAGTTATCTTCTAATTTAACAAATAGCATCTATATTGACATTGAAAAGGTACATGAGAGTATAAAAAGCCAAGCCCTATATATTTTCTTTCAACTAAATTTTCAACTTTCATATGTTCTGTTTGATCCCTAACTCTATAAGTTTATAACTTACATTCGAACCATGATAACCAGATCATGGTAAGAGTCGTATTTAACTGTCTTCTTTGTAAGACATAAAAACCTAGTAATTTTGTTAAATTTCTTATTTCACCATCTCTTTCCTCTCATATTAAATCATATGATTAAGCCAATAAAAAATTGTCCTTAGGAATAATAGGTACCCAGGGTTGGCTTGTAATTTCTGATATGTTTCCTGGGATTGTTTAAAAAGTATGAGATAAAGAATATTTTACACAAATCTAACTGTAATACCTGCCAATCCGAAAAGTTCTTCAATTGACTCAGGCAGAAGTATCAGTTTTCCCATACTGTTGTCATCTTTTGTACTTTCATCTGGATGGTGCTCACAAATTATCACCCTGATGCGACCCGTAGGTGGCGATGGTCTAGATGCTTCTGGTATTCCTATAACATAATTGTGTAAATTGAGTTATGAAGTTTTAATTTATTGTACAATCCTTAATATGCTTATCCTAGCACAATCCCCCTAGTAAACTTTTATATAAAGTACTGCAATGCAGATGGTCTCAACCGAAGCAACTTTTGAAAATATATGACATCCAAGTTGCTCGAATAAGAGTAACTTGATTAAGATTAAAACATCTAGGACGTGTGCTTTGTTCTAAGTCAAGTTGATAACACGAGTCTGTTGACAACATCGGTCCAATATTTTTAAGATTAGAAGTTTGATTTTCATAGTTTATCTTCTAAGTTAACGAAAAAGTTATTAATTATTAACCAGATTTATTGAGAAATATTTAGCACAGTCTCTTTTTAAAGAGGTGAATGTATATACTTTTGATAACACTCAATATTGTTTACTTGAAAAACAAATTGACAACATAGTTCTTGCACACATGAACATTATGTCCTGATGAATCTAGAATGCGCTTGCATGTTGTTGCAAATTGCAACAATCAGAGTATATATGTTCAGTGAAAACAATAAATTCCCAAGGAATCATTTATGATTTATCCACTTTATGCATGTTTTCTCAGATAAACTAGTTAGAAAATGATGTCATAACTGTCAATGTCATTCCACAATCTACTTACCTTCCGTTTTTTGATCTCCATGATAATTTGGTACTCTCTGATTTTGTGTCTCATTCGGTTCTGTATGCTGCAAAACAACACATGATGGTCATCATTTATCTAAGGTTCTTTTCATCATTCTCATAAATGAGTCCTTTCTCTGGCAGGAAACCATTAGGAACCAGTTTACTAGGTTACAAAATTGCAACTTAACTATATCCAGAGTAGGAAAAATATATATTTATGAAGATAATTAGTTTAAAACTAATTTGCATCAATGTATAATTTCTTTCCAACACATAGATTTAACTTTCATTGAAAAGTTCAGAGCAATTTGCATCACTAAATGCTGCTTGACATTTTTTTCTAGTTGGGTCTAGAGAAAATTAGACTTAGTTTATGAATGAATATTTACTTGGTAACTTACATAGCTCTCCCATGGTTTACTCTAATGGACGTAGTTTCCCTCTAATTTGAACTGTAAGTCATTTTCCCCTTTTAATAGATAAATAATTGCTAATTTTCCCTTTCAAATTGTTTTTGTCAATTTTTCTTGACCAGAGAATAAATGGAAATTCTCCCTTTATATATTAAGTTATTAACTCATTTTAGCTTTAAGTATCACAATGTAACTTTAGAGAATTAAAAGAATATGAAAAATGACTTTAACAACATTCATTTATGCTTTTTCCCGAAAATGAATACTATAAATTTGATAGACTAAATTTGATAGAGTCATTATCTTTTGCTGTAATTTTTCTGCAATATACTTGCAGGAAAAAACTGACTTTCATCAATCTAGGGAGGAAAATTACCAGTTGTCATTAATCCTCATATTTTATAACCTAGACATAGTTAAGGAGAAAACATTAATGCCTGGCAACTTATTACCAAATGCATAAACATTTTGCTTGAATCTAGTTCCAACTTTTATAGATGATATTTGGAAGTCTTTGATTTTCAAGCTTTAGAAATTTTGCAGTGACGGTGTGTTCCGTGAGAATAGTCGGTCTGTCCTACAGTTTTCCTAGAAATCTAGTTCCAACCTACCTAGGAATTAATTTCCTACGGATTTCCTTAGCAACCAAATATTGTAGGGTCAGACGGTCTGTCCCGTGAGAATAGTCGATGTGCGTGTAAGCTGACCCAAACACTCACAGATATAAAAAAAAAAAAAAAAAAAATCTGCCCTCTGACTTGTGAGGATTTCAATACTTTAGATTGCGGTTAACCCGAGCTTTCAATTTGATTCTCATAAATCATGATTTTGAGATTAATTTTCTTGAGGTATGTAATAAACACCCGAGTCCATTGTCCATTCTCAATAAATAATTGGAAGAGATACTTTCTCCTGTACACTTCTCAAAGTTACAGTAAAATAATAAGGCTTTTAATATTTGGCATTGCACTAACTAATTTGGAATAGCCAACCTAAGTATGTCCAAATTGTAATCCACTCTATTGAATAGATAAAGGAGAGTACCTCTGTATTTAGGTCTTCCAGCAATTCTGAAAAGTAGGGTATTTCGTTTTGCTCCTCCCTTTTTAACCCCTTCAAGTGCTGATAGTGCAGTGCAAAAGTCAGCATAAAAAAAAATGTGCGTACTAAATGCGAGAGGGTTTGTTAGGATTGTACACAGCAAATTTATCCAGTTACTATCTTGATGATGGTAACTTTAATCTCAAAGGCTTCTGACTTAAAAAATTGTTTAGCTGATAATACTTGTATTATAGATGCACTATTTTTCTAACCTCAGTGAAGTTGGAGAAAAGGATTTTTGCATCATCATTGTTTGGTAGTAAAATTTGCTTAAAATGATGATGACTGATCCTGATGACTTGGGAGAGTCTTCTAGTTCTCACTGTAAATGGCTGTGGGATATTCAACATCACAGCAATTTCCCCTGCCATCTGTGGAGATTCTAGCTTTGCTAAAATCTGAAAATCAGTTCATGCAAATATTATAAAAAAGAGGGGAAAAAATCAGGTTCATTGGATTTTCCTGTCCTTGTCCTGTCTAGGATGGAAAAAATATCATTGCATGAATAATGCAGATGCAGCCACCCTTCCACTTTAAATATTGCGTGGTATCATTTTACACAAATTGTCTTGCATCTACTTAAATTTTTAGTGCTAGCAGATAAATCTACTTGTTTTGTTTATAGTGTTTGGAAGACTAGGAAGAATGCTTAGATCGTGATGGGGTTATGATAGGAATGCTAGTAGGAAATAATTAGAGCATTAAGGGTATAGACAACATGAGCATAGGTCAACCAGCATCAAGTATGAACTATTGACCAAGAGCTCAGAGGTTCGAATATCCCACCCTACACATTGTCAAAAGAGCATTAGGGGTATATTAGTAATTATTTAGGGAGTTTGTTATGGTATTTTGTTATAAATAGAGGGAGTGGGAAAAGAGGAATTCAAGCAAGAGTAGTGAATTAGGGCTTGAGAGTGATCTCAAGAGAGGAGGATCCAAGTACTTTGAACACTTGATTTTTCTTGTAGTTTGGTTACCTTTTATCTTGCAATATAGTTTGGGTTCTATCAGGTTATTTCCTATTACTAGTTTGAGAAAATAACTTTCTATAGGGATCTAGTACTCCTTTACAATTCCATGCTCGGAAAGACATTATATCATAATATGGCTTTTCCTTTCCTGATGTCACTCATAACAGTATTTTGTACATTTTTTCAATTTCTGATTGCAGGAAATTTTCTTGAGCATGAAGTGTGGGTTTCAGGGTTTTACTTGAGCTTGAAGAATCAACTTGTAAAGATAGTTGGGCGTTATGATTTATGAATGGATGGGATATTATCTTCTGTTGGATGGTGGATACAATACAATACACTATTTTTGTTTAGTTTACAATTACTGCAAAACAGTCTCATCTAATCCTCTTATGTTGTCTTGCCATTAGTTCTTGGTTTATTGAAATTCAGGATGTGCATTTCTTGTACTTTGTCTAAATATCCTTCAATTTCCAACCACATTATCACTTCAAAGCAATATAAGTTTTCTTCTAAAAGGTACTGAGAGTCCAATTAGATAATCATTTTTAAAAAAATATTTTTTTGTGCCTTTGGTTTCCAAGGATGGTGGTTGCTGGGGCAATCCTCTCTTTCATCAGTCTGGATCTTCTAACCATTTAAGTTCTGTTGCCATCAACTTTATTAGGGTCAGATATTCATTTTAACTGATTAGTATTTTATCATAAATATTTGATCGTCTAATTTTACCTTGTCAGAATATGTCATTTTGGCAGGAGTGGTTAACTTTTTTTTGCAGCATATAATGCATGGAAATATGCAATAACCTTTAAACTCAACAACGAACTGCTCTATGTTACCTGCTCAGTTCCAGTCTTGTATGTGATCACATCCTGCATTTTCATAAATGTTGTTCAGATTTGATTCCAAGATAACATGGAATGCACATCGAAAAACACGAGATATTACATACCACTGATCCAGACACCAAAATGTAGAAATCTGTTGGTATCTCGTTTTGTATTATAATGTCAACTTTAGGTGGAAAGTACTCTGCTTTCATCTCAGACACCTGCACAAATATATAATAGGCCATCAGGAAAATTGAGAATAGCAATGCATTTTAATGGCTGGAGATAATTTCTTCTGTTCAATGGTGAAGTGAAGGTAAATGCTCCAAAGTTCTTCTTTACTTCATGCTGCATGACTTCAAAGTCTGTTTTATAACTCTTTTTTGTGAAATCATTATCTCTTGAACAGGGAAAAAAGTTCTCTTACCAATTGGACGATAAGGTCTTCGGAGAGCTTCTTGAATAAGTATGCATTCTCAACTGTTTGACGGAAAAGGTGCTGAGCAATACTGGATCTGATTGCTTTAGGTAAATCCTCCAACACCTCTTCTTGCTTCAACTCTGCTGTCTTGAACTTAAGCTGCATGTGCGCCAACATTTGGTCTTTCAAGCCTTCTGGCAGTCTATTCTTGCTTCCATAACGCAGTATCTCATTTATGGAATCCCTCTGGTAAGTGATAATACAATTTGATTATTATATTGTGTAATTTTGAAAGAGAGATTAGAATGAGAGGCAGATTAAGAATATCAACAGTCAAAGGAGTCGATCACTACAGGGATTTTTGGCTACGCCGAGGATGGTTTTCCCGACGCAACTGATTTGCGTCGGCATAGCCTAGATTTTTGGCTTATTTCTTCTAGCATATTAAAAAAGTATGGAGTTTACCGGAAGTACCACCGAATGACTAATTTTAATCGATTTAAAGCATGTTTGGGAGTGATTTTGAAATGGTTAAAATCACTTTTGTCATATTCAAAATCACTCCGAAACATGCCTTTAATCATTCAAAATCAATTTAATGTTTGGTTGTACATCTTTAAATGCGAATTCCGTTCAATCGAAATTGATTTTGAATGGTTAAAAACACGATTCGGAGGGATTTTGAACATGAAAAAAATGATTTAACCATTTCAAAATCAATCCCAAACATGCCTTTAGGGGTTGTGTGTTTAAAATAATGTTCCCTATTGATAGTATGATTTGTTTTCTAAACCATTGATTATTACTAAAACTTAAGACATATTTACAGGGTAAGATTCTTGTAGTAGGATTTTCTTGTTACATTGCCAGTAGACTTATCACAAATACTATGCTTTCTATGTTAGGCCTGTAGATTGAGTGTATAGAGCAAAAGGATAAATTACCATGATAAATGTTCGGATAGCACTGTGAACGATGAGATTTGTCATGTTTCCTATCAAATAAGATGTGAGGCCAATGTTGAATAGCATGTAGCATATGCTAAAAATCTTCTCCCCTGTATTAACTGCATGCAAGTCCCCATAACCGACAGTAGCAAGTGTGACAATGGACCAATATATCGAATAGGTGTACCCAAGCCAAATACTTCTGTTCTGAAAATCTTCGACTTCGATTCCAATCCATGTATTTTCTGAATCTTTATGATGAATTGCTAGCCAGTAGTAGAAACAACCAGCTGAATGAACTGCCAACAGTGTAACCTGTCATTGGAGATCAACCCAAAGGTATACTTCAATTTAATTAGTGGTCTGAGAGTACAACGTTAGTTACAAGTAAGATTGTTATCCCAGGAAAGGAAAGATGTCTTACACAAATTAGTTTGACGAGTCTTGTATAGAAGTAACTAAAGCGTATGTCTTTCTCCAGCCTGGATTTGAGGCAGTTTGTCAGTTAGATTAGTTATTACCTGACTTTCCATGTTCTTAGTTTAAATACTATTTTCGTCCATGTACTTTCAAAAAATTCATTTTGGCTCCTGTTCTTTTGATTTTAGATTATTTTGGTCCTGTGTTTTCAAAAAGTGACCAATTTTGTCTCTGTTTGCAAAATTTTAACGATACACAATGAAAATTCTTTGATACAAATTTATGGTTACATTTCACAAAATTTAGTAAGTGAAGTGTCATGTTAAAGTTATGATTGAAAGACATGAGATAAAAAAAAATGAAGGGGCAAAATTGATCACTTTTTAAAAGTAGGATCAAAATGAACTAAAACCAAAAGTAGAGGGACTAAAATAGTATTTAAACCTTCTTTTAATTGCATATGTAGTAGCATGCATTTTTTTTCTTTTTAAAATATAAAATCTCAAATAATTACTTTTATTATAATTTGAAGTGCAAGCGAGATGTTACCTTGTGAAGAGTTCACCAACACGCCTTAGCCGCCAGAACCGAAGTAAGTTGAGGAAGCCGAAGGCCTCACTACTTTGCGTCTTTCCAGTTATAATTTTGGATATTACCTGAAATGGAAGAGTGGAGGCTACGTCCATGGGGAACCACAGGCTTGTAAGGTAACTGTAACAACACATAATTTTCTATTAATCGAACACCTGTTCTGTGGATTTTAAATCTGCTCAAGTAATTCATTTCACACTGCAAATAGACTAACCATTAACCCAAGTCATTTTTATATAATTTTTTTACAAATTACAATTGACTAACATATTTAGTTCAATTTCTTTCTTTCTTCCTTTTTTTTTTTTTTTTTTTTTTTTTTTTTTTTTTTTTTTTTTTTTTTTTTGTAAGAAAAGTAATCATGTTGTTTTAATGCACTCTATTTATGGAATATTTCTAGTATTACGAGAGTACCACATTCTCTTTGTTCACACTGTGATTTTGTCTTTTTAATATACTTTTAATGCTGGTGGATCTCACATCATTTTTAAAAGGATGCTGACATAGGAGTATTGGTACTCCTGTAGTACTAGAAATTTTCCCATCTATTTCCGACTTCTACATGTGTGCAGTTGTTGTCTTGTGCTAAATTGTCATTTTTTGTGGTGCTTTCGTGTAAAAATTACCTCTGAACTTTGCCATTTGTTTAAAAAATACACTTGTTCTTTTAAAAGTTGCAATATTACGACCTTGACCTTTCATAAAGGTTTCAAAACTACCTTTGAAATAGAAATCCGTTAGAATGTTGAATGAAAATTCGACATGACGGTGACTGGGATGTTTGTCGGGATTAACTCAACTTTTTGTCCAACATTCTGAAGGTTAATATTGCAATTTTTGAAAGAATATGAGTATTTTTTAAACAAAGGGCAAAGTTTCTTTCCAGGATATTTCTTTCTTTCTTTTTTTTCATAATTTAGCCAAAAAAAAAAAAAAAAAAAAAAAAATTACCATTAGATGTGACTATTATTGTTCCATTCTATATCTGTCTATTGTTTCCCCCTCCTTCAGCTCATTAAACCACTTTTTGAAACTTTCAATTTTCAAAACTTGTCACCTATTCTGCCCAATTTGAACTCAACTGGTTAAGGCATATAGCCTCGACCAAGAGGTCAGAGGTTCGAACCCCCACCCACAAGTTGCTGAACTTAAAAAAATAAGTCTTCTAAGCTATCTTCTCGTGAAACACTAAAATGGATATATTCAAACAAAACAGTACTTGAAATGGTTAAATTGGACATACCGTAGAGCTATCTTCTTATGATCATCAACGAGGAGATATGTGGATTTATCCAAGTAAGCCACGAAGAAGGTCATGACGATATCAAGGAAAAAGAATGCATCCACCACCAAATCAACGGGTAAAAGAGACCCAGTTGCCACTTTCTTGAAGGCAAGTTCAAAGGGAGATACCCACGCTGAGTACACCACTAGCACTACCAGGAAAGTTTGCCACCATCTGCATTATTGGCATCTTCATTCATATTCCAATATGCCCAACAAAAATGGTCCGCTCCTTTTTCTCCTCAAAAGCAAGTAAGACAATTCTTGCTTTACACTAGTTGTTCATATTTTCATTATACATATATATCACTTTTCTCAAACACCTTCATATCATACTTCTAATCAAATTTAAATCATTTGTACTGAAGGTTCTTTTACAACCGATGGAATTCAGTCAACCCGAGAATAACTCTCTGCTGGTTAGCATATGTCCTCTCGGTCAAGAGGTTAGAGATTCGAATCCCCTACCCCACTAGTTGAATTCGGGAAAAAATATTAAATAATGAAATTCAGCCTTATATATGGAAAGTGAGAAGAAACATTTTGAATACTATCACGAAACTGGTTGGCTTATATTTCTTAGCAGAAAACTAAGCACTAAGATCAGCTAAATAAGGGGCATTGATGTTATCATTTAATAGTCTCTTTGGTTCATGAACTTTCAAAAGTGCCTAATAAATAACTTCCAATTTTGAAAGTTCAGGAACTAAACTTATAATTGAAACTATCTTAAATAGGAATGTCGTAAGTTGTGAATACGAGTTTAAGAAAAAGTTTAAAGATTGGATATTGATGAATACGAGTTTAAGAGAACGTTCAGAGATCGTATATTGATGAATACGAGTTTAAGAGAAAGTTCAAAGATCGTATATAGAAAATTGAAAATACGGATGGTGTGTACTTGGTTTATCTAGCGGTATTGAATTGAAAAATATCAGTTATTCAACTTACCGATATCTTCTGTCATATGGAACTATAATGAACTTGTTCAGGTTTGAGTATCCTTCATTATTCACAACTGTTCCAAACGCCGGCAAGAGGCTGCTGGAAACTGACGTCAAGTTTCTTATTTCGCCACTTGAATGCCGCCGGAAGAGCAAAGGTAACGGCGACCGTGTTTCGGACAGTGTCGCCATTATATTGTGTTTCTTCAGCCTCTGCAAATTCTATATGATTCAAAGAAAGAAGGGAAAAAAAGAGAGAGTCGTTTTTCATGCATGACTGAGACTTTTTATACACAACAAAGGTAACTTTTACGCAGGTCCGTGAGTTCAACTGAATTTATATTAATAAAGTGGAAGGTGGCAATGAGCTTTCGTTGAATTGCTGTACCATAGCCATAGGTAAATAAAAAGATCATTTCCTGACAATTATTATACATGAAATATATGATTTTTAATCTTTTTTTTTAATTCAAAAAAAATAATTAATTTGGTGATCCAAGTTGACTTGCATTATTCTATGAATGAATCCCATGCTCAAGAGATGGATCATAATTAGTACTTTGGAATTAATAATTGTGATTTTTATAATGTTAAATGTGTGTATTGTGGAGGAAGAGTTGACTCTTAATTGCAGGACTTCAACAGGGAAAAAAGAAGGCGTTGCGTTGGGATTAGTGCGGAAAAAAGGCAAATCTCTTTTACTATCCGACGCTAATTAATTAAATATACGGTAAGTTTCTTGCTTCTTTGAATGGACATTATTGCATTATCATCTAGTAGAGATTCTCCTATGCATTATATATATAATTGCATACATATACGTATATATATATTTTTTTTATAACGTACCAAATTTACATCCAAAAAAAGAGAAACTGAAAAAGAAAGAAAGAAAAGAAATTAGCTTAACCATAGGGGATAATATGCGAATCTGAGTTGAGAAAACAATATTAGTAAATAAATCATTATGAAGGTGTGAACATAATCTGAGATCGAATCATCTTATTTTTTTTCAATAAAAAGAAGTTTTTTTTTTTTTTAAAGATATTTAATTAATGTGGGTTGGAGAAATCGAACCTCTTACCTCTTGATCATTAGTTCGTATTTTAGGTCAGTTGATCTACGCTGATTGACAATTAAAAAAAAAAAAAAAAAAGAAAAAAAGTATGGATGGTTCAGAAATTGTCATTTTGTTATTTTGAATAGAAAATATTTATAGATTTGTTGCATGTTGCAGAATTTTCAACTTTATATCCGATTTTTGCTGCTGTGATCTTTTAGCCATTAGATATTCTATTTCCTTTTCCAATTTTCCCTCCATGTCCTGCAACTAAAGGTTGGTAAAAATTAAGTGGGAATATTTTTTAGGTTTGGTAATTAAATTTTGTTCTAGATTAGGTTCATTATCGGATCTTTAGTTAAGGTATATGTGCTATGCTTTTCAATTTTGAAATTTAAAGACGTGACCAAATATTTATTGTGCTTAAATCAAATATGTTTATTCTAGATCAAATATAGTTATATTTTGAAATTAGAGGTTTTATCTAACATTCTTTTGTTTTTTTAGAAAAACCATCTCAATTCTCAGCCTTATTTTGTTTTGTTGAAATTAAAATGCATTTTTTTAGTTCAACATGGGTGGGGTTTCCAACTTTGATTTTTTTGGTGGCTTAATCAATTGAGTTAGTTTTAGGTTGGTGTTGAAATTAAAATGCTAATTACTTCAACACCTTTTATATATAAATATATTCCATTTCCCTTAACTCTTAACTAACTCTTAACTAGCTTCTTTTTTTGGGCCAAGACTGTTTCTATTTCTCTTTTCTGCAGTCTTTTCATTTACGTTTTCTTGTTATCTTAATTCCTTCCATTTTTCCTTTCATTATATTAATTATTTGACCAATTTCACTCCTAGTATGTGTGTATCTATATATATTGCTTTCAAAAAAAAAAATCTATATATCTATATCTATATATATTTTTTTTTTCTGCTTTCTGCTTTAGGTTTTGTTTATTTTCTAACCAACAAAATATTTAGATTTTTCAGACACTGGTGGCATAATTTTTTTGATAAAAAAAAATTGCGCCTCATTTTGGTGCGATATTGGTAAGGTTATAAAAGTAATTCACCTTAAAAGTATAGAACCTTTGTTGCAGATTATTTAATGTGGATCTTTAACATTTTTGAGATTAGACTATAATAAGGATGAAAATATTGATAACTATGTTGATATCGGTATTTCAATTTTACGGATATATCCATGGATATTTCTGTAAATCATTTTTTTTTTTTAAATTAATAGTTTTGTTGTTTTATGGATACTTATAAAAGATATCGGAGATATCCATTGACCCTTAATATCTGTATCGAACCTTCCGATTTATGGATATATCAACATATCGATGAATATTTTTATCCAAAGCATAATACCCAACAATGGAGCACAAAGAGAGCTATTCATTTGATTTTTACTAAAAAAAAACAATCATAGAAAATTGTCTTGTTGAGAAAATCCAAACTAATCAGTTAAGAATTCAACTGGTACCCACATAAAGAATAACAACAATTTATTAATTTCAATAAATAAATAAACAAAACGAGATATAAAGGTGGTTTGCCCAAAATCCAATAAAACATAAAAATGCTACTTAGGGTCAATTGACTATATTTGGCTTTAAAAATAAACGCAAACATCTCATCAAGAAAACGAAATCGAAAGTAAAATAATGAAAAAGGACTCGTTGAAATCAAGAAATTTTATTTTAAAATGCTTGAAAAATGGGTAGGAATTCATTTATTGCCAATCAATAATACAACAATATTTTAGATGGATGCCGGGCTGTGAGTATTTATGACATCTATTAGCCATGCCTTACCAATGTACAACCCATTCTTTTTTCTTTTCTTTTTTCTTTTCTTTTTTTTTAATGCACCCTTTGACATTTACAAGGAAGCGTGCATACTTCCATATCTTAGACTTTTAAATTTTATGATGTGGTGGCAAATTAAAATAAATAATCATCCTGTTAACAAATCAAATGTAAACTTATTTTTATTTATATTGTCCACTGATTGGATAATGTTAATAAGTTGGATTCAATAAAATATGGTTCTTTTTAGGATGATTTGCTGAATGTTATAATTAATAATAAGAAATAGACATTACGAAAATGAGGCGATTCTGATGAGGTAAATAGACTCTTAGGGGCTGTTTGGCCCCCCGAGTTGGGTAGGGTGGGGTGGGCTTAAATAGCCCACCTCGTGTTTGGAGCCCCAACTATATAAGTTGGGGCTGGGGGTTATTATAACCCCCGGTTTGCTACAGTGTTTACTGTAGCAGTTCTACAGTAACACTGTAGCAGTTCTACAGTATTTTTTTTTTTTTTTTTCATTAATTTTTTCGGGTTTTCTTTTCTCTTTGTTTTTTTTCTTCTCTTTTTCTTTTTTTTTCACTCAATTTACCAATTTTTTTCTCTCTCTTTGTCTTCCTCACCTCACGATTTTTTATCTTTCATTTCATCCCAAATTTCTCTCTTCACCGAACTTGTCGATTGTATGTGATTTCCTAAATAATATTTATTTTTTTTAACTTTTAAAAAATTAATATGTAATATACATTTAACTATACAAATATAACAAAATGTTGTAGAAAAAAAATAAACTAACATAAACACATATTTCAAACTTCATGTTAAAGAAAACTGTATTATTTCTCTCTCCACTGAGTTCTTGTTGTCGATTATTTGTGATTTCCTAAATAATATTTATTTTTTTAATTTTTAAAAAATTAATATGTAATATACATTTAACTATATAAAAACAACAAAAAGTTGTAGAAAAAAATAAACTAACATAAACACATATTTCAAACTTCATGTTAAAGAAAATTGTATTTTAAACCCACACTATACAACTCTGCACCCCAAACCCATACTATTATAACCCACAGATTATTATAACCCACCAACTATAATAACCCACCCTGCGCCCCAAACGCCCCCTTAGAAACACAAGCATAACTCGACTACCACAAAGTAAGATTTACACATCTTCTCCCACCATACATATGGTCTCGGAAAGAAAAAAAAAATCATCCATCTGTCATCCTGTCTTCATCTTCACATATTTCAATTACAACAATAAATTTAACATTGAAATCTCAATTATTAATAACCTTAGCAAGTATAAAACCAAATTGCTACAAACATTATAAGAACCAAAATAAAATACAAAGACAACATATTTCCAAGCTTATTTAATTTTACATTGATGAATAAAAAAGCTGACTTTGGAGTTATTAATAACAGATCGTTGTAACTTGCAAATACAAGGGAAGAAAAGAAAAAATATTTCCGCCCAAACGAAATGGGTCGGTGTCGGAGTCATAATTAATAATAAGAAACAGACATTAAGACTTAAACAATACGTACAGCCAACCAATCTCTGATTTTTTTTTTTTTTTTTTTTAAACTATTATTATTATTTTTTAAATCAAAACATTTACAAAGTGGAGAGCCACATTCCTCAGCCTAATCTTGCCTCCTAAAGCTGTCCCAAAAGGATATATATATATATATATATATATATATATATATATATATATATATATATATATATATCAATATATATTTAACAACCTGAAAAACAGAACTCCCAATATTAATATTACCTGCAAAAAGCTTATTTTTCTAATTCAGGTTCAGCTTTGAGATGATCTATTGCTGAAACTGAATAGCCTCACCATGAAGAAGCAGAACCAGAGAATGGAAAAATGTCCAAAAAAATAGGATTACATTTACACAAAACACCGGAATAACTGCGGGCTCTCGGAAAAATTTAACCAGTATTCCCAATTGATTAAGCGAATCGAGTAAATGATTGCAGGGAAGTTGCTGGAGAATGTATATTGGTTGAAGGCCGGTCGAAAGGCAAAATCTGTTTGATGGAGTCGAGCTGATATTACATGTATTGAGCCAACCATTGCTTGCACATATCGAGCACGGGGAGTGCGTTTGCGTGCAATGCCTGAAAGAGGAATGAACAGCTCAACAGAGTATTGTTTCTAAATCAAGCATCGGTCAACATTACATTGACATCATAAGGAAAAACAAGATACAGCAACGTGAAATTCATATGGGTGAGAGAACAAGAAAAAGTGGTTGGTACAGATACACAGACATCTCTCTCTCATAAATAATAAATAAATTCAATGCATTTAAAAAACTAACATTCAAATAATAATAAAATCAATTGAGAATTATCAGGTAAAATGAACAAATAATTTTGAAAAACCGCCAACAAAAAAAATTATTATGGAATGCTTTAATGATTGGTAGTGTTGGGTTGAAATAGTAGAGAGTGGTAAAAAGTGCTTTTGACTTGTTAGGACTTTAAAATTTTCGATAATCAAAAGTGGTTTGAGAAATTTTAAAAACTGATAAAAAAAGACACTTATGAGTACTTTTAGAGTTAGTATTTAACTAATTTTCTTTTAAAAGAGCTTATGTAATAAATGCTTGAATTAAAAATACTATGACAAGGCATGCAAAACACTTCCTTCTGTCATCGATAGCATGGACACGATGCCTAGCAGATTCCTGGCCTTGCCCCAAAGTTTGGGTGATCAAATTAGAATTCTAAGAATCTATAATAGATGTGGTAAAGATGCCTGACCTGATGAGCTACATACTCAACATCAGCAACACTTCCACTTCGAGAAGCAATTTGGAAAGCACTTTTAAGACGACCGCAGACCACACAAGCCAAAACTTTTCTGTATGTACAAGATGAGTACCATAAGGATTTGAAGCAATTGTAAGGCAATTCAAAATAAGGCATGATGAGAAACATAACTAACTTTTTCAATGGTTCATATCATCAATCATTCTTGCAAAAATCATACTATAATTTGAGGAGGATGGATTATTATCATCTCCTCCCCCAAAATCGATGAAGAATGTGCAAGCAAGTGAATTAACAAAGTAATAGACTGAAGCATGTTTGGGAGTGTGATTTTGAGATAGTTTTAATAACTTTTCTCAGGTTCAAATCACTCTAAAACATACATTTAATCATTCAAAATCAATTTTGATGGTATGTAAATAAAGTTTAAAAGTGTTAAACGGTTTTTTTAGTGATTTTACACAAACCAAAAAAAACCGATTGAAGCATGTTTGGGAGTGTGTTAAACGATTTTAACTTAAACCAAACATTAAAATAACGCATATTTTTTTTTAGTGATTTTACACTTTTAACAACTATAGCATGAACTCTCCAATTGGAGTTTCTTTTGCAACTTCCTTTGGATGGGATTTTATCCCCTTTTTGTAATTCCATGCTAACAATAAAATTGTTTCTTATAAGCAAAAAACATAAATCCATAAAGTGGTTAAGACAATTTTTACACAAGGACACAAATCAGACTGAAGTACAAAACGATTACCTGTGACTGCTAGTCAACATATCTATGAGACGATCTGGCCGCTCCTTGTGTTTGTTAGCATATACATTTATTGCAGCTCCCAAGACCTATCGTTCCAAAAACAAGTATGGTTAAAAGAAAACATGCATTCATATACATACCGAAAAATATAGAGAGATGCAAAATCATACAGATTCTCTTATCTTACCTGGTCCCAATCGCCATCCTCAATGGTTCCTTTGATATTTCTGAAGAACTCCGTCAACTGACCACCTTTCTTCCTCTCAGCAAGCGATGCAGCAACACCAGCATATATATCAACAGCTGGAGGTGACAAGAAGACGGTGTTAAAGCATCGATGAAAATATTACGGGACAATCTCATGAATTAAAAAAGAAAAGTTGCCCAGCCTACATAATGCAATTGCTACCTGGAAGACCAAATTGATATATAATCTGGAAGGCCAAGTCAAAGTGTTTCTCCACAAGGGTCTCGGCGATCTTACATCTTCTCCTGCAAAGCAACGCAGCAATTGAATTTCCTCATTTGCTTCTTGTGAGCTATAGACTCCACAAAATATTTAAAAGCACATTGTCCTTTATCTTCCTAGAAAACAGAACTTTACTTGAATAAAATGATAGTCGGTGTGGGACTTTTATCTTAATCTCTCTAGATATTATGATCCACTCTTTGTAAAAATATTTTACATTCTTTTTTAACCGTTCTCGATTTGGAAATAATATATTTCCGATGGAGAGATCAAAGAGTCAAATGGCTGACCTTGTTCATGACTGACTAATCATGGAAAATTAGTCCAGAACATCATATGCACTAAAAGTTTAAGAGCGTTCAGAAAGCCATTATCAGGGACTCAAAAACAGTACTTTTGGTAAAAAATTGACTCTTATAGACTTATTCATCTTATAATTTTATATACTTCAGGATATTGTTAATTTATACAAATAAATAAATAAAAATAAAAATAAGACATCATCTTCAAGTGGTTACTGGCTTACTGCATTTTACTATGTTGAAAATAAAATCATCGATGATGAGGGTAATAAAACCTGAATGTTTCAGGATCATTTGGATTTCCAAAGAGTGAATGTTTCCACTGCGGTCCATCTGAATCATTGAATGATTTCACAACTTCCACCTAAAAATATAAAAAAATTCACAAGAAGCTTTTAAAAATTGCTTGTACAAATTACACCTCCACCAATGACTTAGCAAAGAAAACCACGCTATACTGCTGCTTAAAAAATTCCACGTGATTTAAACTTTTAACTTGTATTGGAAAGAATCCAATAATTTTTCTCATGACTTAATCATAGTGAGAGAATCGTTGGTGATGAAGTATTCTAACTTTTTCGGCCTTGAGTGCAAAAATTTCTCTTATAAACAAAATGAATAATCTTTTTATGTTAATTGTTAACCACTGACCAAACAAAGTATACACGTTCTTTAGAAATTTATCCATTCATATTGCCCTAATGCTACACTTTAAATTATGTTTTAGCATTATATGATTGAAGAAAAGCAATAATATCCACTCTATATGGCATTACTTGGATTGAAATCCTGGCAGAAAACCTGACAAGTCCTTCTTCAGAAAGCTTCTCAGAGGCACTTTTCACTCTAACTCCCTTTGCCACAGGCTTGGTAGAATCTCCACCTTTATGTCGTGCTGACAGTGCCTCATCAAAGTGCATCTGTATTTAAAATGAAAATTGAATAATAAAGCGAACATTAGATTTACATTCTTATGCGTCGTTTAGTTTCAGAAGAATTATATCAAAGTTCAACCAGTCAACCACCAAATTTCATTGATAAATGAAATGATAAGCCCACCAAACTTCAACGAACTAACTCTGTTTCTCTCTCTCTCAAAGATAAAAAAAACACTTCAACTGCCCATCAAGTGATTAAAGATCATATCCTAGCTTCCTATTCAACTTATCTATCCAATAATATATTGTTTTTTGAGAGAGGGAGTAATTCATCCAATAATTCATTGTTTTGGAAATTTACATCCCAGAAACCTAAGATACGACATCATGCAACGAGCAATTCGAGTCATCCATTACGGTATAAATTGAGTGAAAATGGGACAAATCTCATGAAAATGAGAGAACTATTGCATTGTCCTGACTAGAAGAGAAGCACCTACTTTCTTTTTCACTCACTTGTGAAGTTTGAAGGTTCTCCGATCACCATGGCCCCCACACCGTACCAACCATGGAACCGACCCATCCAATCCATTGCAATTGACCGGAAAACACTGTACATTGCCTTTGATGAACACTACCATGGCAGCCGAGCCAAGATAACAGAGAAAACGAGATACTCATCAAGCTCTATCTCGATCACATGGAGGACTCTAAACTGGTTGGCCACCTGTTTCAAAACCTTATCTACAGCGCCGTGCACACACAAGTTCACAGAAAAGTTACGCTGTGTGGACTACGATATTTGGGTTGAGAAGCTGAGTAACAAAAATGGGTACTTCGTTGAGATCAACCAACTCCTAGACTCGGGGAAACGAAATCGATTGAATATCCCATCCGAACAAAATAAGCAAGGATGGATCTCCTTTCAATCCTTGTTAATTTACCCCACAAAGTCATCATCCAAGACCCCCCATCAACACCAATCCTACAAAGCTGTCCTCCAAAATATTCCAGTACAGGCAGCATCGACTTTGGCCACCAAGGCCCCTATCGCCGATAGGACTAAATCTCATCAACCAGGGGCGAGAACATCACAGAAACAATGGGAGGCCATTATAGTCCTCCAGCGGAAGAACTTACACGACGATTGGGATAGCATTCAACAATCTTTACTTGCACGAACTAACGGCCGATGCATCATAAACCCTTTCAAGGACAACAAAGCATTGCTTCTGGTTTATGATCATGATCTGGTTACCTCACTTTGTACAATCAACGAATGGGTCACCATTGGTAAGTACAAACTCCGGTTTCTACCTTATCACTTGCTTTCTTGTCAACAGGACCTCATGACGGCATCTTATGGTGGATGGATTGGAGTTCGTCACCTCCCCCCACTGCTCTGGAATGAACAAATTTATCGTTATATTGGTGATATATGCGGAGGCTTCATCGAGGCTTCGAGTATCTCGTCTCGGATGATCAACATCTTCGAAGCTCGCCTGAGAATAAGACCAAACAAAGTGGGTTTTATCCCTGAAATGATCACAATTCCAGCATCTCTTGCCGGAGTTGAAACAACGGTGACTTTGGTAGGATTTCCCGGCGGACCTTCCAAACATGGAAAGAAATTCATTGCAGCTTCAACCACGGAACAAGATGAATTGGCATTAAAAGCCAATTTTCAAACGGACGAAAATAGAGGTAACTTACCATCTGGGAAACGGCTCCATATGGCAGAAAATGAGGAAATATCCTCGCATTTATTTCGCCCATCAATAGGAGATCTCCCTCCATCTTCGGCGCCTACGATCCCGCTTCTATCTTCGGCAGCATTCCCTTACCTTTTATCCCCATCAATTCCGGTAACAACTCACCAGAATGGACCCACCATCCCCCCGTTACCAATTCCCATTATTATCCCAGCCGAAAACATCCCAGCCGAATTACCTCTCCCAGCGGAATCCATAAGCCACTGTCCACCAAGGCCCAAGACACTTCTAATGGGCCTACCACACTCAACATCCAAAAGACCTGAAACCATAGACTCCGATACAGAAGCTTATTTGTCTAGCCCAAATTCTTTGGCCTCTCACCAACCCAATACCTTTGAACCTCATTGCCTTCAGCTCACAATTTTTGACGACCCAATTGAACCCACCACAGATCACCTTCCCTTGGCCAGCCTCCCCCCCTTAACTCCAGAAAAATATCGAACATCCTCTCCTCCAAAAATCCTCCAGCGAATCCCAAGCCCCCCTCCGTCAACTAGCCACCACTCACAGACCAATACCGACCGGCCTACCCTCACCACCACCTTGAGTCAGCTTGCACCTTTCCTCCTCGAACATGGCCTTTGCCTAATGGCTTTACCCCCGGCCCCTCCACCACCGAAGAAGAAAGGGAAGGCTGCCACGGCAACTAAACAGAAAGTCAACCGAGAGCTTCAAAATTTGAAGTCTAATGTCCATTATGACAAGACAGCTACAATGGTCCTATTGGAGGGAGAACCTTATTATCAATGAAGTTCATCTCATGGAATGTCCGTGGAATTGGCTCTAGGACAAAACGAGCCCTGATACAAAACACTTTACTGCACCATAATCCGAGCTTTGTGCTCCTTCAAGAAACAAAAATGAAAGAAATGGATAATCAGACGGTTCAATCATTATGGAGTTCAAACCACATTGGTTGGGCAGCCCTTGATTCAAAGGGTAGTAGAGGAGGTATTCTTATTATGTGGAATGATATTGACCACACTATCACAGAAACTATTCAAGGTCTATTCTCGATCTCTATTCAGATTCGTCTTGCCGATGGATTTGCTTTTCTGTTATCGTCTGTTTATGGCCCCACCAAAAGCAAACATCGGGCGAAATATTGGCAAGAATTACATGAGTTAGCTGGCTTGGGAGGCGACCGCTGGATTATAGGTGGCGATTTTAATGTCACTCGGTGGACTTGGGAAAAATCAAATAACAGAACTGTCTCCAGACACATGAACAATTACAATGACTGGATTAGTGATCACCACCTGATTGATATCCCCTTACAAAATGGGAGTTACACTTGGTCATCTCCAGACGGTAATTTTCTATCTTTGATTGATCGCTTCTTACTTTCAGATGGTTGTCTTTCTAAATTTGGGGCAGCAAACCTCCGTCGATTAGCTCGAGTGACATCAGATCATTTCCCAATCGCACTGAACTTTGGGGATTTAATTTGGGGCCCGTGCCCTTTCAGGTTTGAAAACTCTTGGCTGCAGACTACCTCTTTCCGTCCTCGACTGGAGGAATGGTGGACTCAAAATCCAACACTCGGCCACCCGGGTCATGGTCTTATGCAAAAGCTGAAAGTCCTGAAACAAGAGTTGAGAAAATGGAACCTAAGTCGAAGTCACTCCTACTATCAGCTCCCCCCCTTGATTTCACAGCTGCGGGAACTGGATAACACTGAGGATCTGGGGCCATTAACAGAGGAACAACGGGCTTCTCGTTGTATTATCCGTGGTCAGATTGAGGACCTTACAGCCAGCGAACAATCACAATGGAGGCAGCGATGCAAGCTGAATTGGCTTAAGGAAGGGGATGAAAACACCAAATTTTTTCACCGACTCATGACAGCCCGAAAACGGAAAAATTCTATTTCAGAGGTTCTTTCTAGAGAAGGGATAAGCCTCCTCACTGCCCCAGAAATAGAAAAAGAGTTCATAGATTTTTATCGATCATTATACACGAAGAACAATCAGGCTCGCATCCTTCCAAGCTATGTTGACTGGTCCCCCATCAGTGGAGACCAAGCTCAAAATCTGGAGTTAGAATTTACAGAGGAGGAGGTTTTTCTCGCTATTTCCTCTTTGGGCTCTTGCAAATCCCCTGGTCCAGATGGGTTTACAGCGGAATTTTTTAAGTCTTCTTGGCAAATTGTCAAGTATGATATCATGACTATGGTTCGTGATTTCTTTACCACAGGTATTATTAATGTCTCAGTCAACGAAACCTACATTTGCTTGATACCAAAGAGGGTCGACTCTAAGTCAGTTGCTGATTATCGTCCTATTAGTCTTATTTCCTGCGCCTACAAAATCATTGCTCGGGTTCTCTCCAACAGATTAAAGGTAGTCCTACCTACTACTATAGCTGAGAATCAAATGGCTTTTGTTGCAAATAGACAAATCATTGACGCATCCCTGGTAGCCAATGAAATTATTGATGACTGGCAATGTTCAGGAAAGAAAGGGGTCATTATTAAATTGGACCTAGAAAAAGCATTTGACATGGTCGACTGGGACTTCCTTGATGCTATCCTCCAGGCTAAGGGTTTCGGTCCATTATGGAGGAAATGGGTTCGGGGATGTTTCTCTAGTGCCAACTACTCGATCATCATTAACGGCCGTCCCAAAGGTAAAATTATCCCGAGTCGTGGGCTCCGCCAAGGTGACCCCCTTTCACCCTTCTTATTTATTTTGGTGGCAGATTGCCTAAGCAGGCTGCTCAATCATGGAGCAAATCTGGGAAAAATTGTCTCGCACAAGGTTGGCTCATCAGATGTTAGCTTGAATCACCTACAATTCGCAGACGACACCTTATTGTTTTCAATATTTGATCAAGTTGCACTGGAAAACTTGTTTGATATTATCAAAACTTTTGAGACAGCTTCCGGCCTGAACATTAATATCGCCAAGAGCGAATTGTTGGGAGTGCATCTAGACCAGGGAGAAATGGCTTTCTTGACAACCACCTTTGGTTGCAAACAGGGCAATTGGCCCACTTCGTACCTTGGACTCCCTTTAGGTGGCAAACCAAAGACAACATCTTTCTGGACGCCGGTTATTGAGAGGGTCCAACAGAAACTACACAACTGGAAATATGCTTATATTTCGAAAGGAGGTAGACTCACTCTTATCCAGTCGGTGCTATCAAGCTTGCCTACATACTACATGTCGATTTTCCGAATGCCACAAAAGGTAGCTAAGGCCCTTGATAAGATCATCCGGAATTTTTTTTGGGAAGGGTGTAGAGGCGATGGGGGCCTACATAATGTAAACTGGCAACAAACTCAACTTCCAAAGCATCTGGGAGGCCTTGGTATTGGTAACTTCAAACAACGAAATTTAGCCTTGTTAGCTAAATGGAATTGGAGATTTCTACATGAGTCTAATGCCCTTTGGTACAAAATCATCGTTGCCAAATTTTATCCAACAGAATTCATTGTTTGGCCGAGAGCTGTCCACCAGGGACCACCACTCTCCCCCTGGCGTTTTATCTGCACTACCACCGATCTGATTGCTTCCAGAGCCCGTCGAAAGCTGGGTAATGGGCTCCTAACTTCTTTCTGGTCGGATCAATGGCTTGATTGTGGAGTGTTGGCAACAGTTTTTCCTCGTCTTTACCGCCTCACCACTCGACCAACCCTCACAGTTAATGAAGCATGGGTGGCAAGCTCACAAGCATGGAATTTGCTCCTCCGTCGCAATCTGAATGAATTGGAAATAGAGGAATGGTCAACCCTTTCTCACACTCTAGCTTCGGTGAATCTCCGGCATTGTGGCGATTCATGGAGTTGGCCCCTAGACCCAACAAACTCCTTTACAGTTAAGTCCCTTCTTGCAAATATGATGAGGGTATCTGAGAATGTGAACTCCGGTATTTATAAAGCAATCTGGTCAGATTTTTATCCAAAAAAGATTAAGATCTTTCTTTGGGAATTAAGCCTTGGGGCCATTAACACAGCTGATCGACTTCAACGGCGCATGCCCTTTTTGCATATATCCCCTTCTTGGTGTATTATGTGCTCCACAAGCTCCGAATATCCGACCCACCTTTTCATTCATTGCCCCTTTGCTTCTAAATTTTGGGGGACAATTCTAGGAGCATTTGAATGGTCGGCAGTCATGCCATTATCCATGACCGACATATTGGCAACCATCTTAGTTCATCATCCATTCGAGGGAGACAGGAAAGTATTATGGTTGGCATTTAATAGAGTTTTTTTCTGGATGTTGTGGGGGGAAAGGAACACACGTATTTTTAGAGAAGTTTTCTCTTCATTTGGTAGGTTTATGGACCTAGTTACGTTCCATGCATTATATTGGTGTAAAGTTAAATCACCTTTCTCCAATTATAGTCTCTCTTACCTGACGAATAATTGGATGTCTTTCTTGTAATCAACTTTTGGTGCCCGAGCTTTAGCTCCTTTCATTTATCAATGAATCGTTTCTTATCAAAAAAAAAAAAAACTTGTGAAGTTTGTATCGTTTGAGCATTAGTCTCGTTTCTGATATATCCATGGATATTTATATCAATGAAAAGTCTCGTTTCTTGTTCATAAAATAATAATCTAAGGAGTTAGACAGAAATTTTGTTTTTTCTTCTCTTAAATAGCCTAATTCATCCTTCAAAATTTTACAAACTCACTTAGCACCAGACATTATAAGTTTATCATCAGGTAATTTTAACATTGTTTCCTTAAAAATGTTTTGCATCTTTTCATACATTAATGAAAAGTTCATTTCTTATTAAAAAAAATGACTAAATTGAAACTTTTTAAATAACACCCATAAAAAATATATTTAGCCTAAATAAAACATGTACAATATATATAAAGCATATGTTAATCTAGCCAAGTCAAATTCCGCACTTGCTGCTGCATGAAGTGACTGACTTGTAATATTTTCAAGCTCAGATTTCCAGTAGGGCTATTCTTGTCGTGAATCTTCAGAATTAACTTAAAATATAACTTATAAAAAGAAAATCAAATATTGGTGTTTCTTTGGGGAGAAAGGAAGCTCGTATCTTTCGGGACTCTTTTTCCTTTTTTGAACGGGTTATGGACTTAATCATTTTTAATGCTCTGTATTGGTGTAAATGTAAACACCATTTTTCTAATTATAGCCTTTCTCAATTGATTGCTATTTGGACAGCTTTATTGTAATTCACTTTTAGGTGCTCGAGCTTTTGCTCTTTTTCATTCATCAATGAAATCGTTTCTTATTCAAATAAAAAAACAATCAAATAAGACATTTTCCCCCATTTTGGGTTCTGACGATGATTTCAAAGTTGCTAAATATAAAATGACCCAAACACAATCAAACGACCCAGCACCAAGAGTTATAATTCAGATTTACCTTTGCATGTTCCAAATGCTTGACTGCTTCCTCTGGTGAATAAGAATTCATAAACAACTGAATACAGCAAAGCCCAGCAGCAACATGGTCATGTTTTAATACCTGTCACGTAGAGGGAAACGATAAGAAATTCGAAGACAAACTGGAGAGAAACAACAAGATGCTTGAAGACAAGCTCACTAAAGTACTGTATGGCTTCGAGTGATTCCTTGTGTGTATACTAGGTGTTATAAGTTATAATAACTATATGCTTAGAAGGTGTCTATTTTTAAGAGGGTTGCATAAACCACTTGTGGTAGTGGTAGGGTTAGGGTTGAGTTAAGTGTAACATTTGGTATTAGAGCTCAATGCCTTTTATAATGATGACAATTTTGGGAGTAACAAGTTTATGGTTAACGAGTATGACAACGTAAGTCATTCTACATGTCTATGATAAACAATGATTCTTCCCCTAGAAGTGTTTTATTTTTTTGGAGAATAAGTTGACTGCTGATTTTCCTCTAGGTGCTAAGCAATCAGGTTGGAAAAATTTTCTTGCTGGAAATTTTTTCTTGACCTTGTTAATATTTAGGCTCAAGATCTAATTCGTGAACTATTATATAAAATGGAAGTAAATAACATCCACAGACTTGAAATTAGAATCTCTTGCTTTCGTAATTTGTACCACTGAATCTAAAAGTTTAAACTAATTTTTTTGAGAAGGAAAACACTTTCATTGATAAATGAAAAGGAGTGTAAACTTCGTGCACCTATAGGTGGATTACATAAATACTCTCCAATTGGAGGATGAGGAGGATAAGCTATGATGCGAAAAATGTGTACTTCCTTTACAAATTAGGAGTGCATAACAAATAGTTGAATCTAAAAAGCGATCAAAAGTGGAAGAAATGTCACGAAAAATCCGTGCATTTCTTTCTCTCCAAAGAGACCAAAAGAATGTTCTGATAAACGCAAGCCATAACACTTTCTTCGATCCCACAAAAGGATTACCCACCAGAACAGGAAATAGCAAATCATAAATATTATGTGGCAATTGCAAAGACCAATGAAAGGCTTCCAAAATGAAATCCCAAAAACGGGAGGCAAAGGAACAATGAGCAAACAAATGACCAGGTGTTTCAGCATTTGAAGCACACATACAACACCAAGAAGGAGGGATGTAGAAAAAAGGCAAACGTCGTTAAAACCTATCCGCCGTGTTAACTGCACCAAGACTTAGTTCCCAAAGATTTTTTTTTATTTTCTTGGGATAAGCATCTTTCCATATCACTAAGGACAAGTCTTTTTGCAAAGGGACATCCACCCCAACTAAAGCCTCCATAAGAGATTTAATTGTGAAATGGTTCGAAGAATCCACTGGCCAAATCCAAAGGTCTTTATGAGTCTGAAGGCGAATAGTGGAGAGTAGATGAGATAATGTAGCCCATTCTACCGCTTCTCGGTCATTAAGGCCTCCTTTGGATATGAAGGCATATTTTCAGCTATGGAGCTTATGCTGCATTCGCTCCACAACAGGATGCCAGAAGGAGACAGACTTCGAGTTTCCCCAGAGATAATCCAAGATAAGTAGAAGGCCATTGTCCTCTTTTACAACCAAATTTGGTTACCAATAACTCTATCAGCAATGTGTACTCCCAATAACTCGCTCTTGACAAGATTAACATTTAAACCAGAGGCTAATTCGAAAACCCGAATGAGGGCAAATAAGTGCTCTAAAGCCTGAACATAAAAACTAGAGAAAATAAAAGTGTCATCTGCAAACTGAGGGTGCGTTAAAGAGAACTGTGAATCAGCAATAGGGTTTGTGATAATACGGCTCAAAGAAGAAGCATGAGTGAGCAGGCGGCTCATACAATCCGAGACCAAAATGAAGAGGATAGGAGAGAGAGGATCACCTTGGCGGATACCACGGGTTGGTATAATTTTACCTCTTGGCCTGCCATTAATTATAATGGAATAATTAACACTAGAAACACATCCACGAATCCATTTCCTCCAAACAGGGCCAAATCCTTTGGCATGAAGAACAACATCTAAAAATTCTCAATCAACCTTATCGAAAGCCTTCTCCAATTCGAGTTTAATCACCACCCCTTGCTTTGAAGACTTAAACCAGTCATCAATTAATTCGTTTGCCATAAGAGGAGCATCCAGAATTTTTCTGTTTGCAACACAATCTTCAGTCTGTTGGAGAGGACCCGAGCAATGATCTTATAGACACAGGGGATAAAACTAATGGGTCGGTAGTCTGAAACGACTTTAGAGTCAATCTTCTTTGGGCTAAGACAAAGATAAGTCTCATTCAGGGATACATTGATAATACCAGAGTTATAAAAATCAGTCACCAAAGCCATAACATCCTGTTTAATGGCAGACCAAGCAAATTTGAAAAATTCAGCCGTGAATCCGTCAGGACCAGGAGACTTATAAGCCCCCAATGAACTGATTGACTTCCAATCCAAGTTGGATTCAAGGGTGGTAGAAGCCAATCAAAGTTGGATTCAAGGGTGGTAGCCTGGATGGTACTGATTGGCTTCCAATCCAAGTTGGATGGAAGAAAACGGGGATTGTTGTCCTTTGTGAACAAATGAGAGTAAAAGTCAATAAACTCAGTTTCTATGTCTTGGGCTGAAAATAAACTTACCCCAGAACGAGAAGGACTTCAGTAATCGAATTCTTGCACTTACGTGCCGCCATAATACGATGGAAGAATTTGGTGTTCTCATCACCTTCCCTAAGCCATTGTAACTTGCAACGTTGGTGCCAATAAACATGTTCTTGTGCCGTCAGAGATTCAATTTGTATACGCAAAGCCTTGCGAGAAGCTATAAGAACGAAAGTCAAACTGTGGTTCTCCACCAATAAATCTATAGCTTGGAGCTGCTGAATGAGAGATGGAAGTTGAGAGGCAACTGCTCGCTGCGAATTATTCCAGTTTCGAAGCTCAATTTTAAGCTTCTTTAATTTTATCATAAAACCATGGCCTTTCCAACAGGATGTTGAGGCCACCAAGTATAAAGGAGATCCCTAAAAGAGTTGATTGACAACCACGCGTTTTCAAATCTGAAGGGGCAAGGACCCCAAACTATATCCCCAAAAGAAAGAGCTAGCGGATAATGGTCAGAAGTAACCCTGGCTAGACGTAAGAGATGAGTTGCACAAAACTTTCCAATAACACCAGGCGAGAGCAAGAACCTGTCTAATAAGAAAAGGTACGGAGAGTCCCCAAAACTTGACCAAGTAAAGCAGCCATTTTGCAACGGGATGTCAAGCAATTGAAAAGAGTTGGAGATGGTTGGGTGGCATGAATTTAAATGGGCCCAGGGGATGGAAATAGTTGGAGGGCTTTGTAGATGATTGATGGGTCTTTGTGGTGGGTCATCGGGTTCGGGGAGGGAGAAAGGTAAATGTGATGGGTGAGTAGGATTTGGGAAGGTCCAGAAGATCTGGGAGATTAGTCAAAAAGCTGAAATCTGAAGGAGGATCTTCTTGATTTTTCTCCTTCCTTTTATAAACAGCCAAAGTCAGCTCGGGGGCTTGAACCAAATCTGCCGTTTCGAACCGCAAAGGAGTATCCTTCTATAAATCAGTCGTTTTGAAACATAATGGAAAATCCTCATTTATGCCTTCATCCATAGTTTGTGGACAATCATTAATGGTGCCCTGGTTTCCCCCTCCGCCGGACAGTCGCCGGATTTCAACTGTGATATTGTATCCGGTCAGATCCGATGGCACTTTGATAGAGTAGGGTACAAAACCTGAACGATTCGATCAGACCTTGATGCGTGCGGTATGAAGAGTAATCCATCTTTCCGTTTGGCTTGATGTCGATAGGTAGCCGCCGCAGTGGTTCCCTATAAATCGGAGAATCTCTTCATTCCAGAGAGTAGGTGGCAGACCTATAATTTCGATCCAACCGCCATATGATGAAGTCATTAAAATCCTCGAAGAATGATTATGTCGTCAAGGAATAGAACTTCAATCGAAAGGAGTTGACTGTCCTCCAGCTGGGGTTTTGAACTATCTCTGAGGCTTTATGGCTGTCATAAACGTGTAGCAAGGCCTTGTTGTCTTGGAATGGATTGATTATGCATCTTTGTATCAGATTTTTCTGAATTGCAGAGAGTATATTTGGCCAGGAATCTTTTTGATTACTACGTTGGATCACAATAGTTTCATTCCATGCTGAGACGGCACAGAATGATTAGAAGAAGATTCTTCATCATTGCCCATTATCGGTATTTTATCCTTCCTCCCTCTACAATCCTTTTTTTCTTCTTCTCAGTCTTGTTTACAAACACAAATCCAGAAGAAAAAGACTTGATAAAATTAAGTGCCTACCAAATAATTTTGCAAAGAACACAAGTCATGGTAAGTAGCAATATAAAAGGCTTAAATATCCTTTGGTCATGAGTCATGACAATGCAGAAAGAAGTCACGATTTTATTTTGCATATTACAAATATGGGAACTTTTTAAGTGGTTTAAGGAACCATAGTAGCACAGTTAGAACGATATTATGCCAAGATTTTATTTTCATTCAATCAAAACTTATCAAGATAGTAACTTAATTTTTCTTTTTGTTCCAGCGCAGGTACTTGAGTACTAGACAGTTCCGCAGGGTCAGCAGATTTTTAGATTTCAAACTACTGTTACGCTTCATTACATGCAAAGCTACCTATTTTTATTCAACAGATGGGGAGGTGCCAACTAAATGACCTGAAATATATTGGCAACGCCAGATTGACCCAATCCTCAAAATTAAATAGTCTTGAAAAGGGGAAAAAGGGTACCTGAAACACGTATAAATAATTAAAATGCTTGTGTGTTTCACAGAAGTTGCAAATACGAGCAAGCGCTGTTGCCATATGCTGGTTCACTGCTCCATCCTGCGGATTAGCAGATGATAATTTTACTGAAATCACCTCCTCAAGAATAGACATTGCACCATAACCAATACAAAGGTCACACAGATCATCAATGGTCCCATAATCGGTTGCTAATGGATCAGATCTTTGGGGTGAAGATGATGAGGTAACAGTTCCCACACTTGAGGGTTGAGGAGGCACAGGAACAGAATCTAGAGGAAAAAACAGTATGCAAGCGTCTCTGTAATGTCCATGCCTAAACATAAAGCCAAGCAATAATTGACGTGCAAACTGCAAAGATCAAAAGCACGTATCAATGACCCCATCTAATTTGAAATAAAACCAACCCAAACTGATTTACCATAGAAAAGTACAAATTATTAAAAAAAAAATGCAAGAAAAGAATCATTTAATGAGACATTCTTTGTAGAGGCGCGTTGGAGAATCTTATTATATTCTTTGGAGATGCTAGTATGTGCAGCTGATTTGGGTTCATTTTTTTGAGTCCTTTCACTCAAAATAGAGACCATCGGACATTGAGGAGGTTGTGTTGTTCCCTCCCTTTTGCGATAAAGGCAGATTCTCTGACATACATGTTTCTTCGCAATGTTGTAGGGTCTTTGGCTTGAGAGAAACAGTAGTATTTTCAGAGGGGTTAAGAGGTCTTGGGAACTAACTTGAGATAACACTAGATTTAATGCCTCTTTATGGACGTTTTCTTCTAAGGCTTTTTGTAATTGTCAGTTAGGCATTATTCGTTTCGATTAGAGCCCCTTTCTGTAGGTTTTAGCTCCTCTTGTTGGGCTGTTTGTATGTCTTTGTATATTCTTTCATATTTCTTAATGAAAGCTCAGATTCTTTAGAAAAAAATATGAGATATGAAGAGATTCTTAAGAAAAAAAATGAGATATGAAGAAATGAACCCCGATTCTTTAATCATTTAATGAGACATGAAGAAATGAAACTCGTTCTTTTGTCTTTTAAAAGAAGGCTGAGGAAAAAGTTATACAATTCGAGAGAGGAGAAACATGCATATACAAAAGAATGGTGCTTTCTGTTCCCTTTATTGTGCATGCTACTGAGGAAACGGATGCCCTAATGTGATTTATTTCCTTCTTCAGATCATTATTAATACACAGAAAGTAACAATTAAAAAGAAAATCAGGGGAAGAATCATTGCACAACACACCAGTCCTAGTGCCAAGCATTACAGACAAGCTAAAGCATATATGCAAAAAGATTTGGCTTACTTCCTGCATGTAACTAACACATTCAGTAAACCGAGTGATGTCCAAATTACTACGAGGTCCCTCGTCAAACTCTAAACCTGAAGTTGAACTATCGCTTGCAGACTCTAGAAACCATCGGGATCTTTCTGACCGAGGAAAAGTTGATGGCATATGTAGAACATTGAGATAAGAATCTGCAGAAAGTGAATCATCTAATATTGTTGGCGCACTTTTAGCCAAATGCTCGTACCTGCAATTTAACTTCTATCATTTATTTCGATAACACATTTAAAATATTTATGCTCAAGAAAAAAGCTTATATATATATGTCTACTACATCAAAGCAACTTAGTCAAGTAAACAATACAGGTTCAATTGAAATGATATATATTTTTCCTTTCCCTTTATTAATGAATTGTTTCTTATAAAAAAAATGAAATGATCTATAGAATTGTTTTACAACAAAATCTTCATGTGTCAAAACGAACAACTTCTAGCAGTAGAGAGGGTGGGGAAGAAGTGAAAGTGAAGATAGTAAAAATGGATGTACCAAAATTCTATTGACAACCAAACTGAAGAAAACATAAGAAAACGTGAAAGTAATAGCTCCAATGACACATACTGGCATAAGAGGAAAGGGGAAAAATAATTGAAAGACTTACAGATTCTTCTTTTTATTGATCAAAGAAAGGTTTTACCAAAGGAAATCAAAAACTGTAGTCATTCTTTCCAAAATTACAATTTTGTTGGCAGTGAATTCAGTTTGCATAATAATATTGACTTTTACTAGTCATTCAACTACAAATTTCAAAATTCAAAACCAGAAGAAAAAAAATGTATATATATTTTCTAGGCATTTTTCCATACAACCTTTCATGCAGAGAACGTCATCTATTTATATTTTTGACAAATATAATAGATTTAATTTCCAATATTATATAGAATTTATCTTTGATAGTTAAGAGAACATGTAATTTCATTCTTTTTTTCTTAATTATTATTATCAGCTTTTTATTTTCTTTTCCTCAGCCACCCTAGACCTACGTCAATTGAGTTTCCATTTCATTGAACTTGAAATTCTAGCAAAAAGAAGATGAAGGAAAAAGAAGATGAAGAGAAGAAAATTGTATGTCAAATATTATCTTACATCGATCGAACATTAGCAACCTCCACAGGTGGACCTCCTTCAATAGTATTAACAATCTCTTGTACAAAAGTCATGGGATCACCCTTGTACAACTGAAAGGCTTGCCTGAGAAGCATTGATGACAATACAGAATAAGGTTACTTGAAAACTTGCTGGAACCAGATGAAAAGAAAGAGGTATTAAATAACTCTAAAAAAAATCTTTAGATTACTTCACATAACAGTAGGAAAGACAAAAGTAAATACTTGAATTTCACACGTGCTTGCACATAGTGCTCCATCCGTATCAACGCGTGGCCCCATGCATTCCAAACAGGGAAAACCTCAATCTGAGAGAAACAAAAACAAAAGTTTATATTTCAATTTTCACATCATTGCGAAAGGCGGCTGTGACAATAACAAATCCATATTACCTTGCACTTTTTGCATGTATATACAGCCATGCTATATCTCTCATCCAGGATCAACCTATCGCGGAGACGAGCAGATGACTCCATATCAGCAATATCATCAAGAGATGCAGCAATTCCTGACCCCAAGAGACTTTGAAGTAACTGAGCACGAACTAGCCAAGTGTCAGCCTGAGAATGAGCAACAGAAAGCTCATCTGTTGACTGACTACCCACACTAGAGCTGCCAGCATCTGAAGACGTGTCATCCATATCCCTACTTTTTTCAGAATTACTTGATAAGTCAGTACCACCAACAAGCTTTCTCAACAAGGATTTAGCATAGAGTAACCCCTGAACACAGAGAAATGATACTTCTAATCAATCTCAACCCCATTAAGTTATAATATAATGTGATATTTATGCAAGAAAAGATCCAAGAATTGCAATTATTTTGGAGTTTTCTACCAAATATGCTCAGAGAACCACAGTATCACCAGATGATGGCAAGAAAATGACAAAAAAATACACCTGTACAATTGTCTCTGTAGCATGATATGCACGACCAATTATTTCCATTGATGCATTCTCAGGCAACCGCTGAGAGCTCAACACATTCTTCATCTGGTTGATACATAAGTCCATGGCACTTTTGGCGGATGTCAACTCATCAGAACAGAGAGAAAGCAACGCCTACAAATAAAAGAGTCAAAATATACTGAGATGTGCAGCAGCTCATGTAGAAAAAATTCAATTTCTGACACCAAAACTTCCATACATAAGTAAAAACACCCAAGAAAAAAGGCAATTAACCCTCAACCATGTATGAATTCACTGAAGAACGTAAATACCAACTTTCTAATAACTATTTAAGAAAAAAGTTTGTCATTGGCCTATTTTTAATCTAAGCATATTATTAGATTTCTGCAGTTTGTTGTTTTTTTTTTTTTTGCTCATCTCCATCAAATGCAGATTTCCTTCAGCAATCTATTATTATTTTCAGGATGCAATATACTCCTAAGATCTTGTAATTACCTTTTATTCTTTTATAGGAAACATAGAGACCCTTATTCATGACCCATTTATTTCAATAAAACATTTGTTTCCCGGGCGCGCTCATACACACAAAAAAATGTTCCTTAACAACTCTCCCAATACAAACAAACCTCGTAAAAACCAGTTTCAGGTTGTACATGTATGGAAAACAAAGATGGCATAAACTGAATGATATTTGAACAGTCACTTTTATCTTCCATAATGAATCCAATTTTCCTAATCAAGTTCACTGCCATACCTTAAAAAGAGTGAAGTCAGGGGCACTTTCATATCTATGAGATCCCCGAACAGCTTCATCCTTTTCTGCATCACCTGTTAGCATCCACTCCTCGGAAATTGAAACAGAAGGAAGCCTTTCTTGACCATCTATGGGATACGATGATACCCGGTCCTCTTGAATTCCAGTCATTGCCTCCCAAGCAACTCTTTCAGATGGTGCGAGTCCAGAACTCTTTCTTTTTCTGTAAAGCTCTTTTGGAGCAGTCTTCTCCCCAGTATTTCGAGGAGCCCAAGAAAATGCTCTACGAGCTTCTTTCTGAAAATTACTTAGGCTTGTAGTGAAGGATGATCTTGCAGATATTCCGGATCTTGGTTTTGGTTTTGGTCTCATTCCTGAGATGGATACACGATGTTCTCTAGGTGGAGAGTTGATATTGACAACAATAGCTTTAGTGGCAAAAGTAATGATAGCATTATTGTCCCTCAAGGAAGGAAATTCTTTTATAATCTGCACATGGATAGATCATCAGATTTTATCTCAGATAAACTTAAAAGAGGATATCTTCCAATGCTTAATTGGAATGACATCAACTCAGCATTCCACCAGATGCATACAAGTACAGGGATGTTAGAAAAGCATCAAAAGAGTTCTAATACCAAAGAAGCAGATTGCAGTTGCTTCCTCATCAGCAAAACCTCCAGTATCAAATGAGGATGCTCATGTAACGAAGAACATCTTTGCTGCCATGGCAGTGGTAAAGCAGCCAACACACGAAGACCTAAGGCCCAGGAGTTGAGTCGAGATACCTCAACTTCGGACAGATTTCCTTCTCTACGCTTCAGGAAAAAGTGAACCTTTGGAGAAAATGGAAAGAAAAATTATATTCAATGAAAAAAAATGGAAAATAAACAAGGATAAATAGGTCCAGCCAATATTTAAATGTTAGAACAGGATACAATTATTACCAGCAGCTGCTTTGAGCGAAGATTGGGTAATAATTGCATTGCACCCATAGCCACAGGCAATGCATCGTCTGAGTCACGTAGTGAAGAAAGAAAGCGTGAAGCTTCTGCTGGACCTCCACCATTGAGTGGGTCAGCAGTCAGAAGCTTCACAAGTTGCCTTCCCTGTAGTTCTCGGCGTAAATCTATAGATAGTCCAGCACTTTCAGCTACCTCTAAAGCAGCAAAAACAGCTCCTTTCCCGGCTAATCTAAGAGCCAAGCCCTCAGGATCCTCCTTACACTCTGCTTCAACCTGATATCCAAGAGAACAGCATAACGGTGAATGAAAAGTTCTTACTAGATACCAAATCCTAGCAGAAAAATGATTTAAGAATCTTTTCACACTCAATTTGTATATTTCTTAAAACAGATATTTGTGACCTCTTGCCAGCTGCTAAAGTGATCGTCAGCACTTAATATATGGCCATACTTCTGCAAAGCTTGTCTGATTTGCATGACCTACATGTCCCATTTGATTGATCCAAAAAGCAGAAAGGAATCAGTTTTGGCTATCGGGAAAACAAAGGCCAAAACACACTAAAATTTTAAGTTGCACCTGATTTCTGAGTGGATCAGATTGAGGCAGGTGGCAGCTGCACATAGTAAGAACATTCAAAGCAGCATCCAGCTCCCACCTATGCATATACCTGGAATGGAAATTGAGAATAAAAATTAAATCATTTGCAATTCCTAATCATTTTGAGCATATATAAAAGGAGGGCTGAGTAACATGCTGCACTGCGATATCATGAGCATATTTCTTTAAATTAATAACTTGAAAGTCGTGTCAAAGAGGTGGTCACCCAAATACACTTCTAAGATTTCTAATACCCAGAAAGCAGTCAAAATTTCAAGATCTCATTGGGCAATGATAACAAAAAGAAGAATCAAGAATGATGATATTAAACAATTCTCTTACTGACATGACTTGAGCAAATGTAATAAGCATCAGAAATCAATAACCCCAAACAACTCTGTAATTCTAGGATCAGCTAGAGTTTATGACAATAATGGAGAAAAATAACATCACATACTTGAGGGCAAGTCTAGCCGCTAATTGTTTATCCTTTAGCCGTAGACAATACTGCCAGCTATTACTCCAGACACCAGGGTTTCCATGATCTTGTGATTGTCTAAAAATTGAATCTCTCTCTTCCTCACGTTCAATCAGTAGTTTAAGTAACTGATCAGAGGCTCCATTACGCAGAAAACGATCAGAAATAGCAAGAGCATCCATTAACTGGCCATCATCAATTAATCTGTTCTAAAGAGAAAAAAAATAAACCGCAACTTTGTTAGAAATTAAATGATCAGTATAACTAAGCAAATAGGCATCTTGCCAACCATACAACAGAAGTAAACACGTAGTAAAGTTGAACATTGAAACTCTTAGAAGTAAATTTCCAAACAAAATGACAAACCAAACGTGCATCATGTCGTGTATTTTCTTTTTATTTTTTTTAAGAATTTTTACTTCACATGTGGGTGGGAGGATTCTAACATAAAAGGTTTCAGTTCCATTAATTTTCCAATCAACATTTTCTCCTGTAACATGAAGTGGGGAAAGATCCTTGCTGAGAAATACAGACTCTACATATTTAGAACTAAGACTTCTACCAAACACAAAATAATACAGACACCAATCTATTAACATGTTGAACACAAAAACTGGTGAAATATCTAGAGGTATCTTCATGCCAACAAAAGGAAATTCGTAACTACTAACAAGAAGGAGAATGATTTACAATACCGCTCGACAGCTTTCTGGTAGGGTTCTTCATTCTCCCAATCAAACGATAGGAAAGTCGTTGTATCAAGTTCATGAATATCGGATTTTGAGGAATGGCACCAACCATCTTGATATGTACCATCCTGGACATTTATACCTGGTAAAGGCACTGAAGTTATGCTGCTACTAACGATTTCATCAAACTCAGACTCGGTATCACTGTCATGCTCAAGAAGTCTCTTCGTTGAAGCCCTCATGTCAGGCTTAAAACCAACATCATCAGCATCCTGTTTCGCTGTTATGGCAAACTCCGAAACTCGATGGAGATTGGTTTGCAATTGTATCCACCGGTTTAAAGTTGGGAACCTACTTTAAAGTTTAAAAAATGATAAACATAAATGGGAAAAAATGAAAGTTAAATTGTAAAATAAATTATATAAGAAATAATAACCTCTTAGATTTTATTTTTTAATAAGAAACAATTTCATTGACGTATGAAATTTAAAAAAATAATAATAATAATACTAATAATAATAATAAATAAGAGAAAAGCCCCAAATTACTTGTAAAATAAATTATATAAGAAATAATAACCTCTCAGATTGATCAAGAGCAAACTCAAAAAAGAGCCTGTCAGCATCAGGCGGCTGCTGTAGGCCATCAGAGGAGCTTGAAATAGGGTTGCTACCACTGTATAATATACTACTCCCAAAAACGCATGCCAAGATAGCCCTTACTGGAGATATTTTAACCAAATGTTTTACAATATCCAACTGTAAAGGATAAAGAGGAACTCCAGTCATTCCCAATGAACTTCTAGCACATCTTAACTTTGCCTCCTTTGATGAAGGGGAGAGTAGTCTATTCTCAGAACTACCTTTTGAACAAGATGGAACAACTGGAATGCATGCCCATCCGCAACCAGATCGTGGGGGATAAACAGGAGGCACACATGCTGAAATCACTTCATGAACAAAATCTGCATTCATTATTTCAGCAACTTTACCAGCCGCATCAGTGCTTCCTCGATCAAAAACAAGTTGAGTTATAAGCTGCATTGTACAAAATGCGAACAAGAAAATAATTGTCATTCAATATCATTCATCTGTGCAAAATTCAAGCACATAACATGCCTTTCCTAAGCCTCCTTCAGAATACATTGTATGTTTTCATCAATGCCATAGCTTTAGTGCTAGTAAATTGACAATTAAGAACAATGATAACCTCTAGGATCCTATGCAACTTTCAGCAATTTTGCTCAAAAGGTTTCAAATAGAAAAGGAATTCTACTTCATAACCTGAGTGTTAAGAAAATAATGTAGCATCTGATCCACTACAATTCTGCTAAAATATATCTGGCTTGAACAATAAACTAGAAAATTATGTCTCCTAAGTCATTCTACAATCATTCTGAGAACCATGTCATTCAGTAGCTAACAACTATCATGATGAAAAGATTGCGCCAAATCAGCATGCAACAGGAAATAAGAAAAAGGATACTTACATCTTTAGGCCACTCATACACAAGTGAGAAATAGTTGAAATCATGAGTTGTATCAGTTCCATCCACAATGTCACCCACTGCAGCAATATGGAGAATGAATTGTGATAGATATGTTGAGGGCTTGGTACTTAATGGACCAAATAACATCTTCCCAGCTTCTTTCACATCATAACCAACTGCTTCCATGCTGGTATCTCCAGCTATAGAACTGAAATGTGTCTGATTAACAGCTCTAAGCCCAAGACCAAGAACCCCGTCCTTGTTCAAATTAGAAAGAACCTTTCGATCTGCAGACTGGTTTTCCCCACTTTTGAGAAAATGGTGTTCCAGTTCATCAGTAACAGCTCTTGCCAAGTTATGAAGCTTACCTTAGGTTTCATGAGACATGAATAGAGAATGAAATCGTGGGTACAGGTCAGGCAAAAAGAAGAAAATTAACAATTTAATCAATGAAGAAATACATACCACTCAGAAATTGTCGCTTTCCTTGGTGAGCATCTTCAATCATTTGATGTAGCATACCAAGAGCACGTTCCCTTTGCCCTTGACGTTGTGAGTCCTCTACTGAAGAAATAATTATCTCACCGGACATAATAGCCTGAAGACATGGAGAATTTTCCTAGAAGATATAACAGAGGAGAATGGATAAGTCTACTTGTGCAATTGTGATATAATATGAGACAAAGCAGAGTAATTAATTGCATGACTTATATTTGTGCACTCATATGCAACCAAAATATGAAGGAAAAAAAATTAACGAGATACGACACTTTTCATTGATGTAATGAAAAGAGGAACGCTCAAAAGATACAAACTCCACAGAGGAGTGAAAGAAAAGCAAGTAAAAAGCGAACCAAATTATGAAAATTATTTATATAACATTATATCTTAATATAAATCTTCAATGTGTAACATTCCAAGCAAAGACTTGGAACTTCTTGAAAATTTCACCTCTCAAATCATTCCTAGTTGCAGTGATATTGATCTTTAATTTTCTGGCAGTTGCAGTGATAGTCTCTTTCTTTTCATTTTCTCTATGAATTTTCTTGTTTCTTGTGTTAAAAAAAAAAAAAATCTGTCACATGTAAGAAATGAAGATGTTTCTTTCCATATCAGAGGTAGTGTGTTCTATGGAAACAAGACCTTTAGAGTTGGTTTCGATGATAAATTGGGAGGTACAGACAAATTAAAATTGAGGAGGATAGTTTTAAGTCCTTTTAAGTTTCGTTGAATCTTGAATCATTGGAATGTTTATCTTGCTAGTAAATAAGGTATTGCAGGTTCTCCTTTCGTATGAGTTCTTCTGACAGCATGGAAGTTCTTTAAATTCATTCTGGTCTGAACCCAAAAAAGGCTTTGTTTAAAAGACTTCCTTCAAAGGTTTCTCTTTTGCTTCTTATAGCAAATTCATTATCATTCCATCCATCTGTTGATGGATTAAGGCGAGGAACCTCCATCAATTGTGTTGAGATGAAGAAACAGTAGGTGCAAGGTGTCACTATCTCTTATGAATGAATACAACCTTCTTCAAAGACTTATCTGCATCCTGAGCCTCCCCAAGCATAGGAAGGCATCATATAAAAATAATTAATAATGGATTTTGTTATTTGTAATGCTCTTTTCTGATGCAAAGAAAGGCATCTGATCATTATACTCTCTTCTTTAATCTCCAATTGGAGAGCCATTATGTAACTTACCTATGTGTGTTTGGAGTTTTTCTCCATCATTTCATTTATCAATGAAATTGTTTCCCTTCTCAAAAAATAAAAAAATTAATAATGAAAAATATAGTCTTGCGAGGCATCCAAGCAACTCTCTCCCTTTAGAGGGAATAGTTTTTCAAACCCTAAAAATCATGAGCGGCACCTTCTTGAAGCAATGCGAAGACCCTAGTGACACCTTGCACCTACTAGGAGTAGGACACACTCCCCAAGCATATCAATTACTTCGAAGTTATCTCTTATGAATGAATACAACCTTCTTCAAAGATTTATCCCTATATGCCCACCATACTTCTGTTGATGTCCATGACTATATGTCCTACATCATTATTTCATTATATGATGTGTCATCCATCCAAACATAGAAGCCAATCGCGTTTCCTCCCTAAATCTTTATCTCTGGTGAGAGGGAGAAAAAGAAAGCCAATTGAATCAAATTCAATTGCCCACTTTTAGAGAAAACTGTTCTGAAATGACTTTGAGATACTTTTCTGATCTCGTGCGGACTAACAAGAAGGACTAACAAGTACAACGCATCACCCAAGTCAAAATCACGGAAAAGATAATAACAAACCCAACAAATAAAATAAAGTATATTATAAATAAATAATCACCTGTTCCAAAAACTCATGTAAACGCTTGAGAATCCGCCTTGAAACAGAGATGATTCCCACTTCGAGGATCTGATCCCAATAATTGGACCCAGGCTTTGGAGGCGCTCCTGGATATATCTCAGATAGCATAATTTGAGCCTACAAAAGATACAAAAGAAATTACCAAACAAAAGTAAACCATTTAACTGAAGGCTCTAATTACAAAATAACTTTGTGTGTAAAAAGAAATCAACCAAGAAGCTGAATTTAGCACAAAGTTACAAAACATGCCGAGGCTTAAAGACTTATCTTCGATAATCTAGCATTCCTTTCCTTCCATAGGTGCCACAAAAGAGAACTAAAGGCACAACTACCGATCACCTTGGCTTTTTTCTCTTCAAGAGCTTAAGATATTAAAAAGAAAGGGACGGAGGAATTTCACCAGGACTCGGTAGCTTTTTAACTATTCTCTCTCTGAACTCTGCAGTCTGCAGTAGTTGGCAGAATTGTTTTGGCTGGAAGTATCCTTTCCTCCCCCTCCTTTGTAATTTCTTCTTCTTCTTTTCTTTTTTTTTTCTTTTTTTTTTTGGGATAAGAAACCGGTTTAAATGCATTAGGCTGCAAAAAAAAAAAAAAAGAAAGGAGACAACAACCTAAAGGCCTTAAGGACGAGGGATCCCTAACCCAAAAAGACGAGGAATCAAATAGAAGGCCTCCAATCTAAACAGAGAGGATCACTTCACCTAGAAGGACAACTATGATGTAATACGAAAACCAACTTTCGATTTTGTGGGGGAATTTTCTCCGTAAGAATCCGAAGAATTTTCTAGAGTTTATTTGCCGTTTTCTTTTTTATATTTGTGAGTGTCTGGGGCCTCTGGGCCAACTTGCACAAACCCAGTGTTTGTCGCAGTCAAACGCGGTTAGGCGCAAGGCGCAACATTGGTGCCTCGCCTTGGATAGGCGAGGCGCAGTTGAGAAATCGCGCGCCCACACGAACCACAACCCAGGGTCCACTTCTTCTTCTTCATCTCTTCGTTGTCGTCATCACACTCACCTTCGTGTCGTCGCTTCAACTCCAAACACTTCTAGTGATGAAGATGATGAGTTTGCTCTTTAGGACTAAAGTTTTTTATTTATGATTATTGTTGTTTTGTTTCATGTTTTTTTTTTTGGAGTATTGAGTCGACTCTAAATTTGAAGACTTATGTTGAAAGACTAATATTTGAACCTTGTTTATCTTTTATATATTTTTCTTTGCTAAACACTCATTTCTTCCCATGAAGAACTTTTAATTGTGTGTATATATACATGTATAATTTTTTTTTTAATGTTTTTAATACATAGTGCGCCTTGCGCCTAGGCTCCAGAGGGTCTTTGCGCCTAAGTGCACCTCGAGCCTTTCAAAACATTGCACACACCTCGACTATTCTCACGAGACAACCGTCTGACCCTATATTTGGTTGCCAAGGAAACTCGTAGGATATAAAATAAATAATGACAAATTCTAGCCAGGCAAAAGTTGTACAAAGTGGCATTAACGAGCTTACTAGCAACTTTTCTTTTTTATAAAGAACGAGCTTACTAGCAACTTATTGCAATTCTTTTTCCATTTTTCAAGCTATTTCATTCAACTTGCAAAATGCATAGATTTAGGTAAACATTTAGAAAAGTTCAAACTTGGAATACCAGAAAAATAAGAATTAATGAGTTTAAAACGAACAAGAGCTATGCCTGATCAAGAAGCTGCAAGGATATCTTCTTACTTCGTACAGAAGTTGTGGCAATGTCAATACATAGAAGAATCTGCCAAGGAAATCAAATATCAATGAGTTTATTAATACATTGAAATGACATTGATAATAACTTTGAACTTCATATCTTTTCTTCTCAAATAAACCACAAGCCTTAGCATAAAAAACGAGGGGGTAAAGGAGCACGTACTACAGGCAAGGGACCTAATTGGGAACATAAGGAGGAAAAATCGATCTCTTGTACTGCAGAAATCCCATCAGCAGCACGGGACATGACATCTTCCATCTGGGAAAAAAAAGTAGAATATTTTGAGACAGTACGACGAAAACAAGGAAAGTACCAAATTAAGTTACACATATGTCAACAATAATCTCAGTTCAGGTGCCTGTTAAATCTCTTTGTGGCCCGGTTTAATTTATTTAAAAGCAGCTAAAGAATTGCTTCTTCAAATATTTCTTAAATAATTTTTTTTTTATAAGAAACATCGTAACCCTATATTCCACACAAAAGGAGCCAACAGGGCTGGGGTGGAGGTCACCCCCCAAGCTAAACAAAAAAAATCTTCCAGTCATTCATGATCATTAGAATGCTATAGTTACGAAATAAATTTGTCTGTAAAGAAATCCACCAAGAAGCTGAATTTTGTACAGAATAACAAAATATGTCAAAACTTAAAGACTTATCTTCAAACATTTTTGCATTCTTTTCCTTCCACAAGTGCCACAAAAGAGCTCTAAAGGCAAAACTACCAATCACCTCGCTTTATCTTTCAAATTACATGCATTCAACCCTTCCATTAACTAGTCATCCACCTTTTTAGGGAGGCAAAATGCTATGAAATTCCACGAACGAGAAGCAAACTCACATTGGAGAATTTATTTTTGTTTAAAAGGTATTGTGCTTTCATTGAGAATAAATGAAAGAATACAAAGGCATACAAAAAAAAGAAGCCCCGAAAGGGCAATTACTGAATAGATGAATTTGTGTCTCGACATTGGATAAACACATGTGGCAGCAGTTTTGAGAGAGTGTATGCCATGAGGACCTCTTTGTCAAAAGTGTTAGATGCATCTATGGTTAAGCTCCCAAATGAAAATTTTCACCTTTTTTGGGTACCGACCAGCCCATATCAGCTTGTATAAGGATGAATGTTCACAAAAGTCGTTGGTTGTTAAAACTTTGGCCATAGACTTGGTAGAAAAGGAATTGTCTTTTTCAAGGTTCCGTGTCCAAACATCAATTCTATCTATGGCCCTTTCTCCCCTCATCTCTCCATCTCCCCTCTCCCCATCCACCCTCACCCCTAACTAAACTCCATGCCTCGCCGTCTAATCCGTCGGAATCCTCATCTCTCCCTCTCCCCTCTCCCCATCCACCCTCACCCCTAACTAAACTCCATGCCTCGCCGTCTAATCCGCCGGAATCCTCATCGGAATGGAGCGAAAACACCCACCCATCCCTTTCACCAACCTTCTCCATTGAACGAAAAACCTTCTCCATCAAGACAAGAACAGATTTTCGAATCACTGAATCAACCAAAGATCGTTCTTACACCTTAGCTTTAAAGAAGGAATCTCACACCTGGCTCATCAACACCTTCTTTTCCCTACTCGAAACCCCACTCACCATGAGTTTCTTTGTTGAAGATAGACCGGATGAATATGTGTTATGGGTAGAAAAAATTTCAATTAGAAAGGGTCATTGTGCAGAAATAGCAAGGCTCGGCACAAGAGAGGTTTGAACAAGCTTATTATACCTATTGGTCATAATAAATCTGGATGGAAGGGCATTCTCTCTCTTCTTAAACCTCCCAACAACCCTCCCAAGCCAACTTAGTAGAAAAGGAATTGTTTTTTTCAAGGTTCCATGTCCAAACATCAATTATTGAAGGATTAAATTTATTTGAATAACTAACCCTAAACCTTAAACCTTGTATCCTTTTGGGACCCGATTATGGAGAATCTGGAAAAGAGGCTATCATATTGGGGCACTAATCAATTATCCAAGGGGTAGGCTAAGCCTCATTAGCCAACTTCTCCATTTACTATTTGTCGCTCTTTAAGGCCCCTAAAAAGGTGACAGATAATATGGAAAAATTGTTCATAAATTATCTAGGGAGAGGCAACATTGAATACAAAGGTTCACATCTACTTAAATGGGACAAAGTGAAGTCCCCTCTTGTTGATGAAGGTTTGGGTATCATGGATTTACAACAGAGGAACACTTCCCTTTTGGCAAAATGACTTTGGCAATTTCATCTTGAAAAGGAAGCTTCGGGTCATTGCTATTAAATATGGGACCTCCCACTTTGACCTCAAACCAAACACATTAACATTACACTCATCCAAAGGCCCGTGGAAATCCATTGATTCGTTGAAGCATATTATTTGTTTGTTTTTTAACAAAATGCGACACTTTTCATTGATTTAATGAAAAGAGGCTAATGCTCAAGGGATACAAGCTCCACAGAGGAGAAAAAGAAAGCAATTAAAAACGAAATAAGACACAAAAGCATATCACATAGGATAAATAAAAGCATTCTAGTTTAAGTCAATGTTTTGAAGAGAGAAGTCGTTAAAGAACTTTGTAAGAGAACACCAAAGAGAAAGCTTTGCGATGGGATGGGATGGGATGGGCTGAATCAAAAATATTGGGCCAGGAACTCTGTTTTTCTTCAAAAATCCTCGAGTTTCTCTCCATCCATAACTCTGAGAGTAAAGCTTTAGCCGCATTAACCCAAAGCAACTAAGAACATAATTGTTGAGAGAATCTGTAAAACATTGTATTTAGTGTCAAGGTGGGTTATGGAGCCAATACTCTTTTTTGGAAGGATGTTTGGTTTGGGATGGTTAGTTTACAGCATCTTTTCCCAAGCCTTTCCCATCTATCTAAGAAAAAAGATGCAATCTATTGCTGAAGTCGGGTATGTGGATTCTTCATCTTAGAAGGAACCTATTGGATGTCAAGATTGAAGAATGGACCACATTGACATCTTTTTTACAGCCATTTAATGCCTGGAATAGAGTTGATATGTGGTTATGGAAACTTGAGAAAGATAATAGTTTTTCATTCAAATCTCTATCAAAGGTCATATCAACCAAGGAACATAGTGTGAATTCTGCTTTGTACACGAAGATTTGATTTGGTCGCTATCCCAAAAAGGTGAAATTTTTCATTTGGGAACTTAGACACTCATGTATCAACACTTATGACAAGCTTGAAAGGAGATTTATGTGGCTTTATCTTTCTCCTAGTTGCTGCCCTTTATGCATATCCAATGCTGAAACACAAATTCATATCTTCAATGACTACCCTTTTGCCACCAAGTTTTGGTGCTTTCTACAAGATGCTTTTGAATGAGAATTTCCTAAACCGGGTGATATTCTTTCCCTCATTTCTCCTTCGATATTGGCTCACCCTTTGGTTATTTTTATTTTTTTGAACTAGAAACAAAACCCTTTGATTATGTTTTCTTTGTGCGTTTTTGTAGAATCTTTGGATGGAGCGGAACTCTCGTATTTTCTTGGACAAGTCTCACGATTTTAGTTCTATTATTGACTTTACTTATTTAGCTATCACTTGGAGCAAGTTATTTCATCCTTTTTGTAATTATGATCTCTACCCTCATTAATCATTGAAGGTGTTTTTTATAATTGTTCTTAGATAGGACATTCTTTTGAATCCCATTTCACCATATCAGTAAATGGTTATTGTTTCCTATCAAAAATAAATTAAAAAGGCTTAAGGTGATTGTTGAAAAAAAAAACATCACATACCACACCACGTATCATTTTCTTCCTAAAAGTATATTAATAATCCAGACTCTGAGAATGCACGATATATTAAAAATAAGGACCATTCAAATAATAAAATAGGCATACTAAAACATTAAGCATGAAACATTTAGATTCATCATCCAAATATATTCCATGAAACATATAACATAAGCAATAGAAAATAAACACCACATTCATGCACTATGAATAGCACTGGCCTAATAAAAGGAAAATACATGAAAACATGCAGACCATGCAGAACATGCAGAACATATAATAAACACACAAGATCTAGTTACATTTACAGATTGAGGCATAGACAGATTGAGGCATAGACTAATTCTTTTCTAGCTAAAGCACATGTCGTAGTTCGAAACGCAAAACCAGTAAAACCAGACATTATGCATTGACTAGATGGTTCATACGGATACTCTTCTGATAGCATTATCAACCCACTCAGCTAGTTCAAGCGTGGCTTTATCTTCTGCCGATAATGAAAATCTATGAACTGCCTCCTCTCCTAAATCATATTTTGCTTTCTGCATACATCTGCAAATACAAGGAGTCAACGTCTGTCAGAGATCCTAACTAGGCATCCCAACTGTGGGTGTACAAGAAAAATGGAATATCCTCAAACCAAGTAGAAACATTGAAAGGCATAACATTCTAAACCTCCTACCACTAACCACATCTAACTGATGAAGTGATCTAGAAGCCTTTCCACTAACAGAAATTAAAAGGTCAAGTCACATTAAATCTTTAGTGGTTGTCTTTATTTGTTTTTTAATAAGAGACGCAACATGAGCATAACTTAGCGGTTAAGACATCTACTCCTTTCAAGGTCGGACATTCAAATCCCACCCTCACATCTGTTTACTGTGTGAGAGAGAGAGAGAGAAGGAGATGTATTCAAAAGAGAGCTACAAAAGAACAGCCTAGGGTCCTGGATAGAAGAAACCCCGGTCCCCCGCCCCGCCCAAGGAACTACAAAAGAAAAACTTGCTCATTGCTAATAATCATCATAAGACTATAGTTACAAAAGAATTTTCTACGGTTTAAACACCACCAAGATGAAGTATATTTGCAACTATTACAAAAAGAAAAGGGAAATTTGTTTTTTTGAAAAGAAACATTTCACTGATCATATGAAATTAACTACAGCTTTCACCCTTTTTCTTTTAGATGATTTTGATAGTCCAACGGTGAGAGCCCAAGCCACAGATGCTAGCAATAAATCTCCTCCACAAGGTTGTGTCCTCCTAGGTGAACCTCCACAGCCAATTCTGGAGAAGGGCATTGTTACTTTGTTTAAAGAACCCACCCCAAGGCCGCCATACATGACGGGGAGAGAAGGCCAACACCATTCAACCAAATGCATACGGGGCCTAGGCCCCCATTCCAGATGAAATCTCTCATAAGTTTCTTCATACTCTTTCATGGGAGCTCTAAGAAGGAGGAAATAAAAGATTGGAAGACTATTCAAAACAGAATGTGCAAAGGCTAATCAATAGACTTTCAGAAGGAAGAGGCATCTCCAATCCATTTGTCTAGCTTTGCTTTAAATTTGTCCACCAAAGGCTCCCAAAACACAGAAGCTTGGCAGTTCCCACATAGGGGGGTGCCAAAATGGGAAAAAGGAAACCTTTCCATTTTGAATGCATCTAGAGGTTCAATTACCCAACATGTCAATCAAAGTTCTAGAGTAGATGTTTTTGACATTGCTCGTAGCCCCATTAGCATCTATGAATAAGGATGCCGGTCTATTATTCCCAAATTATTGACGATGCTCCTAACCCCATTTGTCTAGCTTTTGACCATGCTTAGCCCCATAAACATCGTTCTGGGAGGAGCTTTACCCAAATTCTGGCCCAAGTCAACAGCAAGTTTTAAGGAAGTCAATCTATTATTCCAAGTTCTGTTACCCAATTCAACCCCTAGCCCACAAGAAGTTCAAGAATATCAATGAAAAGAGCAATAGTCTCTTTTCATCTTTTCAATGAAAAGTTTGTTTCTTGTTCAGAAAAAAGAAAAAAAAATATCAATGAAATGAATCAATGATACTCAAAGCATCTAAGAAAGCATCACTTTCCCTACAAAATATAATTCCACACATGTTGCAAAAAACAGTTATTTAATTATAAACCATACTATTGGAGGCAGCTGGTAAAAGATGCAGTAAAAATAGAAAGAAATCCCTCCGACAAGTCATGTAAAATCACAATTAAAAAGCAAAAAAAAAAAATCAGAAGTCAAAGAGAGGGAGGGGCTTATTCTGAATAATTTATATATCCAAGTTGTCCGGCAGGGCAGCCTAATAAAAGTATAAAAAGAATCAAGAATAGCCAGACAACTGAAATACCAATAAACCAAACAAATGACTGTTACAGAACTCACAGGATCAGTAACTAGTAAATATGGATTCTTATTACCTATAATAGACCTTTCCAATATTACTGAAAGAATATAGCAGACAAACTAGTAAATGTGGGGTCATTGGTCAAGCAACTTTTAAGCTTCCTCCTCAAGAATTAAATGAATATAAAAAGGAGACAGCACGATATTAACAAAATGAATAAAGATACAACCAAGCTAATGCAAGAAAGTTACTCAACAAGAACGGCCAGCAAGACAAACATATCATAAACAATAAAACAAGAATGTTTGATCCTGGGCAATTCGTGAAATAAGAGGTACAAAATTTACAGGTTAAGCAGTTTGGAGGGAGCTGCACGCAGAATAGTCAATGCCTCTTTCCATCTCCACTGGCGTTCAGACAAGGGTAGAAGATGTTGCAAGATTGACAATCGCCATTCCCACTCTTCAATGAAACGTGTAGCAATGGAGACTCTCCATTCCAAAGCCTTTCTTCCACCCATACAGGCACCATAATTAGATAGATCATCATCTTGGATCACATCTGAAAGAAGACTACGGCGCAATATATCAAATAGCACTGTTATGAAAGATATAACCATTTTATTTCTCCCTTCAAATGCTGTGAAATCAGATTGTTCCGACGGATATGAATAGGGTGATGAGGAAGGGCTCCCAGGCGAATTGCAATGTGTCATATTGAGGGACAGATCATTCATATGCAAAAGTGAGATAATGACACTCACCATGAGTATCTGCAACAAAAAGAATGAAGCATTTATTTAAAAATTTAAAAAATAATACTAATAAATAAATAAAACAGAAGCAAGGTCATTTAATTTCTATTGCTACTACAACCAACAAGCGTTGCATTTTTTTTTTTTTTATAGGAAACTGAAACAATTTCATTGATCTATGAAAGAGTGTTACAAAATCAACCTATCCAGATAATTACAAAAAACACCTCCAGATAATTACAAGCGTTGCATTTAAAAGAACCTATCATAAGTTAACAATGTAAGAACTAATGTACCAATTACGTCTTGTCTTAGACACAAGAAATTCTTTTGTAATTATAGCCTAACTTAAATCCTCCAATTTTGGAAGGTTGTGCTGCTTTAGTTGTTTGGGAGGGTGGCTCCTCACCCCTCTGCCCTTAGGCTGTGTCCTGTTTTGTGTTTAATATATCTCAGTTTCTTATCAAAAAAAAAAAAAAAAAAAAGTAAACTCTATATCTGACTGTACACTCAAGTAAACTCAAGTGGAATCAACTGAGATAAATTTCTATATCTGATGGAATTACTGCTAACTGTACACTTTGTGTACTTAAAATTAGAAATTTGGAACAATATCAAGGATAGACTACCAATACAAATAGCTAATATGCAGAAAGTGTTACATAAGGCAAACCACAAGGAAATAACCTTTCGTGCAATATTATCTATAGACTCCAAATGCTTGGAAAGATCATTCAAATGGCCGAATGCAATTTGATGATAATCTCTTTCAGCAGTCATGCCCTTTTCCATTGCTCCTAGTGCCAGAACAGCTGATTCTAGGGCATAACGCATGTGCATAAGTTCAATATCTTGAATCCTATCCAAAGAAAAAAACAGAGTAAAATAAAGCAGTTGAAATGCAAAGTACATTAGGAGAAAATAATGTGATTGACCAAAAAGAAAATATCATATCTGGTCTTGTTGCGAAGTAAGTCCTCTTCAGAGGATAATTTTTTTTATTGGCGTCCTCTTCAGAGGATAATTTTTTTTATTGGCGTCCTCTTCAGAGGATAATAGAATTAGTCACATCCATGACCTTGGAGCTATGGTGATCAAAACAAATGTATTTTATTTATTCGAGCTTTCTTTTGGAATTTATGGAACGAGAGGAACACGCGCATCTTTAGAGACTTAACCAAAGATGATCAGAGATTCATCGAGTCAACGACGTCATTAGCGATATCCTGGAGCAAGTTAAATACTCCTTTTTGAAATTATGATCTTACTAATCTCTATAATCAATGGAGGTGTCTGTTGTAATTAACAGGATAGGTTGTTTTTGTATCACTCTTCACTTATCAATGAAATAGTTTTTGTTTCCTATAAAAAAAAAAAAAAAAAAAAAAAAAAAAAAAATATACCCCTGGTGTCAAATAAAATATTCTCCAAGTAACAAATCACAAGAATATAACTTAATTTTCTCAAATCCAGAACCCTACAGCATCAAACACATACCTTACAAGGCAACAAATTATAAGAATATAGCTGTGTTTTTTTTTAGAAGAGAAACAAATTTCATTGATGAATGAAATAAAAGGAGTGAAAAACTTCAAACACTTGAAGGTGTTTTACATGAAAACTTTCAATTCGAAATAAAAAAGAAAGACTATAATCGGAGAAAGGGTGTTTGCATTTACACAAACAAAGCAGTAAAAAGAATTAACTCCATAAACTTATCAAAAGTAGTAAACTTATCAAAAGTAGTAAAAGAAAGAATATAGCCTATTTTTTTAAGAAATATGTATGTTAAAAACTTAAGTTTACATCTTGGACGCACACACAGACCCACGTTTAGAAATTCCATGCACTTATTTGCAAATTGAAAATCTGTTACTTAATCTCTAACTAAAACAAGAAGAACCTATCTTTAACTACAAAATTACAAACACCTTTTTTTTTTTTTTTTTTTTTATATCCGTGAGTGTCCGGGTCAGCTTACGCGCACCTCGACTAATCTCACGGGACAGAGACCGCCTGACCCTACAACATTTGGCTCCCAAGAAAACTCGTAGGAAATTAATTCCTAGGTAGGTGGCTACCAAGGATTGAACTCATTCCCTCTAGAAGGGCTTTAATAATCTCAAGGTTTTTTATGACCACTAGGTCAACCCTTGATGGTTCAAAATTACAAACTTATTATTAGAACCAATAAAGATCGGATAGCAGTTATCAAATGAAACATTGGGTTATCCTTGTATAGCACTTATCAAATGAAACACTGGGTTATCCTTGTATCCAAGTACAACAGAGAAAGCCAGCTGCTCCTTTCAAAATGCCAACATACAGGAAATGAAACCTCAATGGACATCAAAATCAACACTAATTCAACAAACTTCCACAATCGATAACCCAATATATGCTTTGATTTAGCGGCAGTTGTGCCTTTAGAGCTCTTTTGTGGCACTTGTGGATTGAAAGGAATACCAGAACCTTTGAAGATGAGCCTTTATGCTTTAATTTTTTTTGTAACCCTGTACAAAATACGGCCTCCTGGTGGATTTCTTTACATACAAAGTTATTTTGTAACTACAGCCTCCTCATGATTATGAATGATTGGAAGACTCTTTTGGTTTAGTTTTTTTTTTTTTTTTTTTGTGTTGGGGGATCTCCACCCCAGCCCTTGTTTGTTCCTGGTTTTTTTTTAATATAGTCCCTTGTATTTGTCTTCATTATATCAATGAATGGTTACCGTTTCTTATCAAAAAAAAAAATAGTCCCTTGATGCTTCTTATCAAAAAAAAAATAATAATAATAAAATAACCCAATATAAGATTAAAATGATAAGAATAAACTGTGATAACCCAATACATGCTTAAAATGACAAAAATCAACTGGCTAGACTCAGGGATCTTAGAGTGATGATCAGGGAGTTCCTTCTCCATCCACATTTTCAGGATAAAGGAAAGTTATTTGGCAAGCGGGCGTGTGTGTTGTGTTGTGGGGTTTGTGGGGAGAAAGAAACAATAGGACTTTTAGAGGGGTTAAAATGGATCCTTGTGCTATTTGGTCCCTCGTTAGGTTCCATGTTTCTTTATGGGTGTCGGTGACGCGGTTATTTTATAATTATTCTCTTAACAGTAGTTTGTTTGATTGGAGCCTCTTCCGTTAGTGGGGTTCCCTTTTCTGGGCTTGCTTTTTGTATGCTCTTGTATTCTTTCATTTATTCTCAATGAAAGCACCGTATCTAAAAAAAAGACAAAAATCAACTGAAAACAGTTGCCTCAAAACTGAATGCAAAAGCCAGAAAACCAAAAAACAGTTCGTTCATACTACATAGGCACTAAATCTGCAACCTCTACAACAAAAAAAAGACATGTTCTCAAAATTGAAACGCAGATAATTAAAAAATAAAAATTAATGGGCCTTACTAAATACTAAGTAACATGAGTACAGAATATATTGACAAACATACACAAAGCAACCCCAATACCCTACCTCCTCCTTTCTGCTGCAATGCTTGAAGAAATTGGCTGCATTTTAATCAGCTCGAGCGCATCCTCAAATCTGATGCCTGGAACAACATCAAACAACACCTGCATAAAAGATTATTTAAACTTGTAACGTTGTGATCCAAAATAAAATATATAAAAAGAAAACTTAACATCATTACAAGTTTAGATAAGCTTTATGAAATTCAAAGATAAAACACCATAAAATGAAGACAAGTCTAAATTACCAAAAGCCTAATATTGCAAATTACAGAAACATCAAGTTGAGAAGATCGTGCCCCTACTTATGCAATCAAACGAAATAAAGTTGATTTTTAAGTAGGAATACAATTGAACAGTGGAAGTGTTTTTTTTGTAAATCCTTTGCCACATTTTGAAAATTTGGACTTGATTTCTACAAAGCCATGGAAAAAACACTCACCCGAAGAGGACTCTGAACTGATAGTCTTTCTAATACAAAGTTCTCAACAAAAAGATCTGAATTAGTATCTACTCTGCTACAAACCATCTGCCCTTTTCCAGTTAGCAATAATGAGAATTTTGAACTCCACGATCGACCAGAATTGACACATGCAACAAATGCGGCAAGATCGAGATGGTAACATAAAGTGTCACAAAGATGTTCCACACAAGATATCTGCAAGAAACAGAGCATCATATGTCATCTCATTGTCAACTTTTATCATCATACACAACCCAGAAAGAGCATTATTAAAAGCATTTTCATGGAAAAGCTCACATCTTCTAACTGACATTTAACCTCAGAAGATGCATCCTGCAGCAATTCAGGTGACTTGCTAATCCACAGTAGTTGCATCAACTCCCTTCGTTCTTTTAATTGACCCGACAATAAATCCCAACCCATTGCAGCTACCAAAGGCCGGAGGCGAGGAAACAATAAGAGAGCCTAAGAAAGAAAAGTTTCCTAAAACAAGTGAGACCCAGAGCAATAAACAAAAGAAAGTCGAACAATTCTGTGCTTTTGAATTCCATTAGAAGCAAAACCAAGGCACGAACATTGTTAGCTTCTTGAAGTTCTGTCCTCTTCACAGCAGACAGAGCAGCATCCATTATACATTCCAGCACATGTGATCCAGAAACACGAGCATAATGGTACAAGTCTCTCATGCAAGAAAATATTGCTTTTGTTAGGTATGTTGTCTTCTCGTCCAAGTTAATTTCAGGTTTTAATTCCACTATATAACTTAGAAAGCGTTGTATTGGGAATGGAATTTGATTGTTATCAAGCCCTCTATGCATCTCAATCTCTTCAGCTAGCACCTCATCTTGAATTATCTGTGACAAAAGAACATTTATTCTACCTGTCATCTTTAATACAGTGCCTTACTAAAAATAATGTTGTACCATTTAGAGCTTTCATGGTAGCGAAAGATAAAGGGCTCATATGCAAGTGAGTGCGCGCACAAATTACTTGTATCATTTCTACGATGTGTCTGGAATTTGATGAAAGTGCTTCTTCATAAACTGAAAGAAATCTTCCTCGCATAACATCATAGTCATCTTCACACGCATCCTTTCGCGCCAAAATAATCTTCAGGAGGTCTTGGAAAACCTTGCTATATAAGAGTTGGAAAAAAGTGCAGTTAAATATCCACAAGCAACCAAAGAAGCAGAAGATAGATAACTATCCACAGTTGAGGAAAAACAAAATGGGACAACGAAAAATTGAATTGCAAAATGAAATACCAAAAACCTGCCAATATGGTTTCTATGCATCTATTTCACTTTAGTAATCAAGTTAAGAATCGATCTTAATTCAACATACCGGTACTCAGCTTCGTCCACCCCACGCTCAACATGAAGAAAACGAATGCAGGAAACTGCACCATCTACATCCGCATTCTTCAGGCACTCATTCAAATGGTTCAAATGTGTTTTCTGAACGCATCTTTGTATTGAAGCAAAACACTTGACGTCTTCCTCCTCGTTCAATGCCATTGTTACGTCGTTGTTACTCCGCACTGTTATTTCCAAACTTCGGCTATAACACTCCGAACTCCCAACTTGTCTCTGTATATTCGAACACAATGCATCAAAAGCATCTGCATGATCTCCAATTACTCTACTCAAACACGTTAATTCTTCTTCATCGACCGACTCCACCGTCTCAGGCCTAGTGCAATCACTCTGTCCATCGTCAACTTCAGCATTGGCACCTTCTACCTTCAACCTCTTCACTGCCAATTCCAAAAGCTTATCCAAAACCAGCACGCAATCACCGATTTCCGCCGTCACATCCTTCAGCTCTCCCTCTTCTTCACCCGACAAATCAGCCTCTTCCTCGACAGTCTCGATTGCGGCCGAAACTTCTTCTTCGCCCTCTTTGTCCGCGCTCTCCAAATCGAGCTTCTTCCTCGTGCTTCCCACTACACGGTCGATCAAATTCTGGACTAATAACAAAAACTCCGCTCGTAACCGCAGCGTCTCGTGGTCGAAGCCCCATATCGACGAAGCGTTATCAAACTGAAGCAATTCAAGGGTCGATAAATACGTTAACAAAGACGGCGACGAACAAGATGACGACCAAGTGACATTGTCGAATCGACCAGATCGAGAGACGATCGTCTGCAGTATAGAAAGAGCGAGTTCGGGATTCCTAACTCGAAGAGCAACAATAATGGCGCGGAGAGGCTCGAACTGAGCAAGATAGAGGTGATTTGCAGCCAATCGTGACAGAATTTCAGTTTCTTTGTCCTCCATAGCTCAAATCCGGCAAAAACACAGTCGCATAACGATGATTCCGAGTGGAATTCGTCGAGAACAGTGGCAAAACGGATTGGGTAACATGAACAAAGCGAGAAATTGAATTGGATGAATATATAAGTTGCGTGCGGAGGAAAATGGCGACGTCTCTGTTTGATTCTCGGGAAAGTGAAGGGGAAGAATGACGATAAAGTTGCATCGGCTTGGCTATGAACAGTGAAATGGGTAAAAGGGGAAAACTCCGTTGGTCCCGAAACAATCGGCAATTACCACAGCGCGCTCGTGGTCGTGGCGCGCTTCTTCTTCTTTTTTTTCCGCGGTAGATTGTGGAAAATAAATCATTTTTTTTTGCCCAGGGTTTTAATTTTAGGGCTTTGTTTTTTATTATTATTATTATTTTTTATTTTTGTGTGCCAACGAAAACCTACTTGGGTGATGATGTATACCCAGTGACTATAAAATTCAAATTGTCAAAGCGAACATAACTCATAGTTCAGTTGGCATATGTATGATTTGATGACCAAAAGATCCGTGGTTTGTACTAAAAAAAAAACTATAAAATTTAAAAAAAAAAAAAAAATCAAAAAAATAAGGTGTATGTCTAGTGACTATTGTCAAAAAAAAAAAAAAATAATAATAATAATAATAAATAAATAAATCAATTTTTTTGTCTATGGTTTTTATTACTAGAATGATTGGGATAACCAATTTCGAAATAAAAATATATATTGGGATTTTTTTTTATTTATTTATTTATTTATGAATACATTAGGGTGGGAGGATTCGAACCATAGACCTCTTAGTCATCAAGTCATACATATGTCAGCTATGCTCGCTTGACAAAATTGGCATTTGTATTAAACATGGTCAAACATATTATGGGTGTCTTAATTATAAACACGATTTGTAAAAATGTTAAAAAGAGATAAATTCTTTTAAACACTTTTTTTTTACACATGTAATCCAAACCGATCATAAGAAAACTAAGGATTCTACACATCATAAAATTAAAAATGCAAAAATAAATGAGAACATAGGAAGAATAAAACCTATAAACGTGAACATAACTTAAGGTGATTGACAAATGACGGTTATCACATTCCTCTTCTATTTTTTTTTCTTTTCATATATATATATATATTTTTATAAAATACTTTAAATTCCTAAACATTCGTGAAAAGTAGTGTTAGGATTTAAGGACATTTCTTACCTACCAATATCGATAAACTATTTAGGGAATGTGTGATTGTAAACTATTGAACTAAAAGCCAACGAGAACATAGATGTATCGACTAGTAATTATGAGGTTTTAGGTTCAATCTCTCACTCTCACATCTCAGCGTTAATTGAAATGTACTATATTTTTTAAAAGGTTGGATGTTGGAATCATCCGCCCCACATGTTGTTGATACTACAAAAAAAAAATAGTAATGGAGTGAAACTTTGAACTTATTCTATTCTATTAGTTGATGGCATATATCTTACTAAGCTAAGATATGGGGTCGTTATCATTTAATCATTCAATTAACAAGTAAAGTTAGTATTTAAAACAACAATGTCAACCACATAAATTTATTTAAATAAAAATGACAGTCAACATATGATTACAGAATTTAAAAAATTTAAACTAATTAAATATCATTCCAAGAGTGGATGACTAAATTGATAATTTAACATACAACAAAATGCAATCTGGGCAGGTAATATTTTATTTGTTTAAAATATAAGTTTAGTTTGTGAAAAATCATTTTTTAGTGTAATTTTTTTTTTTTTCATGAGTGTCCTGAGCCAGCTTACACGCATATCGACTATTCGTAGATAGCTGACCACCAAGATTTTTTAGTGTAAATCTCGTGTCTAATAAGTTGTCAGTTATTTTTTTGTTTTTGTTTTTTTTTAACATATTTAATGTGTCTAAGAACTTTCAATATCGCATTTAATAAATTTGAAAACAAAATTATATGACCTATTAAATATAAAATTTTAATAAGACCCTAAATTTTTAATTTTGAAATCAACATGTTTTTTAAGTTTTTTTTTTTTTTTCTAGTTGACAACATGTAGAGTGGAGATTCGAACATCTGACTTATTGGTCAATATTTCATACACTATGTAAATATATATATATATATATATATATATATAAATTTCGACTTTTAAGAACACAAAAACATAAACAATACAAGCAAAAAGATAAATTTAAATAATTTAAAAGTCTTTTAGGGTTGTCGTAGTCATTCGCGAGGGACGTTCTTCAACCCAAATTTCATAATGTTTGTAACGTCGATCATGACAAGTCAATGTAGGGACAACAAAGTTGGCTTGCCTACTAACGAGTAGGAATCAAAAGATGAAACTAAAACCAGTGTTATGTTGTATTTGTAACCACTAATGCTTATATTTCACCTAAGTAACGATTTTTTCGAGTTAGTAGCTTCCGTAGAATCAAATAGTCAAGTTCAACTTGGATGGGGTAAAGTTTAGTTTCGATAGTATTAGAACAACCATCATAAAGAATAAGAGTTTATGCAAGCTAACATATTCGTGCAACTCGATGAAAACAATCATTAGTACTATTGTTTTGACTGATGAATTTCTGACAATATAACACATTCCCATATAAAATTCGATAACAACGACGTTTGAGTTTAGCTCGAAGAAGTGTGTTGGTGGAGGATGTCATCAGCGAGTGTCATCAGGTGTGGACACAATGAAAAGATAGGGTCTTTGCCCTACCATACTCATAAAGGTTGGACCGCGAGCAACATCAAGATATTAGAAGGGCGCTTAGGTAAGATTTGCTACCGTCGATCGTACAATTTCGCTACCAGCTCGAGCACCCAGTGCACATGATCAATCCCTTCGGATCGAGACTTCGAAAGACCGAAGAATTACGTATATGCCAAATCGATGATGCAATAACATCAAAGATACGAAGCTGTTTGCAAAAAAGAACGTGTAAAAAATCTGGGATAATCGTGCAAAAGAGAGACAACATCATATATTTTGCTAATTGAACCATGCTCACACTGGGGAATACAAAATTAAAAGTTGAGATCTATTATACACCCTTTAAACATCATGAATCAAATAGATATAAACTTAAAATGTAGGACCAAACTTGTAATTTAACATAAATTTGTTTTTAGAGCATTAAAATTGTAATATAAGCAATTTAACCTAAATGGAAATAGCCTGGTAAAATTGCACAAGAATTTGGGACAAGGCAAAAAGAAAAACGAGAAGATCTGGGTGAAATTGTCTGTTCCGCCGTCAACTTCGCTGTCAATCATTCCTTCGGCGTCACTTTCCCGAGAATCAAACACTTCCGGAGGGTAACTTTTTTTTTTGGCGGGAAAAGTTCCCCAAATAACTACTGAAATTTTCAGACGGCATCGGATTTCTACTTTTTTGGATCAGTAGAACTTCCTAAGTTGTTCTTTCTATTTGTAAAAATTTTCTTTCTGTTTCACCAAGAATCACTGTCATGGCTGATGCTATTCCGTCTCGCCGGTTACCGGCGGAAATGGAGGCTGCCGGAGGGGGAGAGCGGTCGGCGAAAGAGGAAAATGTCGATGATTCAGTAATGGCGGTTGATTTAGACGTAAATTCTGAAGCCGAGATTTCGAAGTTACGAGGTCAATGGGAGTTGTCATCGGTTCTGAACTTTTTGCATGTGAGTTTGTTTCCTCGTTTACACCGTCTGTATACTGAATTGAAATTTCATCTTTCGCTGATTTATTGATTTATTTGTTGTCTGCCATGGAGGTGTTCGAGCCGTTGATTGGGAAAAGCTTGAGGATATCGGCGGAAGAGATTGAAAAGGGTTTAATAAAGCCTGAAAGTTCATTAGCTGAACTCCACATTGCACTTTTGAAGGTTGAAGATATTTTTTTTCTTCATCTGTTTAAATGCACCGAGATCATCGATTTTCAATATTCAACAACTCGTTGTGTTTTATTTGTGGTCAAACTATTATATCGTTGATCGCACCATTTATGTGTGTGTTTTTGTCTTGTGAACATCTTGCACACATCTTCATTATCCCTTGAGTTTGTTAGGGCACGTCTGAGATTGATTTTGAGGTGGTTAAAATCACTTTTGTCGTAAATCAATTTTGATCATATGAAAATCGTGTTTAAATGTGTAAAATCAGACATCAAATTGATTTTGAATGATTAAAGATATGTTTCACGTTAATTTTGAATATGACAAAAGTTATTTTAGCAATTTCAAAATCACTCCCAAAGATGCACTTAGTCTCAAGGATATTTTATTTATGCTTGTCGATAATTGATGTCTTCCATTGTAAATTTTGGAAGGAGTGTTTTATCGCCATTTTCCCTATCTTATTGGTCTTGTTTTTGTTGGTCTCATTTTGTATTAATTTTTAAAAAAATGTTTTTAATGAGATTTCTAACGACACTAATGAAAACATCATTAGTTTGCTTTGTTGTAATCATCCAACCTATAGTTATCACTTAGAAGTGAAAACTCATCTCTTGTGGTGCTTTAGACAAGGTTTGTGGGATTATAGAGCCCTTTATTATCACTAATGTGCTGATTATGTTTTCAGGGCATACCACCTGTGAGTAAAATGTTAAATGGTTCTGATGCATGGGTGACTGTGCTTTGTAAGAAGCTCGCCGCATGGTGGCCTTGGGTAAGTTCCTGTTCATACAACGTGGTTGGTTTAGTCTTTGTTTCTCACCTGTGTCAGTAGCATAAGAATAACATATGTTGATATATGTGTATTTGTTGCAGGTTGCTGAAGGGGAGATTCCAATAAAGGCTTTTAAAGGGTTGTTATAATGTTTACTAATTACTTGTATGGCATATCTGTATAATTTTGAAAATTTATTGATTCTATCTTGGTTCTGGTTTTTTCTTTTGTACAGAGAGGAGATATCAAATTACAAGAAACTTGATCCCACAAAACGCTTGCTGCTTCTAAAAGCTCTTTGTGAAATTCGAGCTGATGTATTGTTTTGAATCTTTCTTCATTTTCATTGCATAATTTATGACCATTCATTCTTCTTATTACCACTATGCTTCAGATCTTCGATTAATATGATCTAATATTGTTTGGTCCATGTTCCTTATTGAATGGATTTGGGTAGGCATTTGGAGACTTTATTATATGTGGAACTATTTTGGATTATGTTATATATATTTGCCTATTAAAAGATTTTGTTCTAAAATTTTCTATGGCCCTTTTGTTTTCGTTTTTCTTCATCTAAAACTTATCAAAATATCTTCTCACTATGGGATCTTCATGAACTTGAATGATGGGTTATTTATTAATTGTTATTATTTTCCCATTTGCAGCAAGATGATGCAATATCATATATTAGCGACTGCTTGAAAGATAGAACTCAAATGTCTTGTTTCCAGAAAGATAGTTTTGGAGGAGATGGAAAAGGAATTTCTTATTGGTAATTTGTTAAAGTTATTTGTCTTCATCGAATTTCTGAAGTCTGATGATCAATTGTATTAGTAATTCTGACTGTGATGTTAGGTATGATGGGAATGCATTTGTTGGTTATAGACTATACAGGGAAGTCATCAAATGTGAGACAAAGATAAAAGGTAAACAAAAGGGAAGTATTTCCCTGCCAATGTTAAGCATTCAATGGGAAACAATGGCCACAAATCTCGAGGAATTTCAGAAAGTCAAAGTATGTTGACAGTCCCTTTCATTATGGACTTGAGGTCTGTTACAAAGGGCTTATAAATCTTAATGACTAAATTCTTGTTAATGGCAGGACGACTTTTTGTGCAGCAAAATCACCAGTGAAGTTGCTGTTGGAAGGAAAATTGAATCTGATGCCATTCCCGTTCTTGAGAAACTCCAGAAGGTTGTTCCTGAATCATTATGGTTTTTAGTTTTGCTATTGTGCTTTGCATTGTCAATTTGCTAGTACTATGTTTGTAAAAGTCGTAGATTGATATTCTGATTAAAGATTTTGTAGTTTTTTTTGTGGTTATAAAAGCTTCTGTAATTGTATGCCGCAGAAGAAAGAAATGTTATTGAAACGTAAGCATAGGGAGGGCATGCTCTTGAACGACTTTAAGAAGTCCTGCATAGTTGGAATTACACGCACTTGTCGCATTCGTGCACCCGTGAACTATACATTTGGTATGCCCTTGTACATTATTTCATCATTGTCAATGAAAGCTGTAGTAATACATGTACACACACAACGGAAGAAATGGTTTGCCATTTTGGTACTATTCTTGCTTCATCTTCAGTGATTAGAGTTGGACTTGGAAGAATGATATTTTGTCACCCATATAGTATGTAGGTCAAGATGACTGAGTTGGAGTTGAATTATAATTTTGTTCTACTAATCTCTCTTGGCCTTTGTTGAGGGGAATTTACATTCTTCGGAACTGAAAATTTTGCATGTGTTTTATATTAGAAATTCGATCTATGTGGATATCCACAATGTTTACATTCTTTACCACCTCCCACTAACGTGCTGATTTGTGGAATACTGTGCAGAGGAGTACAATCGGGCTATCGATGACGCCATACGGCTATCTAGGTAAACATTTTTCTTCTCTCTCATAAAAAAATCATATTTCTTTGTATGTAGATTTACTACCTTGTACATTTTTTTTATAACTAGAGAATGTTCCGATTGGCAGAGAAGTCCAATAATTTTTTTTTTTTTTTAGTTTTCTAGATAGTACTGTAATTACCTGTTAAAAAAAAAAGAGCATGGTGGACTAAACAAGGAACGAGACACTGTTTTCTAGGTGATTCTGTAACAATAATTATTGTGAAGTTTCATGTCCATCTTTGTTGGTTAAGCATTGTAGTTTCGATAATTTTGAAAAAATAGATTTGTAATTCTAAACAACTTGTACGTCAATTTGGTGACTAATACCTGGGTTAATTTTGGTTATTTCGATTCATTATTTAAACAAAGATCTGACATCGAGAACAATATTTCAACTTGATAGTGTTAAATTATCGCTTAACCCGAAAGCTTAAGCTTATAATTTACGGTAAATTTAAGTAGAAATCCATATTAATTGGGGAGGAAATGACATTGCAGAGGATCGAACACCTCGATCTCCTGTTCTGATACCATGTTAAATCACCATTGAACTCACGAGCTTAAGCTTAAGATTACAATAAATTTAATATTTTTTATCAATACTTCAACACAACTAACTTCCACCACCGAAACAAAGGAAGATGAATATATAATCATCAAGGTCTTTTATACCATATCAACTATGTTACATTCTGAATCATATGAACTTGGTGGCATGGAAAGTAAGTTGTGTTGATGCTGAGTTCACAGCTTTTGTAGTGCAAGAATATCCATTATAATCTATTAAGTGTGGATACTTATTCTTCAAAAATATTCAAATAACTCAGGTGACACTAGTTTCAAATTACTCTTAGTCTTAGGCTAGCATACCTACAAGTATACAAATTGAGGACACTTGGATGTCGATTACTGATGTCCGAGGCGTGTTGCACAGCGGTTTTTGTGTTCATCAGTTGCTTTCAACAGCAGGAACAGTAAGGCCCAGTTGCAAGCAGTACGGTTGTATGTACTCAATCTCGTAGTTTGTATCTTGGAATACAAGGGCATATTCTCGATAATATCATTAAAATGAAGTGTTATTTTCTCATTGTTCGCCTTTTCCATTCTGTTGCATATATTTTACCTATAAATTCTATCTCCAGCATAACCTGCTGCATTCTGTATTTACATTCACACAGCACCTTAGTTATTATAAGTTTGTATGGCTGTTCAGGAACGTGGAAACAACTGATGAAAAAGAGGAAGTCATGCATCACAAGCGCAGTAGAAAAGATGTTTCCACCAGTGGGAATCCTGACTCAAGGACGAAATCTGAGGATGATGCCTCTGGAAACAGCGGCGAGTGCAGCAATAACGACACTGAAAGTAATGAACGTAAAGAAGTTGATCTCGACAGTGCTGATGATATCAATGACAATAACAAGGACTATGAAGACAAAGATGACGGTGATGATGATTCTGATTCTGATTATTCCGATGCAGAAGAGAAGAATGAAATGCTTCATTCCGAAATATCGACGGATGTCAAAAAGCCTGCAGGGGTGTACAGTAAGAGGCTGGATAGAAGCAGGAACCATCATCTTAGTAATGAAAATGAAAAGGTGGGTGCCAAAAGTAGGTTGAGACAAAGACCAGTTCTTAACTCTGCCATTGATCCTGTTGTTGAACCTGATTCAGATTATGAAAATTGACGACAAAACAAAGCAAACAGGATACTGCATCTTGAAGACCATTTATACCAGCCACTAAAACAATTGGGTAAAGGCTTATGATTTATATGCTAACCAGTGCAGATATTATTTTCCTTCAATTTTTGTGTTAATAGGAATTCTGAATTACACTGGTTCATTGGTGATCTGGAAAATTGTTGTTTCCAATGATCTTGTTGAATATCTTAGGAGATAGGAGCAGGAATTTGATCCCCCCCAAATTCTAAGATTTTTTTTGTGAATGCTTGAAATATTAGTAGATTAAGATCAAATCTAGTGTTTTCAGCATGGAGATGATTGAGAAATTCTTTTTCCTTCCCTTTGTATCTGATTTTATGATCTGGGTTGACTACCTACATAGGAGTTAATATTCTACGAAGATTCTTAGCAACCAAATATAGTAGAATCAATGGTTGTCTCGTGAGATTAGTTGAGGAGCGATACAAGTTGGCCTGAACACTCACGGCTATAAAAGAAGTTTGTATTTCTGCTTTTTGGTGGTGACCATGAAATTTGATGTGGATGCTTTTAGTTAAAGATTCATTTTTAACTCCTTGGTTGAGTCAATTTATTTTTAACATTTTATGTTGAGAAATTGCAACAACTGTCAATTTGGAGTAAAATAATTAAAAATATAAGTTTTTTTTACTATTGTAAATATGACAATTTTTATCACTAATATTTTTTGTTTTTTATATAATTTTGTCAATGGTTATCATTGATAGTAACATTTTATCATTGATAGCAGTCTATTAGTAACTATCACTTTTTTTTTTTTGTCATATTTGCAAAATGTTTTATATTGTGTTAGATTTGTCATTTGATTGTTATTTATGCAACCAGATTTGTTATTTGATTGTTATTTATGCAACCAATCCTTTTATTTTCATTAAACCATATCATAAATTTAACTATGTAGTATAACTTGAGCATAACTCAACTAGTTTTTAGTTAGACACGAGGTTATGTTTCTTATGCTGAGGGTTCAAATCTCTCGCATATTATAAAAAATGTTTTTATTTTTTATTTTTTTCAAACTTTTCATTGATAACATTTGAGGTTGTTCACAATTATGTACCTAATTTTATTATTATTATTATTATATATATATTATAAAAGGATAACCATAACTCATTCAGGGGCTCCCTGATGCTACCAAACTCACAAAATGAGAAAAAACTAGAGGGAACAGGATCAGAACAAGATCCTCCCACGGAACCGTTAACAAAACCTCAAAATTTTTATAAGCAATCTGATGGATCAAGACATTATCCAACCGATTCACATGAGTAAAGGAAAGAACTCCAACGGTCTCTTTCATGTCCATAATTTCTCGGATTAAAAAAATAATTGATGTGAGATCAACTCCACTGCCATTGAGTAGGTTACTAACCTCCAAACAATCAGTTTTCGCTTCAATCATACACTCATCAAGAAACGAGTAGGAAGAGATCTTTTTTAATCCTTCCACCATTTCCATAGCCTCTAGAATTTTAATCTCGAACTGACTATTGAGAGTTCGACAACCAACCAGTTTGACAGAGCCTTTATGGTCCCGAACGACCCACCCAAGTCCCCCCGTCTGGAATAAACTCTAAAGGAAGCATCCACATTCAGTTTCCATCTATTGCGAGGTGGGGGCTTCCACCCCCACGAGCAACCCCGCTTCTCCACTAACTGGAGATTTCCTATTTTCGCTGCTAGTTTCTAATTCTCCCCGCTTAGAATCTTTGAGATGGAGAATGCAATTAACAATGTTGGAGACCACATTTTTCTCCAACACTATCGTGCTATTGAAAACCAATTGATTTATTTGCTCCCCAAATCCTCCACACCATCATCATCGCACATTCCACATCCTCCTGATATCCACTGTCCAAAATCCAATCTCAGGGTTCCTGGATCGTCTAATGATTCTTGTTATCACACAAACGAGCCAAGTAAGAAGAGGAACAAAAGAACCACACTTCCCTTAAGACCTCACAATGACAGAAGAGGTGTGTAACATATTCCTCATATTCTCAAAAAAGACATAAACTATCAGCGTGAATTTCTTTCTTTAAAAGGTTTACCAAAGAATAACGTTGTTGTAAACTTTTGCAACAAATTTTGACTTTTGAGAATCCTACTTTGCTCTACTTTGCTTTGCAACATTTGAGGGAGAAGCCTCAATTATCTCCCTAAACTTTTTTACCCATAAACTCAAACACCAAATTTTTACTAATCAACTTTCACATCTAGGACACTTTATATAATTTGGCCTATATTTGAGTATGCTTTTGAAATGATAGAAAATTATTTTGTCACATCCAAAATTAATTTGAAATATATTTTTAATAATGAATTTAATGTTTGATTTTACTATTTATTTGTCCAACCCATCTTACGAAGTGGCGGCAGCCTTCGCTGACTGAGAATTTTTGTTTATTGCCAGTTTTGCTGTTTTCACTTTTCAAAGCTCAGATCGAAAACCAAATTACCGCGTTTTCTTCTTCCTCTTCATCTTTCAAACCACTGCGAAATTCCCCTGTTTCGCCGTCGTCTCTGGTAGTCGCCGCCGTCGAAGGAAGTGAATTAGGGCTTTCATTTCTCAATAGGGGCAACATAGTAATTTCATAGTCTCTAAAGTCTTTCATATACCCTAATCTACGTTGTTCTTCTCATTTCTCTATCCTCTTTTCTGCAACGATGTCCGCTTCATCCGAAACTCCGATGATCGACGAGCCACCGTCCGCCGTCAGCAAGAAGGCCGCCAAGAAGGAGGCTGCCAAGCAAGAAAAGCTCCGCCGTCGCCAGGAAGCAGTCGCCGAAGCTGCCATTTCGTCTCTCAACGTTGAGGACGACCCGCTCTCCGCTAACTATGGCGATGTTCCACTCTCCGACCTCCAATCCAAGGAGGCTAAGAATGTCGAGAATTGGACTCAGGTTGGCTCTTTGACTGGCGAGCTTAAAGATAAGCATGTGCTTCTGCGGGGACGAATTCAGACGATCCGTGCTGTTGCCAAGAAGATGGCGTTTTTGGTGGTGAGAGAGAAGGGATTCACCGTGCAATGCGTTGTCTCGGAGCAGCCGGAGCTCGTCAGTCGACAGATGGTGAAGTATGTCGTTGGATTGAGCCGCGAGTCCATTGTCGACGTCGAAGGAGTCGTGTCCGTTCCCAATGTTGCCATTAAAGGTGCTACGCAGCAGGTGGAGATTCAAGTAATGAAAGTATATTGCATCAGTAAGGCAATGCCGACTCTGCCAATTAATATTGAAGATGCTGCTCGTAGTGAAGCTGAAATTGAGAAAGCATTGCAGGTGTACTTCGTAATCCCTTTATTTTGATGCAATCTTAATCTTCTTCGTGCTTGGATTATATCCATTCAAATCGATTGTCTAATATTTGTTGTTCTTCGTAATTAATTTGATTTTAAGAAATGATTTGTAGACCTGTTGTTTAACGTCAGACTCATTTGTTGCCTGCAGGCTGGTGAGCAGCTAGTACGTGTTAATCAGGATACGCGATTGAACTACAGAGTCCTTGATATTCGAACTCCAGCTAATCAAGGAATTTTTCGCATTCAATGTCAAGTTGGAACCGTGAGTTTTCTTTCTCATTTTATGTTTTCTGGTTCTTTTATTTGTTGATCTGAATCGATGTGTTATATCATACAAAATTGAAATCTTTATTCAAAATTGATCACGGTAGCCATAGCTACTATTGTCAGCCAGCTTGATTCGTGTTGCATAGTTCATTGACCATCTTTAGAAAGTAAAAATTATTGACTGCTGGACTTTTTGTGGTTTCATCTATTAATTGTTGGAGCCTTTGATGGCGTCCACATTTTAGTATCATCAGCATAGTTTTCTTACTCGGTATCCATTATCTTTCCGGGCAACTGTTTTACATTTAGATTTAGCTAGTGCTCGAGTCTTTCTTAGTGTTATAGTGAGCGAGGGGTTTGCAATGTAGACCTCTTTGCCCTTGTAGTTTCACTGCTTGTGTTTAAAGAGACACGATCATTAACAGGATAGGTTGATTTTGTAACACTCTTTCATAGATCAATGAAATTGTTTCTCTTTCCTATAAAAAAAAAAAGAAACACGATCATTGAATATGTTCTCTTTATGCAGATATTTAGACAATATCTGTTGTCTGAAGGCTTTGTTGAAATCCATACACCAAAATTGATTGGGGGTTCAAGTGAAGGTGGTGCTTCTGTTTTTAAGTTGGATTACAAAGGTCAACCCGCTTGTTTGGCTCAGTCTCCTCAATTACATAAGCAAATGGCAATCTGTGGTGACTTTGGACGCGTATTTGAGATTGGTCCTGTTTTCAGAGCAGAGGACTCATTCACCCATAGACATTTATGTGAATTTACAGGACTTGATGTTGAAATGGAGATCAAAACTCATTATTCTGAGGTAATGCTCTAAGTTGACCTTTCATTTGGCGTGGCCTTCTTTATTTGATACTTGATCTGATTTTTTCTTCTACTGTGTGCAGGTCATGAATATTGTGGACCGTTTATTTGTTGCAATGTTTGACAGTTTCAATGAAAACTGTAAGAAGGAGCTTGAAGCAATTGATAGACAGTATCCATTTGAACCGTTGAAGGTGAACTTCTTTATTGATTGCCCACTTCTTAGAAATCTACATATCGCCAAAGTGTTAGATATTCTTGTGGTTATGGATTTATGCCAATAGATACGTAAATGTGGATATATGACTGAGTTTGGATAGTAGTTTGGATAGTTGAATGGTTTCTTCTCATTTCCATCTTTGACCGAGTTCATGAATATGCAGTACTTGCGAAACACTCTACGACTTACATTTGAGGAAGGAATTCAGATATTGAAGGTGAGGGGTTGAAGTTTTCTATTTTATAACTTTTAAGTGTAGTGCCAGATAAATCATAGAAAGATCCTAAGTCCCAAATGCCATGACATTTTCTTCTCGGTTATGTATGATTAATCTGCACAGGATGCTGGCGTTGAAATTGATCCTCTTGGGGATCTTAATACAGAGTCTGAGAGGAAATTGGGACAGCTCGTCTTGGAGAAGTAATTGTTGTTCCTGCTTATTTAATTATGATTTTGTACAATTATTATATATCTAAAGATTGCTGATCAAACTTTCCTAACTATAGATATGGCACGGAGTTCTACATTCTTCACCGCTATCCTTTGGCTATTAGGCCATTCTATACTATGCCTTGCCATGATAACCCATCTTACAGTAACTCATTTGACGTCTTTATTCGAGGTATACATTTTGTTACTTCATCACTATAGTTGCTTTGCCACGGCTTATCATTCACCAGAATTTTGGCTGTGTATTCATTTTATAGAACAAAATTTGCTAATTATGGCTCCATGGGAAGTAACTTAAAACTTCTTTGGTTTTGTCTTGGCGAGTATGTATTTTGCCGATTTGAATCATCCCTATCTGTGTTCCATTGGTTCTTAAGATTTGTTTTGGTTTGTATCTCGATCTGGAGGGATAGAGTCTATCCTTCTTTTTTCTTCATTATATCAATGAATGGTTACCGTTTCTTATATAAAAAAAAAAAAAAAAAAACTTAAAACTTCTTTGTGTCCACGCAGGGGAAGAAATCATTTCTGGGGCTCAACGTGTTCACGTGCCAGAATTTCTAGCAGAACGCGCTCAAGCATGTGGGATCGAAGTAAAAACCATAGAAACGTACATCGATTCGTTCAGGTAAATTTCTCTTAACATACATCTCACTTCTCTGGAATCTAGTGCTATTGTTTCACCCCTTACTCAAAGTTGAAATTTAACCGAATAAGCGAGGTTCGATTGTGATGTTTCTTTACATGAATGCTTTTGTTACAGATATGGCGCTCCTCCGCACGGTGGATTTGGAGTAGGTTTGGAGCGTGTGGTGATGCTTTTCTGTGGTTTGAATAACATTCGCAAAACATCATTGTTCCCTCGCGACCCACAGAGGCTTGCTCCTTAACATTTCTCCTCACCAGTAATGTGTGATGTCAGTTTTTGATTTTGTTGCCTCTTTCTCCCTTCTTAGGAAAAAATAAATAAATTAAGTTTCTCATATACTGATGGTTTATTAAATACAATTGTTTACATGATGGTTGTAATTCCAAGTTTGTTTTGACAAGCGTTACTTCATATAGATTTTTCTTGTAGTTTGTCTTTGTTATTTTAAATTTTAAGTTTAAAAGCTTGTTTGGGTTTAAAATGACGAGAGTTTACAAACATAGCTGATTTTAGAAGACTGTAGTTTATTTATTTTTTTTTATTATTATTATTTTCTTTTCATTTGTGAACATTACAAAAATTGAGATATTAATAGTTGCTCCCCAATCATACAACTCTTAAAATTTAAACGAGATCCAATTCAGAATTTAAATTGACGCTATTCTTTCTGTATTTTGTTTATTCATTAATTTCAATATGTAATGCATTAGATTGAATTTGTTACATTACAACTAAAACATACATTTTACAACCATATTGAAATGAGTACTATAGAGTTGTCCAAAAAACAATAATAACAATTAAAAAACAAATTTAACAAATTCTCTAGATTTTTTATTCTTTTTCTTTTCGGAATAACTTCAGAATTTTATTTTTAATCTTCCATTGGAGCTAGCAATGACGAAATTATCCATATCAATATGTGGAGTTCAAATTTACAGATATATCCATGGATATATAGGTGAAATCGGATAATTCTGTAAATTATTTTTTAAAAAACATTATTTAAATTAATAATTTAGCTCATTTTACTTCTAAGTTATAAATCTTATTATTAGTATCTATATCCGTATTGAGATTAATAGATGATATTTGTTATACGTTTTGCTGGTATTTATAAAAGATATTGGAGATATTCATTTATCCTTAATATCTATATCAAATCATATCCACATATCGACTGAAAAAATTACACGACATTTTTCTTTTCTTTTGTATAAAAATGACATGGTGAACTCAGTAAGAATCTAAGAAATGAATCTTTATAATTTCATTTAAAGACTGCAAATGGAAGATATCTCTTGCACATAAACGAAAACTCAAAGAAAGAAAGAAAAGAAGATTCCAATTGGATTATGCTGAAGGAAAAGAATACAAAATCTTAGCAATTATCAAAGAGAGAAAAGAAAACAAAGGTGAAACCACCAGACTCGAAGAGATTGAAAATGGGAGAAATTCTCTTTTTCATTTGCTTTATCTAACTAAATTGTTAAAATAAAGATATTTTGATTAAAAAAAACTACTAAAACTTAAATAAATACATCAAGATTGACTGATTGTTTTGATTGTCCTATAATATTTAAAAGCCATAGTTATTGACAAAATCCTCATCGTCCTCACTGCTATGGGATTCTAGCAGTTGACCATCATCTTCTTCATCATCACCTTCTGTCACAATCTCCAAAATTCCGGGACCGCCATCGAAGTCAACATCATCCATCACAAAATCTACATCGTCATCGTCGTCGAGATCGCTCACACTATCGTCGTCATCGTCATTACTCATATCAGAATCACTCTCACCATCACCATCAATATCAGGACCCAAAATCGAATCCAAACCATCATCGTCATCGTCGTCTTCATCTTCGTCTTCCTCGCTCTCAGCATCATCAGGATCAGAATCATCGTCGGTGGGCCTTCGTCGACCAATTTCATAGACCCTTGCTGAAGAAAACATCTCATCCTGATCATCCATCGTGATCAAACCAACGAAGGAATCAGTTTTCTCTGTTGTGAAGTCTAGGACACAACGATCTAGAGGGATAGTAGCAATATCTGAATAGTTCACTGCATCAATGGTTCGAAATGCGGCGAAGAGCGGATGTTTGACACGACGGGTATGAACAGCTGACATTACATCCTCAAGATTTCTCCTCAAGATCGCATAAATTACGTCACCACTCGCATTGAATGTTATCGCTGTTTGGTCGAGCGAAGGTACACTACGGAGAAGCCGAAACTTTCGAAGATCCCAAACCTCGGAATTGATAATTACCTGCAAGCATACCATATAAGTTGGCCAACGATATCAAGAAAAAGAAAGGAATCGAAACAAGGCTATGAACAAATTGCGGCACCTTAAAAGGAAAACTTTTCAAGTATAGAAAAAAAAACCCGCACCATATAAGAATAAAAAAATATTGCACAAATTCCTCCACGATAGAAACACTTTTACAAACATTTCTTTCTAATTATAAAAGTGATTTCGAAGTTTCTAAAAAATACTAAAGAAAGTACTTACAAATGCCTTATAGATATATATATTTTAAAAAAAATCAATTAGTTTTCCTTCCATAATGCTTATAGAAGAAGTGTTTTCACTTAAAAATCACTTCTCAAAAACTATCCCAAAACACACCATAAATTGCTATTTTTTTTTTCCCAAATGAGAACTGAAAATAATAATTAGGTTAGCTATTTCAATGTTTCTGTGACTTAGAGAAGTCCAGGAAAAGATTTTAACATTAACGGCTTAACAGAAACCAAAGAACACTATATTCAAGAGATTAGCAGCAGCAGAAGAAGAGAGTTCGGCTAACCTCATTGCCAGCTGGATGAAAACCACCACCACCATAATCAGTAAACTGGTCAAAGCGATGGACAGGTCCTGATTCCCGTCGATCCCATAAGACTCCGTTCCAAAGCAACATTGTATCCGAAGGGCTGAAGTGTACATGAGAATAAGCATGTCCTCGACCCGCAGAACTGACATTGGTGTCGGATAGTTTCAATTCTTGTTGGCAGGTTTGAATATCATACAAGAGTATTTCTCGTCGAGCAGGCTCGGATGCCATCGCAGCAAAAACGTTCCCAGCATTGCTAAACCTTGCAGCCTTGCATCCTTCGAATGAATGCATGGGCCCACCAGAAATGGAAGATGCATCCCATAACCTTACATCTAAGGAGCTAGATGAAAGCACAAGCTCTGTGTCATCGGAAATATACGACTCCATTATGGTTAAAGGAGACTGATGGCTGCTGCAACTCTCTAATATGCTGCTGCTATTGGAATCAAAGATCTTGACTTCCCCCGAGTGGCTGCCGACCGCAACTCTCGAGTCCCCCAGGAAAGTAAGACAGGTCAAAAGAGCACTAGCATCATCCCGACAAGTTCGCCAAGGCCTAAACCTGCTGTAGACAAACTGGCGGTCCCTACGATTTCCATGTACACCACCGTATATACTTCTAAATTCACGTGACCCAAGGCGAGATGTTACGTTCCATGGGGCATCAAGGCTTCGTTTTGGTTCAGGACAAACATGAGGTTGTAAAAGAGACAATGGTGGAAGAGTAGTTATCGGCGTTGGACATTGGCGATGCTGGTGTTTTAGGTACTGAACAACAAGGGAGTCCAGAGTTAGCCTCTCGCTAATGCTGGGTTGAGGGTCATTTAGATTCCCGGGATGCGATGATGGTGTAACCAAACCAACATGGGAACTACCTTGTTGGTTGTCATCCAAACAATCTGTCCAAAAACCGCTAGGTATTAGTCGTCCATGCTGATCTCTCGTGTTAATAGTACTTGGGGTAGAAAACCCAACATCTGTAATTAGACTAGTTTTGCGAGAGGAAATGGGAGTAGGACAAATAGGAGAACGAAGTCCTGGATCATAAGAATGAAGTCGCTTCGAGGACAATATGGTGCCGGTATCCTTCAACTCGGTCAACTTCCGCTTCATTGGCAATATAATGGGTGTTTTACATTGAGACTCCGTATCAATGATTGGGGTTGTTTCGTTTGAAAATAGAGGTGCAGCGGATTGTTTTGAAGTACTAGAAATTTTTCTAACTGCTGAGGAAGAAGACTCGAGGGATTTAGGCAAACACTTTGAATGTGTACCAAAAGGAGTGGAGAAGGCCAAGGGCTTTTTCCTTGGACAAGACATATTAAAGTCGCATTTGAAACTTGTATCATCATCTCGTGCAGACAGCTTCGGTTTATCTGTCAGAAATCCACATGGGGATCGACCATAGGGCCACTGCAGTTGGGTCGAGGGTGTCTCTAGCTTGGAGACTTGGTATGCAAGAGATGATGGAGCTGCTAAAAGAGGCAACGGTGTCAACTCGGCCTCTTTCAGCAGTGCATAAGCAGCTTGGCCTAACCCAGATGCCAGAAGATGCTCGTGAATTAAAAGAAGAAGTTCCCTGAGATATTACACAAGCATATGAGAGAAAACCAACAAACGAAATGCCAACACAATCATAAGGTGTTGCTTTCTATAACCATGGCACAAAATCCACATTCAAAATAAATCAGCAATTACCTGGAATGGTAAGTGATAGGTGTAGCAGCAGCTATGGCTGCTCTTTCTATCCGTCTCAAAGTGGGGGTAGCAGCGTCGCTAGCTGCCAAAGCACTGGCCCGCCCAGAATTTGTCACAATCTGACCATTATTGAATATAACATAATCAGTTCCTTGCTTGGATAGTGAAAAAAACAATAACTTGTGATTGCCTGTAATGAAAACATTCTGTATATGATGCATGTCCGATCCCCATTCAAAAGCTAGGTTTGTTAAGATTTAGTTCCATAACTCATACACAAACAGAATGCATTTAACGTGGCTATATGTTCCGACCTCCGTTTTACCCCGTGACACCAATACATCATAGAAATAGGTACGGAGAGAAATGGAAGTACAAGCCGGAATACTGGTACAGTGTGGAGATAAAGGTACTTACTGAAATCAGCTCAATAGCGACCTGGGAAAGTTCCGCTTGCCACCTTCCTTGCTCAGTTCCTGTTATCTGGCTCCCTGAATCTCGAATTAGTTCTGATAATTTTTTCCCCACCTGTAAACCAGTTTGTGATATAGCAGAGTTCAAAAAAGTAAAATGAGACTTGAAAAAATAGCATTGTAGGATTATTTAAATTATTTCCACGTATAACAAGAAAAATGAGGCTGCAGTATTATGTATTTATTGAAGACTTGAAGTAGCAGATTTTTTTTATATCCATGAGTGTCCGGGCCAGCTTGCGCGCACCTCAACTAATTTACAGGACAATCGTTTGACCCTACTACATTTGGTTGCCAAGAAAACTCGTATGATACTAATCTCACGGGACAAACCCTACTACATTTTCTATAATCTCATTATTATTTTAAAGGCCCTTATTGACCACTAGGCCAATCCCTGCTGGTTTATCTGGTTTATTGTAGTAACCGAAAATGGGAGCCTAAAAACTATCATTTATTCATAAAACTAACCAAACCGGTAAAAAGAAGTAGGTTTTTGTTCTAGCAATCATTCTTTTATATATGTAAAATATAAAATAGTTACTAATAACAAATATTTGATCCCTCATTGTTATTATTATTATTATTATTATTTTTTTGTGTGTGTGTGTGTGGGGGGGGGGGGTCACTACATCGTCAGATATGCCCAACTACAGTTTAAAAAACATTAAACACCATATCACAATAGATGATCTTAGTTCAGTATCATGGTGTCCTTGCCCCCAACTCCCAAAACAAGACCTTAAGAATCTAGTTAGCCTTGAATGGTAAGACAGAATATTCTGAATCGAGATGTTAGATCCTAATTCTAATTGAAGTGATTTTTTTCAGTGTACAATCAGAATTCAGATGAGTCAGCTTTTTGCCTGGACAACCATGCAAATGAAACACAAATGTTATCAACAAAAGGCTTTAGGATAGACAAATTATACCTGAAGTTTTGTCAATATGTGCGCTATTGTATCATCTCTAGCTAAACCAAGCAGGACCCGACATGCAAGAGCTCGGAGACAATCAAGAGCTGCAGGAGGCAGATAGATCCTTGGCTGGAGAAGATGCAAAACAACCTTTATGCCATTGTTAGCACGGACTGCCTCCCTGGCTTGACGATACGCTTGCTCCAATTGTGCAGCAAGACCAGCACAGCCTGCTCCTGCACCTAAAGATATTCGACGATCCCCAACCAATCCTGATGTTGTTGCAACGGGATTTTGAGAATTATTATTAGTAGCATGACCAGTTACTGAGGTATTGCCTCGATCTGAAACGCTAGATTCCCCATTGCGTTCTCTCTGATCTCCCTGACCAGTCATGTAAACAGCCCGATCTGCATTTCTATCTCTACTCTCTACAACAGGAGTACTAGAGGTCTGGGAAGATATAGCTTGTGATCCTTGCATGACTACAGGTGGTTTATTGCTGATTGATGGTGGGGGACAAACAAGATTGATCAACACATTCAGAGCCGGCTGAATGATCTGCAAAGATTTTTAGGTATCAAGTTAAAGCCATTAGATGACCAGGTCATAGCTCAAACATTCTATCTACTCTAAAGTCTGGTTTTCAGCATTTGCAATATGATAAATAAAAAAATAGAAAATTGATCAATTACCTCTGGGTCGACAAAATTACTAGCAATACTTGCTGCATCCAAAATGACAGCTATACCAACACGATTATTGCTTAATGTGGCATTCACAATCATTTTGCGGCTGTTAGGCACTAACGTTACAATATGAAGAACCCCCAATGCATATTGAAGTAAATCGTGCAAGTAACGATCAACAGGAGGGGCCTACAAAACAAAGACTAAAAATTTAAAAAGGTATGTAGAAAAATAGATACAGATTGCAGAATTCTAAATGGTAGTACTAGTACCTGACACAACTCCAACATGGTTATATGCCCATTACAGTTTAAGAACTTCTCAGCAGCAGGCCAACGAGTTCTTACAAATGCAGCACCAAGCTTCCGATCCTTCTGTAAAAGGAGAAGTACAGTATCCAAAGCCTCGTTGCTAATATCAAGGGGTTTGTATGCTGCCCTCAAACTTGAAGTATTTCGAGCAGCACTTCGACTACTCTTATTAGGACGAATAGATTCCACAAGCAAAAGCAGATGAGCTCTGAAATACTGACGTAGAGCAACACAGGTGTGATAAGCTATTTGTTTTCCAGATGATGTAAGTACTTCAGTAGGTGAGCGATCATTCCGCAACGATCCTGTACTAGATAGGCCTAGAGCCCCAGAATTCACTCCAGACCTCACAGACGCAGCATCATTCAATAGCCCCAGTAATTTCTGTAGGCCATCTTGAGCGTCAAATGCATCAAGAATGGCTCTGAACACAAATGCAGCCGCAAAAAATAGGGCTGCATTCTTTCTTGCCTGATCTTGTTGGCACTCAAGAAGCTGGATGGCTAACTCAACCACCTGATAGACAACATCTGAAGGAAGGGCACAGACTCGTTCCATTATTCCCTGAAGGGAAAAAGGTCCTTGCAAGTGAGAAGAAATAATGGGTCTAGAAAAATGAAAGATAAATACAGAAACTAAAGCTATAGAAGACTTTTAGCATCAATAACTACCTGCAGGGAACCAATTGTGAATAAGCAAGAAGAGAGCCCAAAAAATGTTTGAGCAATTCTGGGAACTGCAAGGAGTTTCTGCATGCCACCCCGGTCAACAAAAACTGCTGCAAACTTACGATGAGCAGCCAAAGCACAGATTAATTTCATCACATCTGGCAAGAGCATTTCAGCATTCAATGTTTCACTTTGCTTGGAACTCCTTTGCAGTAGTGTAAGACATACATCTATACCCTTTTCACGCAATACAGGCCCAAGTACTTCAACATATTCCCCAAGAATCTCAAGGCATTGAATACAGTATTTTTCTCTCAGTTGTGTGAGGGAGTCAAAATCAGGGATGAAAAAGTCTTCAGTTTGCTCATTCATTTCTTTTCCTGTGGTACCTGGATCTGCTAAACTAACATTTGAATCATTCTGGCTCCTGTACCAATCCATCCACACATTTTTAGGCCACAGAGTGGAGAAGGTTTTAAAAACATGTAAAATGAGAAAGTGCAATGTATGTCATGAGCATAATAAAAAATCACAAACCTGGAAATCTCAATAGCGTTGGCAGCATCAATCACAGTAGTTGCAGCTTTAGAAGCAGCCAAAAAAGCAGCCTCTTCATCATTAGAAGTTTTAAATTCCTAAATCGATAAAGAAGCACATACCTCAGAAGTGAAGGACAAAAACGTTCTTAAAATTTCCTATGATCGAATGAGAGAGAGAGAGAGCATGTACCTCCAAAGCTGCACTCTTAACAACCTCAGCAGCAGAATCACCTGCTGCTTTTATGGCTTCTAAAGGTGCACCGACTGCCCTTGCTTCAGCTTCTGCGGCACAAACAGCTTTCTTTACTAGCTCAGAAATATCTTTTGATCCAACTTTGCATTCTTGGTAGCAATCATCATTATCATCTCTTTCCATAGAAGAAATATCACAATTGATCCTGCCAGATGTCCTGCTAGCATCAGGTACTTTTTTAACATCCAGATTTTTAAACGAACTCCTTTCTCTAGCACTCCGCCCTCTATTACCAGATATTGGTGAAGTGAGGGAATGATCAATTTCAAGAGCACCTTCATTTACTCTTCCTTTCCCTCTGGATCTGCTACGGCTCACTTTGCGCCTTGCAGAGTCATCTCTAGCATTGTCATCAATCTCACCATGTTTAGTCCTCCCATCACGAAAATCTAAAGCATGCCATCTGTCTTCACCTTCTACATCCACCTCGTAGCCATCAGCCCTAGTAGCCAACCCATCAGGTGATTCTTCACCAACCCAACATTCTTCTGCTGGTGCCAGCCTACTTAGGCCTCTCTCGTGATCTCGATCAAAAACTTGATCATCTATAGGTCTTTCATCAACAGTTCTTGAATCATCTAAATGAGATGTTTCCAGAACCTGTCGTACCCTCACTCGGCTTTCATCTCTAACTTTGACACCACTAGCACCAGATGCATTTTTTACTTCTATTAAATGATTACCATCTTTTTGACTCACATCTCCAAGAACACGAATACGAAGAAAACGCATAAGTTTTGCAGATAATCTAGCGGTGAAAACATCTTCTACCAATTGACTTCCACTGAGAAGATTACAAAAAACAAACATCGACTTATTATGCAAAACAAACAAGTACATTAAAGAGAATGGCGAAGAGAGTTGCAGCAATGACATACCCAGCCAAGCATACAGCAAGGAGTCCAGTAGAATATGTCCTTAACATTTCAGAATCTGAAACATCCTTTCCTCCTGACTCACGCTTCCAGTTGCGGTCTTGCACAGAAGATTTCCCGGCTTCCTCCATAACCCATTTTTTTATGTTTTCCAGAACATCTTCCTCAAAAACATGAGGATACTGCAACACGTAGAGGTCTTATCACATTGGGTCAACTCAACAAACAGCTATAGAAATAGATTGTGTGAGTGAGTGAGTGAGTGAGTGAGTGAGTGAGTGAGGGAGGGAGTGAGAGAGAGAGAGAGAGTTTACCGTCCAAGTCAGTGAACAGCTTAAAAGAAGTCTTGCAGCAGCAGCCTGTATAGAGGATGAGTATCTTGCGTCTGAAAGAAACTTGGAGGAAATCAATTCAAAAAATTCATCGTTCTCCTACAGAGTGGGGGAAAAAGTCGGAATAAGTAACTAGGAATAACAACATATACCTATTCTTTATATTCCCCACAGACCACCATGAAAACCTTAATACGCATAGAATTGAATTATTGCTCCCAAACCACCAAACAACTTAAATAAACATAAAGAAAAGCAGGATAACTCAAAATATAGGTTACCCGGAGTACATTCCCTAGCCTTCCAATACTATGAGACCCACGACCATTACTAGAAGAATGACCATTCTCTGCCATGTATCTGCATTCATGTGTGAGTAATAAAATAGGTTTAGAACAGACACAGTATCATGCAATAGGAATTATAATAAAGACAATAAAATATGAACAAAATAATTTCTGCTGAAAGAAATAAATGGAGCCAGCTAATGAAAACTTAGAATTAAACAAATGTCGCTCAACCATTCATAAAATTGAATGGAGGCTTTATTCAAGGCCACCCCATTATCTCTTGAGCAAATGTTAAACTATAATTGATCTTAAACTATTAGGTTCGGATCAATTTTATCCGAAGGAGAAGAACTACATACCATAGACTATCTACAACACCATGTCAATATCAACTTTTTTCTGGTTCTGAAATTAAAAAATCTATGGATTAGAATCCAGGAATACTAGGAACATGTTTGAGAGTGATTTTAAAATGTTCAAAATCACTCTTGTCATGTTCAAAATCACTCTGAAACTCCGAAACATGTTTTTAATCGTTCGAAATCAACTTTGATGGTATGAAAACCACATTTAAAAGTGTAAAAACAAACATTAAATTGATTTCAAATGATTTAAAACATGTTTCAGAGTGATTTTGAACATGACAAAAGTGACTTTAACCATTTTAGAATCACTCACAAACATGTCACAAACTCCGGACTCCGGTTGTTGAGAAAGTTTAGTAATAGTTAACTTTCCTAGTAGGTGATGTGGCCCACTCCATCATGTTTTGATCTCCTGAAAGCTTCGTTGATTCTTACCACTCTCTCTATTCTGGTGTCCCCCACCAAAAAAAAAAATAATAATAATAAATAAATAAAATAATCTTCATATGTAGTCAACTGAAGTTCGTCGTCTATATTGACGTAGTGTCTGTTAAGGCTAGGGTTGGCTTAAATTTCTTTTTATGTCTAAACTTACTTAGAAACATCAAGTTATAATTGATAGAAACTGCACTGGTGCATATCGCAAAGCTCCTCTCCCAAAAACACATACACAAACGCACAAGAAAAACAAAGAACCAAAAAAAAAAACATCCAACTTTTCCTGACAAAGACCATTCCAATGCACACCATACCACAAAGCATTTCTGAAACATGTTCGAACTAAATCACTCATGCTCATATGATATCATTACAACTTCGGTTTCAAAAACATATACCTTCACAAAGCGTATAAAAAAAACAGCAAAAACAACGGGAAGAAGCACTCACCTGGACTCTTGAGTTTCAAGAAGTGACGCAAGAGCGTGAAGAACGGTAGGGTTAGGGTTATCAGGCGAGGCAGTGATCTTCTCCATCAACTTATGAGCCCTGGCAATCAACTCATCGTCTTCATTCTTAGCCTCCTCTCCATCCTCCTCTCCTCTTCCTTCTTGAGATTGCGATTGAATTTCCGCCGTTGCCGGCGGCGGAGATGGAACTGGAGGAGGTTCTTCGGGCTGACCTTGCGGCTGGTTCGATTGCTCGTCCATGGGCAGCGGAGGTGGTGGTGGTTCCATGAATTCGAGATTACGATCCGTAACAGAATCAAAAACGGAGAAGATTAACCGATGTAGGGCTTATTGATTGTACAAGAATTGAATTACTTCATGTATTTTTTCTTGATTCTTCGCATTTGGGTGTGCGTTTGTGCGAATGTTTTTGAAAGATACGTACAGTAGGCTGCGTTTGTTTGGAGCCGCAGTGAGAGAGAAATAATAGAAGGAATGGCAAAAAGAAAAGAAGAAAGGGAAAATTAGCTGTGGCTTTTTGGTGTTAATGTTATGATTTCGAATGTTCGGGAAATGACCGCTCGCTCCTATACACAAACCCTTGCCCAATTTCTAAATTGGGCCTGTCAATTCGGCCCAATAATATTGTGACTTCAAGCCCATTAGCCCAAGTTATGAACGGAAACTTTTAAATCTATACTATATTCAAAAACAAAATCAAAATACTCTTTAAATTTAAGTTTATTACCTAATCAAATGCCATACTTTATCTTTTCTCAAAAAAAAAATGCCATACTTTATCTTGATCTGTTAATTTTACTCAAAAATAGAATTCAGATCATTTTTATAGGATTTTTAAGATATGATTTTATTCTAAATTAAATCAAACTAGGATAAATTAGATTTCCAGTATTTTTATGGCTCTAGATTTTTATTTTAGGGCTGGTTGTACAGCAATCCGGTAAAAAATAATTACAAATTTATAAAACTTTAAAATCTTTTACAAATATGACAAAAAAAAAAAATAAGTGATCAGTTATAGACTTTATGACTATTATTGATAGACTTCTATCATTCATAGACTATTATCACTAACAAAATTGTATAAAAAAAACTACTATCAACGATAGACTTATAAACTTCTATCAGCGATAGATCATATTATAGTAGTGATAGAAATTGTCCGCAAAAATTTTAAAAAAATGTTATATTTTTTATTATTTTACTCTTGACATTTGTTACAATTTTTCTTTATTTTCTTTACCTTTTTTTAATTTCCTTAACAAGCCTCACGTTTTTTTGTATTTTTTTTTTCTTTTGTTTTTTTTTAAGAAAAAAAAGAAAGTAAACAAAAATATATATATATATATTATATTAAAATTATGTTATATTATATTATATTATTGAAAGTTTTATATTATATTATATTTAAATTAGTCAGATTACAAAACACATCACTATAATAAAAATTAGTTGGGTGACGAATTAACAGTTTTTTTTTTTTTTGACAATATGGAAGATTTATCTCTGATTAATTTTATATTATAATATAATTTAAAATTTATATTATATTATATTTAAATTAGTCAGATTACAAAACACATCACTATAATAAAAATTGGTTGGGTAACGAATTAACAGTTGAGTTATTATTGGAAGATTTATCTCTGAATTTTTTTTTTTTTTTTTTTTGTTGAATATATAGTTATGTTTGGGTTAGCAAAAAAAAAAAAAAAAAAAATCTTGCAAACTTTAGTATATTTTATGGTCGAGATACATATGATACTTTTCTTCTTCTAATTCAATGTTTGAGAATAGGGATTGAGTTGAGTTTTCCTAAAGTTGCACCTTCCAAAATTTAAGGTCATAATGTTTTTTGTTTTTTTTTTTTAATTATTGTATCTCTATATTTGTTGAACTAAAAAATATACCATTTTAAAAAAAAAAAAATTACAAATATGACAATTTCTATCACTGGTACTAATCTATAGTCTATCCCCTCGTTTTTTTTTATAGAATTTTATCAGTGACTCATCGATAGTAGTGTATCAGTGATAGTCATATATCAGCGATAATAGTCTATCAATGATAGTCACTGATTTTTTATATCAGCGATAGTAGTCTATCAATGATAGTCACTATTTTTTTACCATATTTATAAAATATTTTAAATTTTACTATATTTATCATTTTGGGTGTGATTGTTATTTATGCAACCAACTATCTATATATATATATATATATATAAAAGGATAGTTAGGTCAAAATATACATATTAATGTGTATCTCTATCGCACTCAGTGTATGTATAAATTTATATGTTTTTTATTTTATTTTGGTAAATATATAATTTTGTTTTTAAATTGTGTCTACTTTTTTTACTTCCTTTTCCTCCAAGTTAGGCTCACTTTAGCCTATTAAATACAAGAGTTTTGCCTTTTATTCTCCGTGTATTAATTAAGTATTTTCGGTCATTTTTTGTTCTATAAATAAATATTATTTTTAAAACGACAGTCCCAATAATCATTATCAAACTTTTCACTTCAATATTATTAAAAAAAAAAAAAAAAAAAAAAAAAAAGCATATCAATTTTTTTTTTTTTTTTTTTAAGAAATGAAAAGATTTTTTTTTTTTTTTTGACAACATGTTGGGGGTGGGGATTGAACCTAGAAGTTCATGGTCACTAGGCGATACATCATGCCGTTGAGCTATGCTCTTGTTGGCAAGAAATGAAAAGATTAAATTAAGTTGTTTATTTAAGTTAATTTCTGTGAGATTGGGATCTTCACATTAAAAAAATCATTTCCTTGACATTGATTCATTTAATATAAATATTACAATTTTTTTTTGAGAGGATATTACAAGTTATAGTACTTTCATTTATTAATTACCACCTTATTTTTTTTATTTTTTTTTTGTAAAGAAAAATTTGAGCGGAAGAATGCACGAGTACAGAATCAAACCCACACCCTGCGTGTGGATCAAGTTAGGCAATTATGTTTCATTCAACAAAAAAAAAACATAGATTAACTATTTCATAAACGCAACATAACTAATAATTGACATATATTCTTTCGCTTGAAGCTAGAGGTTCAAATTTTTGTGCCAGATTTGTTCTACTAAAACAAAAACTATTTCATAGACTAATTTAATTCTAGAGCTTTAACAACTTGCTTCTATCTGGACTATTGTTTTCAATGTAAAATTACAATTCAAAATATAAACTTACAAATTTTAACTGCTGAGAGTTCACTCCACCCTGCATAAACATATATATAAATCAAAGAGATGGAGAAATCTATGTAGTTTTGATCACAGAACTGCCAGAATGAACAAACAGAGAAACAACAACATTAATCCAGCTGAATGCCTCAAAGCCTCTGATTTTTCATTCACAGCAACTTCAGAAGGCTGTGTCATTAGTATAAACCTGCAACTTCCAACTGATGGATCTTGAGTTGTGACAACAGAAAGATGTGGAAACTTACAAGCACTTGCCAACTGATTCTTTATCTGGTAGTAGCTGTTGAATGCATAAGAGAGGTTTTGCCGAGCGTCCAGCGCCCCACACGACGTCCCGAATCCGAGGCTCGTGCAATCGCCGTTTTCACAAGCGTAGCTGACGCTTGGGGCGATTTGTGGATCGTCGAGGCTGACTGATGATGCCAGGACACACCATTGTTTTGCTAGATACTTCACATTTGATGCAGGAACCAAACCATTTGTGCCATTTGCCATTTGAAGCATGTATTTAGGTCGCCCGTCGAAGTAAAACAGACCCCAATGCCGCTCGAAATTGCCCGGCAGAATGCTCTTGGCATCTTCATCAATAAGACTAAACAAGTAGGCATCGATAGGACCGGGCCTCATCGGTGTTCCCTGTCCCGAAACAAAGCGCGACAAGAAGCCTTGGCTGAACCTCTTGGCAAACTGCAGATTTGCACTCCGTTCTCCATCTGTTGGCCATCCAATCTCTCCAACAATTATGGACATGTTAGGGAAGCCATTTTTCTGTAAGGACGAAACAAGGGTGTCGTAGTTCGCAGTAAACACGTTGTCGTAGACTCGACCGTTATCGTTCAAAGCAGGCGAGAAGCCATCAAAGAAGGCATAGTCAACAGGGAAATTGGGATCGTTAAAAAGGCTAATGAAGGGGTAAATATTAACAGTAAAAGGGGATTCACTGTCGCTCAAGAATTTGACAATGGAGAGCATAAGATCACGAATATCAGAACGAAAATCACCACCTGAAGGTACATTTGTGACAGTCTGATAAACATCAGCATTCATAGGAACTGTCACTTTTACCCTGTTGCTTAAACCGGCCTTAACAATGGCGGCTTGGACGTTTTGAAGAGCAGGAAAAGTAGTTTCCAGAAAGCTTCCATTCAAGGTTTTCAAGAACGGTTCATTCCCAACTGCAACATACCTTATGAAACATACAAAATCAAGTCAAAATTCCCTATCTGAATGACACAATTCACACAGAACAATCATTGGTAGGAACAAAACTCAAGCCCCGATTGCATTCCCGTTTGATAATCTTTTGATTTTTAATTTATGAAAATTAAGTTTATAAACACTATTTTCACTTATGGGTTTCTTTATTTTGTTATCTACTTTTTACGAATGTTTTCAAAATTCAAGTAAATTTTGAAGGCTAAAAAAGGTAGTTTTTGTTTTAGAATTTGGTTAAGAATTCAAATGTTTTCTTTAAGAAAGATGAAAAACAATTGTAAAAAATTAGGAGAAAACAGGCACAATTTTAAAAAACTAAGAATAAAAAATTAAGGTCGTTTGATAACAATCTAGCTTCTATTTTTTTTAAAATTGTACTTGTTTTCTCAAAAATTCTTACCGTGATTTTCATCTTTCTTTGATTTGAATTCCACAAGTGTTGTTTATAAGCTAAATTTTCAAAAAACAGATGGTTGTCAAACGGGGCATAGTTTCTTGCAGCAAAATCAGGAGAAACATCCAAAAGAAGCAGATTTGAAGCTATATATCTTACAAACACACCAACCAATTATTCAATTACATCAGATCAAGTCTAAAGATAGATCAGAGAGAGATTGTTTACTGTTTGTCTTTACCTTATATCCACACTGCCAGATGAAATATAAGACGACAAGTTCTTAGCAACCCAATTTTCAGCTGATTGGATGCTATTAGCCAAGCTATAGAGCATATCGTTTGGAATTCCCACCATCACTTCAATCCCCGACTTGCCTAGAGCGTTTAGAACTACAGGATCGGCGTCAAAAAGCTTAACCTTCTGAATTCCGTTATCCTTCAGCAACTTCACCACCGTCGCCGGCGGCAACGGATGAGTAGACTGAGTTCCCCAGTTCACTCCGATTCCGATCACTGAAGTCACCGCTGCAGAAGAGAGCAACAAAACAAGAAAAAATCCCCGAACAGCCACAAATTTCAACGATTCCATTGCGAAATCCTTGTCAATTACTCACAGAAAGAATCATGGAAGAAAAAAAAACAAAAACGATCAAACTGATGAAATTGGAAAGTGAGCTCGGTTGTTTTCACAAGCAACTTAGATGCAGAAATGGTAGGGCATAGGGCACGATAATGGAAAGCTTTGGGAATGGCGGATTTCTTATCGAGCAAGGAAACACCAACAGGCCAAAGGTAAGAAAGGAAAAAACACAATAGCGCACAAATCGACAGACGTCAATAAAGAAAAAGTAAGCGAAAGTAGTACCGCAAAAGAACGAAAATGTATTGGAATCAACTTTACAGCAGCAAATCAAAGGCTCGAAAACCTAAATCCAAATACCAAACCTCCGCGACTGTAGAAACTTCGGATTCTCGAACTCTACACAAAGGCCGCGAAGAAAATCCAAAATGGAGATCAAGAACTTCCTGCGAGACAAACAGAGAGATAATTTAGTATTAGAACTGCGTCGCCATGTTGAAATGATTTCGAGTATAGTGCGTTGATTTCATTTTGTATTTTCTTTCCGATTAGAGCACGTCGAATGATCTTGAAGCTTGTAGAGACAAATGCGACTTTCGATGATGGATGCCTTTGTTCCGGCGGCGGTGCGGTGGTTGATTTTCGTCCTCCGGCGGCGGCGCCATGGGCCCTTTGTTTGAGCTGTGAGATTGGTTCGAACTTCGAAGTCGAACATGGCGGATATTGAACCCCGAACTTGCGTAGTACGAATCTGATACTGCTCGAGAATATTTGACGGTCAATCCGGCTGGATTTCAGGTGTTGTTGAAAACCCGACTCTTTTTAAATTACATGTTTTTTTTTACCATAGGCAATGGATTATTGCTAGGTTGATGTATATATGTATACGAGTAAAACTTAGTTACAGTCTAGGCTACAACTATCTTTTGCAGCACAACGACGCAGATTTTGATTAACCAAGTATTATGTTATTATTTTTAATTAAAAAATCATATTTAATGCGTCACGTGACTTCAACTTTTTTTTTTCCTGCTTTTTTTTCTCTTCTCCATGGCTTTTAATTTCTGATTTTGCCCTTCCCTATTCAATCCTCTCCAATATCTTTTTTTTATCAATGATTTGAAAATTTTTACTAAGATTTGAAAATAGCAAATCATCCATAAAAGAATCCTGGAACAATTTTTAATAATAATAATAATATCTAAAACCTCATCCTTGTCCAACATCTATGACATTTTTTAATAAAATTCTTCTTTCCTCTTCTATCTAATTTTTTTTTTGTTCATTTCAAGTTTTCAACTCAATTTCACTTCCTTTATTATAAAATAAATAATTAATTATTATCTTTCTAAAATTCAAAAAATAACATAAAACTTTTTTTTTTTTTTGTGACAGTAGTTTAATTAATGCGGGGATTGAACCCATGATCTTTTGTCACCGGCACAACCCTATGCCAATTGAGCTATGCTCGGTTTGGCATATATATATATTTTTTTAATATATTGGGATGGAGATTTGAATGACGTAACTTTTGGTCATCAATACATACATATGTCTAAGTCATGCCTGTTTTGACCTGACATCTTGATTATTAAGTTTTACTTTATCCAGTTAAGCTATTCTCTAGCTAAAACATGTATTTTTGGTCATTCAAACCTTTGGGTATAATGTAAAATAATAATAATAATTTTGAGGCCCAAGATATAATCTTAACTACTTTAGCTATGTCATTTGGCTTCTCGAATAGAATTATAAATTTCTTAAAAATAATTACTTGAAAAAAATGTGAATTATTATGTTTTATTATATAACAATGTTTTTATTTTTAATATCGACTATCTTTTTTTTTTTTAAAGGATATATCAATCACAATTTCCTAAAGTGCATTGATTGTTACATGATTAGTCAAAGTACTACTCATTTCCCATGTTCTAAAAAAAAAAAAAGAAATATTTTCCTTTAAATCCAACAATTCATATTCAACTTAAAAAAAAAATGATAAATTACAAATTTAGTCTTCTATAAACTTTTAAATCAGTATCTTTATATGTTACTAACTTTTAAACAAGGTTTAATACGTCTTTAAATCGTATGAATTTTTAGTATTCTCCAAACTTTTAATTTTGTGTCAAATATGACATGATCATATTCGACGTTTATTAAAATTAATGGATTATTAGACACAAAAATAAATTTTGTATCCAATAAGATGACCATATATGCTTTTAATTTTGTATACAATATATTTGTGAATGTTAACAAAGGTTGAACAAGTCAATTAGACACAAAATTAAAAATTTAAATATTATATTAAACACTAAATTAAGAGTATAGGGACCTATCAAACACAATATTGAAAGTCTACAAAATCTATTATGATATTTTAAAAGTTAGAAAAACCTATTAGACACGAATATGCAGGTTTAACGACAAAACTTATAATTCAACTTAGCGATACAGAAATCTCGTCGTGATTCGAAGAGGCCCTTAGCGGCTCCGTTATTTTTCTTCCACCTGCAACACTAAGAGCAACCAATAGTAGTCTCGAAATGCAAATCTGAGCCATATTCTCACAGTAGCCTCAAAATGCAAATGGAAGCCATGTTGGTTAAGTCCCTCACTATTATCCTTTGATTCATAGACCACCAAACAATCCTTCATGTTTTGGTAATTCTCCCACGAGTGAAGATACAAATTTGAAAGTCGTTCATACAATTTAAAAAACACAATGATAGGTTTCGAATCATGGCATAAGACCAGCAGACACATAGTGAAACTATTGAGACAACTGAGGATTATGTTGTATTTTCGTTCGTCAATTTATACATACAAACTCATCAATTTTAACGTTGACTCATGACGTTTATTTTTTGAAATGCACGACTTGAACGTGTGCGTTCACTCAGACTACGCTTCTTCAAAATGTAAAATGCGTAGTCTAAAAAAAAAAAAAAAAAACTTATCAATTATTTGAAAACCACCATGGTTTTACTAACCCTCCAACCTAAAAAATAAAAAATAAAAAACCTCAAAATCAAATACAAACATGTCAAACGGTGCGTTTCACAATTTTGTTTTCTTCGTGTGGCTTGTGAGGCAATTAATTAATACAGTTTTTTTTTTTTTTGTTTTAAGAATAATTAATACATTTAGAAATGAACCCTTATTAAGCAAATGCCAGCTGGCGCCAACTGAGACTTTTTTTTTAAAACGAATATTTTTCCTTCTGGTTTTCTAAATACAGAAAAATTGTTTAATTCCAAAATTTTAGATACCCCGAGTAAAGATAGATTCCAGGATATGCACAGAGCACTATAAATATCGGCGCATTGACTCATCCCGAATCAGTCTTCGCCTTGAAATCTGGAGTGTGATCAGTGGAAACGGGAGCGAAACCAAAGCAATTTTCCTGTTCTCTCTCCTCTTTCTTCCGTCGTCGTTCAACAATTCAGGTTTGCTTGCGTCTTCTCTTCAATTTAATCGTTGTTCTTGGTGATTAATCTTCATTTATTGTTGTTGCCGCAAGTTTTGGTGATCGAATTATGTTTTGCGGTAGAAATTTGAGGAGAATTTCGCGTTTTAGGTTTTGTTGAATTTGTTTTTAAGCATGATCTTGGTATATTGGCTGGATTTGAATTTTTATTGCTGTATTGTTTGTTTCTTGTGCTGTTTAGACGATATACAGAGAAGTTCTTCATTTGATTGCTCGATTATTCGATTTTTTTTTGTTTGGTGAAAATATTTCGATTGATTTTTAGTTTCATGGTTGCTCCACATCCACTGTGTATTTGATATTCTTTTCCCTATTATGCTGTTAAACCAATTTGCTCGATACTTTTTTTCTTTTTCTTCTAGTGACAAAAGATGAATCTCAAATTGGTTTCCCTAGGGATTAGCGCATTTGAACGTCTGATGTTTTTTGCACTCTTAAAAAAATTCATGTAGTTTGTCGTATGAAGCTATTGCTTTTCATGTGGTGTGTTTCCCTTAAATTTACTTATTATTGTATTATGGACATTCTTTGGAGTGTAGATTGTGTTGGAAGTTAGAGCACGTGATTAGAGGGGAAGCAATCGAGGACTGTTGTTTTGCGTATTTGACCTACATAGTGAATTTAGAAAAACTGTATTGTGTACAAATGAAAAGATTTTTGTTCATCTTTATTCCTAGTGGAATATGTTATTTGATGCAGTAGATTTGAGAATAGGCCAAATCCATGGCCAAAGAAGGAAAAACCATCCCAAGAGAAGAGAGAACACTCTCGAACAATGTTTTAGTTCAAAACAATATTCAGTAAAGTGTCCTTACAAATCTAAAAAAAGGCTATAGTTTTACAATAAAATAAACAAAGAACAAAATAAATTCAAAATGCTGCACTAATTAATCTAGAATTAACAACTAAACTAGACTAATTATCTAACATCTCATCCTGCATCATTATATTTCCGTCTTGTTTCCTATAGGTGACTGACAACAATGGCCGTGTCTGTCAAGATGATGTCCCTTATTGTCGCATCTTTAGGCGTGGTATCCTTTATATTTGGACTCGTTGCTGAGAACAAGAAGGTAAACATTTGCAATCTTCATAAACAAGCATATCATCCTTGCAATTGCTTGATTCTTACTGTAGATATTTGTGCATTTGAAATTGTCAACAGCAAGAATTAAGATACTGATTGAATTGTCCTAGAATACTTTATCTTATGTTTATCCCAGATACTCTCACATCTTTTTTCGACATTGGATATATTATAGACTTACTCAATTATTGTGCCTTAAAATTTTAATTTGTTATATCATTACATGCATAATGTGCGTTAATTGTATACATTGCAATTTCATGGGTATATTGGTGTTTAATTTAGCATGTGGTCGTCAATCTGAGCTTAGTGGATAAGGAACCGATTACCATCCCAAAAGTCTTGGTTCCATCTCCCACCCTTATAATTGTTGAACTATATAAAAAAAAATTAGCATGTGGTCTCAAATTTAGTTGCAAGTCGCGAGAGCAGTTATATGAACTTAACTGACTTTTGCTTTACCCTTGCCATCTAACTTACTCTTGTATCTCAATAATTTTCCATCTTTTTCATCAATGGTCACCGTCTTATTTTGTTGTGTTTACTTGGATTTCGACAGCCTGCATCTGGAACTCCCATCCCAGGCAAAGGCCTTGTTATCTGTCGATATCCGAAAGACCCAACCGTGGCCTTGGGATATCTTTCGGTTGTATTTCTTCTTGCTTCTTCAATTGCAGGATACCTCTCTTTGTTCTATCCTTACCAAGGAAAATCTGTTCCTCGAGGTGCCATCTTTAAGAGCAGCAGTTTCTCTGCTTTCTTCAACATTGCTGTGTAAGTTTTCTTTCCAAGGCAATTACCTTGCTCTGACTGTTAACTAAAACTGTTTATATTTGCATTATGGTTTCAACATTTTAGTTTCATGAAAATCTGCATTTCTTTTAGAAACTACTCCTAATCCTATAGTTTGATTTGCCAAAATGAGTATAACTTGATGGTAATTGACATGTACTCCCTCTCTTGAGGTCAGAGTTTAAAATCCTATAGTTTGATTCGTGTAATTTACACCTTGCAAATCATTAGACAAGATTTCTTGCCTGCTTATTAGTTATGAGAGATTATGTTGTTGTCTATTGCCGCATTTATTTAAATACTTGATCTATTTGAACTATCTTGTTAGTCTTTATTTGCATACTAAGGGCATGTTTGTGAGTGATTTTGAAATTGTTAAAATCAATTTTGTCATGTTCAAAATTAATCCGAAACATATTTTTAATCCTTCCAAATCAATTTTGATTGTATGAAAATTGTGTTTAAAAGTACAAAACCAAACATTAAATTAGTTTGATCGGTTCAATAGTGTGCCACCACCTATTAATTATCTTTCTCTTCACTCCTAGTCCTCATTATCAAACCATCCCTTGATATTCTCAATTGTACATTTAGGTGAATTTTTTAGTAGAATGTAAATAACATAATTCCATATGATCTCACTCTTTTCATGTGGTTGCACCCTCTCTATTTGCAGGTTCACAACTGGATTGGCTATAACTTTGCTCGTATGGCCTACGGTCACCGAGCAACTTCACTTGACGCGCAATGTCCATCACAATCTCGAGACCGCATGCCCGACCGCCAAGACCGGTCTTTTGGGTGGCGGTGCATTTCTATCCCTAGATTCATCCCTGTTCTGGTTGGTCGCCCTGATGTTGGCTGGAAATGCTCGAGAGGACTACCTTGAAGAAGTAGAGGGAAAAGGAACCACCAATGCTGAAGCTCTTAAGAGCAGCGCATGAAACTTGTTTGTTTAGTGAGAATAATAATTCAGTTTCACTTTACTAAGGGTTTACTTGTCATTAACTATTAAGTAAGGGTTTATTTGTGAATATGGTATTCTTCTTTATAATTTTTACCGTTGTGCAAACCCAATTCATAAACAACTTGTAATAAGCATATTGGTTGTAACTTAGAAGTTTAAATTTTCGTATTCTGTTTTATCTATATAATCCAAAATCAAATCAAATGATTTGATTGCTACTTTTTATCTATAATTGACAACATTATTTTTTTTTATTATTATTTTTTTTAGCTAGAGTGAGGATAGCTTCCCAGTCATTGACATATATTTCTTCTATTGAAGTTAGAGGTTCCAATCTTTCACTTTTACTTATTATTGATATAAAGTTAAATTTTATATCTAATAATGTAGAATAAAACAATAACACATTAGATACAAAATTGAAAATTTAAAAGACACTTTTTTAAGGTCTATAGATTGGTTGGACACAAAATTAAAAGTTTTAAAATTATATTTTATTATTGTTAGAAAAAAAATATATTTATTTTATTTATAGTGTCATTTTTCTTCTCTGACTTTTAAATCCGCATTTAAAGGTGTCATTTTCCACCCTTGACTTTGAAATCCACTCAAATTTTCTAAATAAATCAATTCACTAAATTCCATCGTTTAATTCGGCCAGCTATATTTGGATAGATTAAAGAACATATAGCTAAGCACCACACAAAAATAGCATTATATAAGTATTGGTGTAATTTTTTTGCTTTTTTTTTGTTAAACAAGTATGGTAGTATTGACTAAACTCTTGAGTTTCATTTCACATTAATTCCGGAACAAGCTCTTCTACATTCCACCTTCAGGTTTTCCTGCATTTTCTTTCCCCCAAATAATATTCTTTCAAAGTTAATCAATTCTGTTTTGTCGTAGAAATATAAGGAATAGTTCTTGTTTTAGGCCCTATCAAATTATTTTATCCTGATTTCTGTGCTTGAGATAAATAGAAATTTCTACTGCTATACTGTTGTTTTTGTTTGTTTCTTTTTCTTTTCTTTTTTGGATGAATGCATAGGAGAAGTTTTCATTGGATCATTCAACTATTCGATTTTGTTTGTTGATGAATTTCAATAACTTTATTTTTCGGTATCGCGGTTCTATTCTCGCTACAAATTATGTATACTGGTGTGGTAAGATAAGATTTAAGAGTTAAATTCATATTACTCATGTTTAATCCTTCTACTTTACTTTTTCATTCCCTATAAATAGAGAATCTCTCTCATGATTCTTAATAAAATTATTGGATAGACTTTTTGGGGAGAATTCTCTGGAGATTTGTGTAACACCGATAGATTTGGAACGTTATGCCAAAGTTACTTTTGAGGTCAGAGGCTCAAATCTACCTATCTCATTCGTTGTCTAAAAAAATAGAAAAAGACAAATTTAAGGGTTGAAATTTTAATGTGATTTGTCTTGTGCAACCCATTTTTTCATGTGTTGTAATTTAGGGATGTTCACGGGCAGGGGCGGGAACAAATTATCTTCACATCCTTGTGAATTTTTTATTAAACTTCTCAGGGACGGGGCGGGGCCTCCGCGGGAACTTACTCTTCCAAAAAAAAACTTTCCCCTTCTCTCCCACGGAAGAAGAACTAGAGGAAAAATTAATAAAAAAATCTAACGTCGCCCTTGTCAAAGAATGAGCGGGCCAGTTACACAACCTCGGGCAAAACTCAAAGGAAATGCAGCCAACCCTCTTTGCAATCTCTCCTATACCATCCAAAATATTTTTTGTCTTAGTCAGATCGAGCTGAATCCGATTTCACGTAGATATGTCTAACTTCTGAAATATCGCAACGACTAATCGATCTCAGGCCAAAAAGATTTACCTCGCCTTCCAAAGCCTTAATCAGCCAACTCCTAAAATAGAGTTTATAACCAGCGCAGATGGGAGATCCTCGACAATCACGAACAATGCTGATGCAACCTGGTGTGAGTAACGTCAAAGGGGAACTGTTTTGTTAATTGATCTTTATGAATTTTTCGTTAATTTCTCATTTAAAGAGAACATTCTCAAATTATCTAACTATTCAGACATTTTACTTAAAAAAGTGAGCATAACTCAAATGACATATATTCACTCTTTCGAACTCACTCGAGGTTCAACAAATAATTTTTTTCCCCATTCCCGCCGGAAAAATAACACTTATAATTTAAGTTATGAGTAAACTAAGAAAAAAATTGAAGAGAACTATTCATTTCTTTTTGTTCTTCCTTCTGCAATCATAAGATTCATAACTCATTCTAATTGTTCTGCTTTCTTTCCCAACATTAGCCTATTCCTTGTGGTATATTTTATTTTTCAATCATCACTTCTGAGATCTCATTTTATTTTCTCTGCTTAGGTCACTGATAACATTTATCTGGAAAACAATGGCTGTTTCTGTTAAGTTGATGTCTCTTATTGTTGGAACTTTGGGTGTCATATCCTTTATATTTGGAGTTGTTGCTGAAAACAAGAAGGTATGCATCTGTAATCTTTGTAAATAAGCATATCGCCTTAGTAATTGTTCGATTTTTACTGTCGATATCTGTTCATTTGAAATTGTCAACAGCAAGAAGGAAGATATCGATTATTGAATTGTTGTCGAATAGTTTTATTCTCTCTTGGTCATATATATTATATCCCATCTTACCTTACGCGAAGCAGCTGAGCGAGCGATATCGCAAGAATGGCGTGGTTGAGACTCTAAGAGAAAGTCGATGCAAAGGTTGCGGGCAAGTGCTTGGTAGGCCAACAGCCCAGTGAACCGGGCGGACCTTGAAATATTTGTTTTTGATATTCGTGAGGGTTCGGGCTAGCTTCGAATAGCTAGTTTTATTCTCTCTTTGACTCTATTACATTTGGTTGTCAAGGAAACTTGTAGGATATCAAATCCTAGATCGGTGGCTATATACCAGGTCTTAAACTCATTCTCTCTAAGCCCTTTATTATTCAATCTAGTCTTTATTGACCACTAGACAACCTCATGATAAACTAAATCCTTTAATAAACTAAATCCTTTAATATCCTACAAGTATCCTTGACAACCAAATGTAGTAGGGTCAGACGGTTATCTTGTGAGATTAGTCCAGATGTTTGATAAACTTACTTCCTTCTTCGCTTCGCCTCGCCCTTGCTTAATGCATATCGATTGTATATTGTGAGAGCGGTTATATGAAATCTATGTTTGCTGTGAATGTAGTAGCCAGTGGTTTAATGTGAGAAATTAAGAAATTAACTTCCTTTTGTTGTCTTGAATTTGGACAGCCTGCATCTGGAACTCCCATCCCAGGCAAAGGCCTTGTTATCTGTAAATATTCGGGCGACCCGACCGTCGCCTTGGGATTTCTTTCCTTTCTGTTTCTTCTTGCTTCGTCGGTTGCAGGATACTTCTCTTTGTTCTATCCTTACGAAGGGAAATCGGTTCCTCGAGGAGCGATGTTTGAGAGCAGCAGTTTCTCTTTGTTCTTCAACATTGCTGTGTAAGTTTTCTTTCCAAGCCACTTCCATTACTCTTGAGTCTTGACTGTTAACTAAAACTTTTTAGCCTTGTTTATTTGCATTATGGTTGCAACATATTAAGGGCTGTTTGGGGTACTGAGTTAGTTATTATAGTTGGTGGTTATGATAGTCTGCGGTTTATAATAGTTTGTGAATAGTAAATATTATTAAAGTCAGTTATTGACTCTGAGTTATAATAGTCGGTGAGACAAACATGAATTGAGTTATAATAACCCAGTTTATCCAACAACTCCAAGTTGGTGCCCTAAACACCCTCATGACAATTCTGCATATTCCCTGAGAAACTACTCTTTTAGTTTGATTTGTGTGATTTACACATTGCAAATCATTACCCTCTTTAGAATAATTTCTTGTGGAGGAGTATTTGCTTGTGGAACAAGGTTTTTTGCATGCCTTTTTATTTAGAAGTTTGTGTTGTTTAGATTTTATCACCAATATTTTATATAAATACTTGGTATCTATTTGAACAATAATCCTGTTTATTTGCATACTGATGAAGCTATGTTTTAATGAATGCTCTCTTCACATTTACTTTCCACATCAATCCGAGAAACCAACACAATTATCAAAATCAGAAAACTAAAAAATGAAATCATTATCAAACGGGACGGGACGTTAGTTAACATCGTGGTGGATTTGTTAGTAGATCGAATGTGAAAAACCTAAGGTCTTATGAGTTATGATCTCATTTTGTTCATGTAGTTTATGCAAGGCATTATATTTGCAGGTTCACAACTGGATTAGCTATAACTTTGCTCCTATGGCCGACGATCATGGAGCAACTTCACTCGACGCACAACGTTCATCACGATCTCGAGACAACGTGCCCAACTGCGAAGACCGGTCTTCTAGGCGGTGGTGCATTTCTATCCCTAGATTCATCCCTCTTCTGGTTGGTTGCTCTGATGCTGGCCGGAAATGCTCGAGAGGACTACTTAGATGAAATAGAGGAAAAAGGAACATGCGCTGAAGTTCTTAAGAGCGCTGCATGAAGCTTCTTTGGTTAGTCAGAATAATAATTTTGTTTTTCTTATGTAAACTTGTTATTAAATAAGATTTTTTTTCGTAATCATGGGTTAACCCGGTGGTTAATAAAGTGTTAAGAGTGAATACGTTGATCAAATTATGTTGGTAATACCTGAAATTTAATATCCTACAAGTATTCTTGTCAATCAAATGTAGTAGAATCTATCCGACAATTCGTGAGATTAGAAGAATTCTTCTGGCATCATCTAAATCATCAAATGTATATATTAGGGGTGAACCAAAAAGTCAGAGAAGAAAAAAAAACACTATAAATAATCACAATAGGGTTTTCATATTCTTTGTCATTTGACACTTCCTTTGACACTTAGCCAATTGAATCTCAAAAAAACTAATGAACTATTTCAATCACATAGCCAATTGTACCTTAATTGGTTAGGATATTATACATTTGACTTAAATGTCACCCAAACATATTTTAACTAAAAAAGTATAAAGTAAATTATATAGTGGTTTAATGTCATGTGATTAGTCTTAAAACATTATTAAATACGTAATATTTACAAAGCATTATATATCATCCGCCAAGAGATGAAAGATTCAAATCTCTCTGCCCACTTGCTTTACTAATACAACCCCAAATCCCAAAATCAAATTAGACATCTCACTCCATCAACATTTAGTCTTTTTTATTTCGAAATTTAATGTGCCTTTTTGCCCCTAATATAATTTTACAAGTGGATGCTTTATAAAAACAAGTAAATGATTAAAGCTTAGTTTGGAATTGGAGAAGCTTTTAAAATAATTGTTGCTGTACTTTTAGAAAAATCAATATGTAGCATGAAAGTTAATTAATGTTTGGTAAATTTCAGATTTAAACCTGAAAAATCTAGTTACAATGTTTGTAAATTACTACTAAACTTTTATGAAATAGCTATATATATCAAAATATAAGTCTATTTCAATAATTAGGTGTGACGGTATATTTCAAGAAATTTATAAGGTAATTATATAAAATTTTATATAATTCAAATTAAAGATTATATTTTGTTTACTCTAAATAATTTTATAAACTATATAAAAAAAATTATATATAAAGAATCTGGAAAACAAAATCTAACTTTAGTTTAAATAAAAAAAATGATGAAATAAGATAAGTTAATTGTGAATAATTCGTAAAATAAAAAAAAATTAAAAATAATTTTATAAACCTTATAAAAAAAATTATATATTGTAAATTAAAAAGTTATTTTATTTAAATTATTTAAGAATCAGTTTTAACAAACTTTTAACCTCTCCAAACGCAATCCCAAACGGAGTTTAAGTCAGTTTTGTAGTAGTAAAGTTTAGATTTGAGTAGTATTTACTATTTATAATGTTTTATGATTTTTTTAGTGGAGCTCAATTCAAATAAGGTTAAATTACAAGTTTAGTACTTAAAATTTTAGATTTGTGTCTGTACGGTCCCTGAACTTTAAAAGATGCATAATAGACTCTTCAACTTTCAATTTTGTGTTTATTAAAAACTTATGCTTTCAATTTTGTATCGGATAGTGACATATTGAAAAAAATAAATTTTATGTCGTGTCCCTGAACTTTAAAATATGCCTAATAGACCCTCAACTTTCAATTTTGCGTTTATTAAATACTTATGCTTTCAACTTTGTATCGGATAGTGACATATTGGAAAAATTAAATTTGATGTCTAATGGATCCTCAACTTACTCGACATTTAAAAAAAATCACGTATATATTAGATACAAAATTCAAACTTTAAAGATCAATTAGAACAAAATTATTTTTACAACAAAAAATAAATGATATGTCTAAGACTTGTTGTATATAAAATTGAAAGTTCGATAATCTATTGAACATTGTTAAAGTTCAAGGACTTACTAGACACGAAATTGAAAATTTAAAAACCTATAAGACAATGTTTAAACTTTAGAGATCTATTAAACACAAAATTGAAATACTAAACTTCAAAGATATATTTACTTTTTTTCTTATGTTGCCAATAAAAATATTACTGAGAAATAAAGTCTATAGTGTAATTTATGATTTGTAGAAGAGGTGACATGCAAAACAAATCAAATAACACACCGATGTGGTGCTTGACACTTATAGTTCGACGTGTGAGTCATACATCATACCACGAGTGTAGCAAGCTAGTCTTGGAGAGAGAATACCCAATTAGTTTTACTGTCTATGTGCACACTATTGTATATATATACCACATTTATTAAAATTTTGGCATATTTCTTATCGGATTAGACCCAAATAAATCGAACCAGACCCGTTCGTTTAGTGGCCTAAATTCATGAGACACTTGAAAGTAGGGTCAACTTTGGGCGACCCAATGTGTGTCTTTCTAAAGGCTTATGCGCGTATTGGGCTTGAGTCAACTCCACACTTTTTCTGGGCCAATTTGGGCCTGGGCTAGGTGGACTGGACCCGTACCCTACAACCTACGTCTAAATCCATTATGTCTTCAAGCTCTGACATCCATCTTCCTTCATTCTCTGGACTCATAACAAATTACTATCATTCTCTCGAGTCATAACAAATTATGATTACTATCAACTTTTTTTAGTACAAGAAATGAAAATGAAAAAAAAAAAATCCTCATGTTATTATTCTCTCATCAAGAATGCTCACGTTACTTATTAAAAAGTCAGAATTTAAAAGAAAAAGCGAAATCAACACAACATAGGAAATTGAATCCTGTTCTAGAAGTTGTAATATGCTACTCATTTGTTAGCTAGAGTTGCTATTAAGGAGTCTTTTGGTTGGTTGTGGTTCTCAATTTTAATGAAGTATTTTTTTTAAAAAAAAAAAAAACATAAGAAATTGAATTCTTGTTTAAAAAAAGACCGACATGTCGTTTTGTGGGTTCGATGAATATTGATATGAAATAAATTGAACCTTGTGCTGAAAACCCTAGCTTTTGATCACTCTTATATTTATACGTAGCCTAAGTCCTCATTCAGTCAACTTCCATTAAAAACCCTATCAAAACCCTTCTTTCTCTCTCTCTTCCTCTGTTTATCGTTCACTCAGTGTTGGCTTCAATCTCCGAAGCATAAGCAGCAACACATCGAAGAAATCTCTGTTCTACGAAAATGCCGCTTGGTGATCGAGTTGGCGATAAGAGCGAGTCTCGGTATTGTGGCGTGGAGACTGAATTTGATGACGACGTGCCTCAGCTCCTGCTCTCAAATCTTTCCTCCGGTGGATTTGATTTCGTCGTCGCTCCTCTGGTTAGCAGCATTTTTGCATTTCGCTCTGGTTTCGTTTCGTTTTTTTTTTTTAAAAATTTACTGCTGAAAACGATGTTTGGACCTTTAACTTGCCGAGAAATGGCGTTTGATTAATTGATTCTACGTCGTCGCTCCGCTGGTTAGCCTTATTGCATTTCGCTTTTTGAAATTTACTGCTGAAAATGATATTTGGACCTTCAACTGGCCGAGATATGGCGTTCGATGAAATGATTGTTGATTTTCTTTTGCGCTTGTGAATGTGTTTGCACTAGTGCGTATTTTTCTTTTTGTGGCTAAGGAGAGCGTTGTTTGTGCATTATTTGTCTGTTTGCTTGTTAGCGAACGAAGCACGATTGTTAGATTTTCATCTTGTTATTATGGTGGCTAATTAGCCAGTCACACACCGGCTAAGTAGCTGTATGTTCTGTGTGAATGGTCAGTAAGCTCACCTAAAGCAACGTTGTTTGAAAGCCGTCGTTGTGAAGGTAGATCGTGCAGTTTCACTCCAAGGCTGTCAAAGTACATGTCTCAATTCATGTCGACGTGTTTGCCTATATGTATAATAACAAGAATGTGGTTCAATGGTGCGCATTTTTCTTTATGTGGCTAAGAAGAGCGTTGTTATGCATTGTTTGTCTGTTTGCTTGTTAGCGAACGAAGCACGATTAAGCAAGTTTGTTAGATTTTCATTTTGTTGTTGTTTTACACTCGTTCTTGTTATTATGGTGGCCAATTAGCCAGTCACACACCGGCTAAGTAGCTGTATGTTCTGTGTGAATGGTCAGTAAGCTCACCTAAAGCAACGTTGTTCGACAGCCGTCGTGGTGAAGGTAGATCGTGTAGTTTCACTCCAAGGCTGTCAAAGTACATGTCTCAATTCATGTCAAGTGTTTGCCTATATGTATAATAATAAGAATGTGGTTCAATAGCATAAGAAGGATAAGATATTTTATGCATTTCATAAGATGATCGCAAGCTGTAATGACATAGGTGGTTCAAGTTTGAAACATTTTGTGAAGTTTTTTGGAACAATAAAATCATCTGCATGCTTTTGATGTCACACCTGAAGATATTTAGATTTTACTGTACTGTTGTTAAATCTATTAGAAAATGATCCATCCATCAACGTAGTTTGTTTGATTCTCCTTATTTGTATTTCTTATGGTGGCCAATTAGCTAGTCACACAACAGCTTGTAGCTGTCTTTTTTGTGTGAATGGTCAGTAAGCTCACCTAAAACAATATTTATTAATGGTCCGTGCAGTGAAGATAGACCACATAATTTTCACACTTGGGCTGTTAAATACATTTTGATAAGTGGTTTAGATTTTAGTGTACTGTTACTATTAGAAAATGATCCATCCATCGACGTTGTTTGATTCTCCTTATTTGTAGTACTTATGGTGGCCAATTAGCTAGTCACACAACAGCTTGTAGCCGTCTTTTTTGTGTGAATGGTCAGTAAGCTCACCTAAAACAATATTTATTAATGGTCCGTGCAGTGAAGATAGACCACATAATTTTCACACTTGGGCTGTTAAATACATTTTGATAAGTGGTTTAGATTTTAGTGTACTGTTACTATTAGAAAATGATCCATCCATCGACGTAGTTTGTTTGATTCTCCTTATTTGTAGTACTTATGGTGGCCAATTAGCTAGTCACACACCAGCTCATAGCTGTCTTTTTTGTGTGAATGGTCAGTAAGCTCACCTAAAACAATATTTGTTAATGGTCCATGCAGTGAAGATAGACCATGTAATTTTCACACTTGGGCTGTTAAATACATTTCAATGATTAGTGTTTTTAACAAATTGTTGGAATGATTGGTTACTTTTACGGGTTGCCTAACTTGTATATATGGATTTTAAATAACATTTTAAAGTATATTTTGATTGTTTATAACTCCATTAATCTGGTATTTGGTTAAATATTGCTTCAGATGGATCCATCCTATCGACCAAGCTTGATGCAAAAGGAGCATGGTGGTTCTGGTGTTCTCCCATTTGCTGGATCAGACTTGGTTTTAAGCCCATCACAGTGGAGCAGCCATGTTGTTGGTATTCTCTTATGAAAAAATATTATTCGATTGCTTGATTACATTCTGGTTTATTGACTTTATTGTAGCATAGCATAAGGTGTACATTGTAATGTTTTATTTTCTTTTTGGTTGTCCCAGGAAAAATTAGTTCTTGGATTGACTTAGATTCTGAAGATGAGATTCTACGAATTGATTCTGAGACAACTCTAAAGCAAGAGATCGCATGGGCTTCTCATCTCTCTCTGCAGGTGTATATTGTTCTAGTTTGGCAGTCCAATTGCAGTACTTGCAGAAAAGTTTCCCCCAAAATGAATTTATATGCAGTCACATGTCCTCGTATATTTGTTTTATCCTTCAAATTATATGGCTAACTGTGACTTCATCGTCTCTTGCTCTCCTTGCATTTTTAACTCTCTGGTCTCAACTTTGAAAACATTTAATGGTTTGTTAGCTGTCTAATTTCTCAGTGCAGGAGGTGCATTAAATATAATTGAACATCCATCTAAACAGTTAAGAGCTGATTTACTGCAGGCATGCTTACTTCCAGCACCCAAGGGAACTTCATATGCTAATTATGCTAGGTGTGTTCATCAGATTTTGCAGGGCCTCAATAATATGCAGGTGTCACTCTTATTTATCATTAAATGATCAATACTTTTCTTACTTCTGTATGAGTTTACCAAGGTTTTAAACTGTTCTAAGTGATATTTTTTTTCTAAAGTTGTGGCTCAGGATACCTCTGGTGAAGGCCGATGATGATTCTACAGATGTGAACTCTGATCAATTGGTGAGTAAAGTATCTTTGAATTATGCTTGCATCTCTCTCTTGATGCCCTCTTTATGAGAAGGGGATTTAAGTTCATACTATATTAGGTTCTCTGCTTGGGGGGAACACAGAGTAGCGTTGAGCACAAAAATATTGATCTATGCAATTTCTGACAAGTGAAGTGATTGATTAGAGGACAAACATATCAGCGTTCAATTGTTTTGATAATAAAATATCACTGGACAACAATTCTTGACTTTCTCAGGCAGAAAATATTTTTTTTCCCTTCCATGCTCGAGTGCTTATGATGATCACTTAAATAGTGCTAAATTGCTAATATAAATCATTATGCTGCAGGTTGATTCTTGGGATTTGTGGAACTCATTTCGTCTGCTTTGCGAGCACCACAGTCAATTATCAGTTGCACTCGACATTTTGTGCGTGCTTAAGTTTGTGGTGGTCTGTTTTGCATACCTGAGTTTCTATTTATCTTTTAATGTTGAAATTGATATTTTCTATTCATTAGGAGTACATTGCCTTCACCAAATTCACTTAGACGATGGTTTGGGGAGTCTGTCAGAACAACCCTAATTAGTACTGATGTAAGTATGTAACTATACTGATTAATTTCTGAAGATTGAACAGATATCTTTGATTGCCTGGATTCTGACAACGAGACTTACATTATTTTCTCAGTGTTTCTTGACAAATTCACGGGGTTATCCATGCCTGTCGAAGCGGCACCAGAAGTTGATTACTGGATTTTTCAATCATTCCATTCAGGTATCTTCAAACTCTTCCATCACCATGCTATCTGATTTCATTTCAATTAGTTTTCCAAGAGCTTCATTTCACCTTGCTTTCAGTTAGTACCAATGTAGCATTTTTACATTGGATTGCAGCAATTGTATTATTAGGGATAATTAGTTTTTGCATTATCCATTATTCCGTATAGTCTGTTAACTAACATCGATTTATCTTCCCCCTTCAGGCAGTTTTATCTGGAAGGTCATTGCACAACGTTTCAAGGGGTTCTGCAGATTCACCTACTGGTCTTAACAAAAATCCTTCTGATGGTATCCATATGTCATTTTGTACATGCTTTTGCTGTCTTAAATTCACCCACCCAAGGATGAATGGGTATTGTTAATCGCGGTCCATCTGGTCTGATTGTTTGATTTTTTCTAATGTTTAGGTGAACAATCTCACCCCTTGAGGTGCTATTTAGATTATATTGCTTTTCTTTACCAGAAAATGGACCCACTTCCCGAGCAAGAACGAATTGAGGTAGCATCTATTTAGTCTTTCTCAGTCCCTCTGTTTCTCTCTTACATTCACCAACGAACACCTCGCCCTTACAACAACTGTCCAGATGTTTTTAAATTAATTGTACACCCTTAAGTGAAATGAAATGGTAATTTAGCTTGTTTTGACATTCATTTTCTCATTTCAGCTCGGATACAGGGACTACTTACAGGCCCCTCTGCAAGTAAGTTTTGTTAGACCAGACGTCATAACTTGTACTGAATCATTACTTGTTGCACACCTGATATATTCTTGTTTATGGTGACATTTAATATTAAAATATTGCCATTAATTTGGTGCAAATATTTCTCTGATTTTATTTCAGCCTCTTATGGATAACCTAGAGTCTCAAACTTATGAAACTTTTGAGAAAGATGCAGTCAAATACATTCAGGTATTTCTCCCAAATAATATCACCCTATTCTTTATAATTTGTTTGAATATATGTATAACCATATAATGTTTGAAGTTACCTTGATATTTACATAATTTAGCCAATTAGTGCTGTTTTTGGTGTCTAGTCTACAATATGTATTCTTATTAAGTTTATTATTGATGATTTTCCATTTCTTCTTCTAGTGCTTTTGAGAATAGAGAAGTGGGTCGATGGGGCTAGGATTAAAGAACGAAATTATGTAGTGTTATTATTTTGTCTTAACTACTTGCTTAAATTTTGGTAGTACCGACGCTCAATTGTTAAAGCTTTAAAAGATAGGGTGGCAGATGAGAAGGCATCTTCTATAACGACAGTAAGTAGCTTTCAAGCTTTTCATAAATTGTAGAAATTTTCAATAAATTTGATTTGGTCTTACCATTCATTTTGGTTGGGTTTTTTGTTTTTAAGAATGAGTTGAGACTCAAAGGTTATGAAAACTTAATTTTTTTTTTTTTTTCTGTGGAAAGGTATTGATGGTCGTAGGCGCAGGTCGTGGACCTCTCGTTAGGGCAGCGTTGCAGGTTCCTTTCCTCACTTAGAGAACACGATTACCTTTAATTTTCTTGTTTCTTCTTTTAAATAGTGGTTATTTTGTAGGCAGCAGAAGAAACGGGTCGCAAGCTGAAAGTTTATGCTGTGGAGAAAAATCCTAATGCAGTGGTCACTCTTCATGTGAGCGTCTATACTATTCGTTCTGTTCTTTAATTAGGGGAAAAATTGAAATTGGAAACTATGTTCTTTGTTATTCTCTTAATAAGTGTTGTGCAGCAACAGCAACCATAACCGTAAAAATCGTTAATTTCCATCTTCAATTTGCCTTCATAATTAACGACACTTGATTTATGATTACCATTTCATGGGAAAATGACTTGTGTATATTAACTTTATTTTCAGAGTTTGGTTAAAATGGAGGGTTGGGAAAAAATTGTTACCATAATTTCTTGCGACATGCGTCACTGGGATGCTTCAGAGAAGGCTGACATTTTGGTACGCAAGTATATCTGTTATGGTCATTGGTCTGTCTCCATCTGCTACGCTTATTAACATCTTCACGTCCACTGTATTTTTAGGTTAGTGAGTTGCTAGGTTCTTTTGGCGACAATGAACTATCTCCCGAGTGTCTTGATGGGGCCCAGCGATTTTTAAAACCAGATGGGATTTCAATACCTTCTTCGTAAGTGAATTTTCTTATTTTCTGTAATTTTAAAACACGTTATTCTATAATTTTATGTTTGTTTTATTCCCGACTTCTTGGAGAAATCGGTATCCTCAAGTAGGATAATTTGACAGGCCTCAGCCAACGATCTTGTTTATCAACATAAACTGGAGAAGTTTAGAGAGCTTCCATTCTTTTCCAATTTCTCGTAAGAGAACCAAATTACAATACTCAGCGAAAAAATATTCTCTATCATCTACAACCATGCTCTTTCTTTCCACGGGCCATTTCTAATTAACAATGGGCACCACCACTCAACTCTCATGTTGTACCTCTCTTTCCTCTATCATAATTTCTGCCCTAGAAACAGGAAGTTATGCATTATAAAGGATTTGGGTTTCTTTCACATAGTAGGGGCGCAGACTTGAGCATTAGTCTCTTTTCATTATATCAATGAGAAATGTCACATTGTGTTAAATAAAAGAATATTTGAAGTTGATGTTACTAACAAAGTTGTTTGGTGGGAATGTGTCAGGTACACGAGTTTCATCCAACCAATTACAGCCTCCAAGCTATACAATGATGTATGGTCCAGATGCCATAATTAATTCTATATTAGCATAGGGCTCAGTGTATTAATTTTATTGTGATAATAATGGTGTGTGTGACGTGTAGGTTAAGGCACACAAAGATGTGGTCCACTTTGAAACTGCTTATGTTGTCAAACTCCACAATGTGGCCAGACTCTCTGCCCCTCAGCCTGTAAGTGCCTCCTCCTAAACAATTTTGATACATATTTTTCCTTAAATTACCCTACATAAATTAATTAATATTCAACTCCAATATGCATTAATACAGGTGTTTAGCTTTACTCATCCAAATCCAAATCAGACATCTGAGGGAAGCAATCAGCGATATACGAAGCTGGTATTTGAGATACCTAGCGATACTGGTGCAGCCTTAGTACACGGTATGTTATGTCTGAAAACAATTTTATTCAGTGAATTTAATCAAATTGTTTGGCTTATATTATTTTTGTACTGAATTTGTTTTTTTCTTTTTGAAGGTTTTGGTGGTTATTTTGATGCAACGTTATACGGTGATGTACATCTGGGCATTGAACCATCAACAGCAACACCAAATATGTTCAGTTGGTATGTAAACATAATACTTATATTAATTAATGTTACCATACCAATAGTTCTGAATATTATTCATTTTTGTGTACCCATACTCTCAGGTTCGCTATATTTTTCCCATTGAGGACTCCAATATTGGTGCGACCTGGTTCTCCAGTTGAAGTACATTTTTGGCGTTGTTGTAACCCTAATAAGGTTAGCTCACTTCCGTATTCCTATACGTTCTATTAATTAATATAAAAATGTCTAATTTAGTTCACTTGTGAAACCAACACAGGTTTGGTACGAGTGGTGTGTTACATCTCCGTCCCAGACTCCGCTACATAACGGTAACGGCCGTTCATATTGGGTTGGCCTATAAACAAAAACAAAATAGGTCTTTTTTTCTTTCTGGCATCATCATCAGATGTAATGTGACAGTATGTTTCTCTTTCAATATAATTTATATATATATAATATCTTTTTTGTGTCCCTAAAGTGTGAGATCCCAGGATATTAATAGGAGAGTGCTTGTTCAGCAGTGCGGAATTGTATTTATAATTACTTTTGAGAATTGAGAAGTTATTGATGGAATCAAAATAGATTTTACGTCCTAGTTTCACATGATTTTTTTTCAAAATTTTCTTTTTCTTTTTCTTTTCAACAATTGTTAGATTGCCAAACCAAACATAGTCCAATTGCCATAATAACATTGTGTCTCTACTATGCATTAATTAAATACCTTTGCAAAAAAAAAAAATATTTTTCTAAAAATAAAATGCATCTCTATAAAACTATTTTTCCTCCCTAAACTTTCAAAATTATAAATTTTGTAAAATTAAATTATTTTTAAATCCACTAGACAATTATATGTCATTGTATTATTTTATTGAATTTTATTTATTCTCAATGAAAGCTCGTCACCTTTTAAAATTTGTTGAGATTCACAATTTTAATATAAAGTTATTTAAGTTGTTCATAAATGTTTTTGTTAGTTCTAATGAGGATTTGAAGAAAAGAAAGACAGATTTGTGAGTTCTAATGAGGATGTGTTGGTTGGTTTACTGTTAGTGTTAGTTTTGTTTGTGAACCTTAATTTTAATGGTTTTGCTGAGCCTCTCCAGAAGAACAAGGTTATTCAACCTGCTGTTGTTGTTGTTGGCACTGTCTTCTGTGATACTTGTTTTCAACATCTATCTAAATCTGCACATTCATTTCAAATCAATTTCACACTCAAAAAGGAAATGCCTAACATATATTTGGGTCCTCTTTCAAAAGTTCCAATTGTTTTTTTTTTAACATGATACCACAATTTTAAGTTATTAAGAACCAAATAGATATGAACCTCAAAATTTACGGACTAGTTCGAAACCTCCAACCCACGAAAAAATAAAAATTTGAAAAACATATTTATTAGAGATAAAATATTAAAAAAGAAAATAAGTTCTTAACTGAATATAAACCTAAGAAGTACTCACTGGTGGTTTTTCTGAATTACCCTTAGCTTAGCACTCCTACAGCGTCGATTCAGCTTTTCTTCCTCTTCAGATGGGGTTATTGGTCTCTTTGTGAGTATTCTTCCTTTTGAACCCTTAACACTTTGCTTTATCCATTCTTCACTTTCTCCATCTTCATCTTCATCTCCTTCGGTTTTCGGGTTAATCATCTCCAGAAATGTTTGTTTCACAACCCTATCCTCCAAACTGTGGAACGAGATCACTGCTAGTCGACCTCCGGGAGCCAGACAGTCGAAAGAAGTATATAGGGAGTCTTCTAATACCTTCAGTTCGTCATTAACAGCAATCCTCAGAGCTTGGAATACCCTGGTTGCTGTCTTCATCCAACCTTGTCTTCCTCCTGTTTGTTTCCATCAATTTTTAATACATTGATGATAAGAAAGTGCCGACAATCATGATGATTCGTAGGGTTAGGTTAGGTTACCTTTTAAGCCAGGAGTGGATTTCCGGATAAGATGAAGTAATTCAGTGGTGGAATGCAATCCACCCTGTGATCGAGCTTTAACGATTTTATTCTGGAGTGAATACCAGTTACTTTCTTCTCCATAAACCCGCAAGATTCTCCCCACTTCTATTTCCGGCCAACTGTTCAAAATGTCCTCTGCTTTTAGACTTGCCTGTCATAAACCTGTTTCAATCAGTATTCAGTATACGAAAAAGTTCTTATTTACTGATTTTTCTAAAAGCACAACTCTCACCCACCCCAAACTAATCTTTGTTCTTTTATGGTTTTTTTCCCTCCTTTACCGTCCCATCCAGCTATACACAGAACAGAGGACAATGATCTATATTCTATAGAAATATTCTTTGGTATATTATAATAAAAACAAAAAAAAGAAACGTTCTTTTGGTAACTCAGTCTTTCAAAGAAATACGCGTGCAACAGTAAAAGCACTTTTAATGCAGCATGTGGTTTTCCCATCATCAAGAGTGCAAGAAAATAAGCAATTGCACACACACAATAAGCAACTTTCACGCACACGTCACACAAAACATAAAGTACTATCGTTCTACTTTTTGTGATAAAAGTTGCCAGCATGGATGAATCAGCTGAACTACTACAAAAAGCAAAAGGTAAAATATAATTCATAGTTGTTGCTTCGGTAAATAACAGTTTGCCAACCATAAAAAATGGAATAGTAAGAAATGGACCTACTCGTGATCAACTAATTTATTAAACTAGCTTGTAAGTTGTACCTGAGGATCCATTCGCATATCAAGGGGTCCATCACCAAGGACACTAAATCCCCTTTCAGGATCGTCCACCTAAAGCACACAGGAAAAATACCAAATTTCAGGCTGTTAAAAAATTACATTGTAACATAACTGACCGTAACAACAAATAGCAGTAACTTGGGGAAATTAATCAAAGAGACTGCCACGGACTCTTATCACTCATCATATAGGAGACTATCCGTAACAACAAATAGCAGTAACTTGGGGAAATTAATCAAAGAGACTGCCACAATGTGGGTGGCGGTATTACATCGTTGGATGTACGAGAGAGAAATTGCGAAAGTACTTAGATTTGGTATCCAATAGTTATTAGGAGACATACAAATTTTAAGATCTACATCCAACGATTTTAAAGGGGCAGTCACAATCATTGAATAATTTGTCCAGTAACTTGGCATTCTACAATGATATCTCTATATTTTCATAACTGTCAAGAATATTACTTGTCTACTATTAGTGGAAACCTTATATTCTTTCCCTGACTAGCGTGCAGTCCACTTATACTGTATTGTTATGTTGTGCATTCTGTTTTTGCCTTATATTCCATTAGCACCTTATATGGATTAGCATACATGTTTACTCTCTCCTCGCTATTTAATGTAAACTGTACCTTAGCCTCATCACAGGCTGAGCTGAATATTTTAAATATCAGGGAATTTTCTATCACATACCTGCATGGATGACATTCCCAAATCCATCAAAATTCCATCAACTCCAGGATCTAAAGGATTCTCATCTGAGTCAGCCAGAAGCGATTTGATATATTTAAAGTTCTTCGTAACCATATATGCTTTCAAATCAGAATCCTCACTAAAGAGAGCACTAATCCGATCTTGAGCCTTATCAAGTGCGATTGGATCGACATCCATTCCCATGTAAAATTCCAACTCTGGATGCGATTGAATTATCTGTTTTTCCAGGACGTGAAATCAGAATTGGACATCATGAAAAAGAAAACTGGACTCCAACAGAAAATGCTAGCTAAGAGAACGAATATAGCCACAGAAAGGACAAAGGAGCAATTACGAACACCACGTCAAGCCTCAGAAGCCACAAGCATTTCAAATTTTCATGCAACAGCATCATAGGAAAAATACAGGACGACAGGTCGTAGGTTAATCCACAATTCCACAAGCGAAAAAACAGTACAGAGATAAGCATATAGATCAGATCAATCGATTAAATAGCCAAATTCAGTTCCACATAGAACATAAATACATAATTTAATAATTCAAGTAGCACATACTATACGGCTGGGCTTATTGATTTCAAATTTCAATAGAAAGTCAGATGAGCATCTAATCCGGCTGCTGATACCACGAATTAAAGTATATCTAAAAAATATTTGACGAGCAGGCTCAGAACTACTTCGAGAAATTCAATCGGAAAGCACATTCAAATAACAATTATCAGCAAGAAATGAAGCCAATCAATCATTAACGATGAAGAGAACTATAAGGAAAACAAGTTAAGAAAGAGACTAACAGCTGAGGAATGTCCACCGGCACCGACGGTGCAATCTACAAAGGAGCGTAGGCGCCTAGCAAAGAACACGTCCAGTACCTCCGCAAGCATCACCGGAATGTGAGCAGCAGTATCCCCGAACATGATAGCATTCTCATCAAACTCCTTAGTAGAGCGAGTCCTCCTCTTCTCCTTCACCAACGCTATTTTCAAAGACGAAGACGAAGACTCGGATGATTTCGAAACAGCAGCCGTACTCGACTTGAGATTCTTCGTTTTCTTCTGTTTCTCCTTCTTTACCTTGTTCTTAGTATCAGTAGCAGTAGAAATGGAACAGTACCGGAAAGTCCTCGGCGGCGGAGCAGTACACGTGGAGATCAAATGCCGTAATCGGAGAGATTGTGACAGAGAAGGAGAAAACAACGAGAGCTTCGCCATTGACGATCGAAAAGCCATTTCCTAGAGTTCCGATTGCATCAGAAGATCGGAGAATGAGATTGTTGGAGCTGCAAAATGGAGAAATCTTGGAGTTCAAATGGAGAGTTCGCCATGAACTCTGAAAATGGAGGGAAATTGAGAAATTCACACTCCTGAGCCCTAATTGCCCGATTGGACTGGCTTATCCTCTTTTTATCCCCGCCAAAAGAAAATCAAATAAAAAAATTAAAAATAATGTAAATTTATTTATTTCTCCTTACACGTGGGGATATCTTTGGTATAATGCGCGGAAGGCTGGGGATAATTTTGTATTTTACTTGAAAAATAATTCTTCAATTTTCCTATTTAGACTAAATATATAAAATAAATTATTATTTGTTTTAGATGCCTTGCTCATAGTTCTTATCAAGTTCATATAATATATTATGAACGTTGAGCTATACATTTGTTGTTGGTTGAAAGTTTAAATTTCTCAGTTGAAATAAACAATATACATTTCACCCAAGTTTACTTTTAATTTAATAAAGAATATATTGTTTTCTTTTTCTAAAGACTCTCAAGTTTACTTTTAATTTAATTAAAAAAAATCAATTAATCATTTCACCCAAAATAATATGTTAAAATTTTCACTTGAAAGTTGATGTGTCATTTGGTTGTTTTATTCATATATATATATATATATATACACTTTTGAGAAAAGAGTAGTTGCAAATCCATTTTCAAGTGCGATGGGAGTTTAATTGATTTTTTTAATGAGTTTAATTGATTGTTTTTGTTCATAAATTAATTGAGTGTATAAACTAAAATTAAATCTATTAATAATATGTATGTTTTAATACGTCAAAATATTTCAGCCGTTCGAAATTCTCCACTAACTCGAAATAAAAAATTATTGATGCATTTTTTAAAGTAAATTATCGCCATACTAAATCTAAATTTAAGATTAATTATTTTAATCACAAAACGATTAATTTAAAATATGACAAATTATATTTTTAGTTCTGATATTTGAATTTTGTGTCAAATTAGCGGTCAAATCTCCGACATTTAAAAAAACTGTTCAATCTAGGTCCCTCCAAAATGATGTGGTGATTTTTAAAATAAATTTTTTTTCCCTTTACACTCAATTTCCGTACATCATTAAATATATCATACTTTTCTCTTTATTCATTAAATGTAGCCTAACTAAGATTTTTTGTTTCTTTTTTAGATAATCATCCTTAAATAGTTCACTGGTTAGATTTAATTAATTAAAATCACTAATAATTTCCTGTGTTTTGTACGAAATCAGAACTTTTTTTTTATTAATTTCATGTAATTCATTATTCAGTTTGAACTAACCAAACTCCATAAACTAATCATAACTAAATCACACTTTAATTATTAATTACATAAAACAGAATCTTTCTCAACGGTTTGAATAATACTAAAAACAATAATTTTGGAACTTGTAATGTGAGGTTATTTCACTTTAGTTTCAATAAATCTTAAAATTAGTCATCTTTGAAGTTAATTTTCATCTAAAAATGAAAAAATACAATAATAATTTCTATCAAAGAAAAGAGTGAATATCTTTTTAAAAAATTTATAGGGAAGGTTGATAGAAACTAATATTTTTTGAAAAAACTAACAATAAACTATTGAAAGTGAATAATTTAAAGATTTAGTAAAATTACGAGAACAAAATTTAAACATTTGAAAGTACAAAAACTAAAATAGAATATATCCAAAGTAAAAGGACTAAACTGATATTTTAATCAATAATTTTTAACCAAATTATGAATTTATAAGACTAATATACAAATATTCCAATAGGTGAGTCTTACACCGATTTACTTTTTGTTAGCTCTACAACAACGTGAGATGAGAATTTGAATCTCACCTTGGTAGAGGATACATGTCTTAACCAATTAAGCTATGCACCATGTTTAGGCCGACGTCTTGCACCAAATTCTAACACATTAAGGTGAAAAAAAAAAAGAAAAAAGTTAAGAGATTCAAAGACAAAATTACTATTTTTTTCTTTTGACAACACGTGGGGTGAAGGATTCGAAACTCTAAACCATAGAACATATTTTATGTTAGTTAAAATAGTTAAGATATGTTTTGTTTTTTTTTTTTTTTTTTGACAACATGTGGGGATGGCGGATCGAACCTAAGACCTCATAGTCACTAGTTCATACATCATGTCAATTGAGTTATGGTCTTGGCTAGTTAAAGATTGACTAGTTAAAGATTGACTAGTTAAAGATTGAGATATGTTGGCAAGACAAAAATAGTAATATTATAGAGTACAAAATAGTCTAACTTAGAAGTTCAAAGCTTAGATCATAACTACATATTCTAATAGATTAGAACATGGATATGAGAAAAGTCTTCAATGGGCATGAAGGAGATCCAATGGATGTATTAATTAAGCAATAATGCAATGGAAGAAAATAGAAGAAGAAGACTTGGTGGCTTTGATGGGTTTGGACTTTGACCTCACCAATCCTAAATTCCATTCAAAATCTCAACACCCTCCTTATCTCCAATCTCCATTTCCATCCTCATCTTCCCAACAACATTATTAAATCATTCTTCTTCTTCTTCTTCTTCTTAGGGAAAAAGAGATAGAACCAGAGAGGAACAAAAAAACTCAAAAAAGGGCTTATTTACAACTATAGAGTATAGAGATGGACAGGAAAAGGACCTCAAAAAAGGAGTTCAGAAATTGCTGTTTGGCCCTTTCTTTTCTTTTCTTTTTCAACTGTAGAGAGATCCTATAGAGAGACAGAGAGAGGAAAAGGGGCAAAAAGGCATACCTTATACAATTGTAGTCCAGAAATTGCTGTTTGGCCCTTTCTTTTTCTCCTCTTTTGCTTCAAAACTTTTTCACAGAGTTTTGACTGTCCACTTTATTCCTTCCTTTTCTTCATAATCTATTAATCTTCTTCTTCAATTATTATTCCAATTCCATTAGAAAAAAGAAAAGAAAGAACACACAACAAACAAACACAAACATCTTGCTTTCATCATTTGTTTCCCAGCTTTGTTTGGTCCATTGATTTCTTCCACTTTTTTCCATGTGTGAATGTTTTAATAATCTTCTCATCTTCCCTCGCCCACCTTTTTTCTCACAAACAACCCAATAAATCTCTCTTCCTCTTCAATTCCCATTTCTTTATTCCAAATTCTTTCCCCTTTCTCTTCATCTATTATGCTTATTTAATTATCACCAAGATTTTCCCAATTCCCACTATGGTTATTGTTCAGATCTCTTTCACATAACTGAAGAACAGAAGAACAGAAGAATACTAAATTTGATTTTGATTTTGATTCTTACCTGTAAGTCGCAACAATGGATGAACAGCACCAATCACAGCCACTGTCCTCGCCGTCGCCATCGCCGCCGGGAGGTGGAGGAGAAGAAGTCAATTCAGAAACCAAATCCAAATCTGCAGTTCGCTGCAAGAACACCTTCTTTGGCAGACATAGAATCTCAGCAGCCATAACCAGACTCCAAAACGAAATCAATATCATCAAGGTATAATCTCACAGTAATTCCATATTTCCAGCCATTTTTTCCCCTCTGAAATTAAAGACGACGATAAATCGCGATGCAGGAAGAATTGCAACAGCTCGAGAACACAGGCGAATCCTCCACCGTCTGCAAAGAGTTAGTAGATTAATCAATTCGTTAGGTTTTCGAGAAATTACAAATCATTTATACATTTATCCTCAATTTCAAACAAAATCATCGAATCATCGTCGCCATTACTCTAGGGCTTAATTTCTTTACCTGTTTACTTACAGGCTCGTCTCCAGCGTCGAATCGATTCCCGATCCTTTGCTTTCAGAGTAAGATTATCACCATTAACATTAATTATCGATCTTCAATCTGTTTAATAATTTCTTCCCCTAATCGATGAAGAATGGTTCAAAATATACAGAACAATCGGTCCGGCGGACGTCAACTGGGAGCAGTGGTTCCGAGGAGCTCACGGCAGTCGCAACCACAGACGGTGGATCTGAATCCGAACACAGAGAGAGATCCATTGATTTGTAGGTTTTTGAGATCAACTTTTTTTCTGATTGATTGCCGCCATAACCAGAATGTGGAGAAGACTTGGAAATTGAAACGACGACGTCGCAATCGCATGTGTCATGTAAAAGCTTTTGGGTTCAATAATTTATTGTTACTATTTTTACTTTTGGTTTTATGAAATTTTCATTATTGTCACGTAGTTTTTTTTTTCTCTTTTTTTTTTTATTAATTTAACTTTACGGTTCAACTTTGTCTCACTCTTTCGATAATATTATATTAAAACATTACAAGTTTTAATTTTAATATAGCCAATTTGACCAATGATTTAGAAAGTGTTTAAAGCACCAACTTTGAATTGGGTTAAAGAGCGTTTGGGACACCAAATTGAAACTCACAGTCCATAGAATAACTATAATAATATTTATTATTCACAACTATTATAACTACATATTATAATAATTTACTTAGCGCCTCAAACAATCTTTAGTCGTAAAACATTCAATTTTCCTACCTAATTAAATATCTTTACAAAAATACAAAAATAATTATAAATTTTAAATATAAATATGGTCAAGTATGAACCTAACCTAACAATCTATTGAAATTGAATTTTGTTTTCCTTGTCCAAAAATATCGTTGGTAAATATATATATATATATATATATATATATATATATATTAATGATTATAAATTTTAAATATAAAAGTATGAACCTAAGCTAATAATCTATTTAAATGGTTTTTTTTTTCTTGTCCATTTTTTTTTATTATTAATTTAACTTTTCGGTTCAACTATGTCTCTCTCGATAATATTAGATTAACATTTTACAAATTTTAAAACTTAAAATGACCAACTCAAACTTTTAATGATTGATTTAATGGTGAGACAACAATTCTTTTACCGGTATTAATTAAATATCTTTACACAAATAAAAATAAAATAATTATAAATTTTAAATATAAACAATGTCAGTGTGAACCTAAGCTAACAATCTATTTAACTAGATTTTTTTTCCTTGTCCAAAAAATCTATCTAATTTTATATTTGGTAAATATAATATATATATATATGTATGATGGATAATTTTTTATTACGAGATAATTGAGAGTGATACTTGTAATTTATTTATTTTTATTTATGAATTTTGTTTTCTTGGTGTGAAACCGATAGGAAGATAAGACAGCTCAATGTCTATTGGTTGTTCCACTAAAGTCATATAGGTAGACAGGCACAAAATGCGAAGATAATATATTGGGTCTTGACAAGGCTCATTCTCCTTTAAAAGAAAAAAATAATATATATATATATATATATATATATATATATATATATATATATATATATATAAGATTTACAAATATGACTATTTTTATGATATTTTTATATATTTTTTTATAGAATTTTTTTGTCAGGACTATCATTGATTTTTTTACCATATTTATAAAATGTTTTATAATTATTATTTTTTATTTATACAACTAACCTTTGTATTTATAGCCTAATATAACTCACCTAGTTAAGATATATATCTTCAACTAAAAAGTCAACGTTACTATTTATATGTTAAACTAGAAAACATAATAAAATTATTTGTTTATCAAATATCATGTAAATTGATGAATAGAAAAGAGCTCCTCCTTACTAAAGCTTATCAAAAGGACAAATAGTTTTTTAATAATAAAATGTAAAATTATGTTCATATTGTGTATTGTATTAAGAAGGGGAACTTTTTATTGTTTCTTTCATATATTGTAATATCATATATGTAAGTGCCTAAACCAACGTGTATCGTTATTTATTTTTTTATTTTTTTATCGAACCATAATCTTAAAATAATAATTATTAATTTACCTATTGAACTGTGTTCCAATTGACGAAAATCTGTCTAACCCAATTTTTGATTGTTAAGAAATTTATTTTAAGTCTTAAAAAGTGGTCATCATGATCATTTATTTTATTATTTCATTTAAGAGTCTAGCATAACTATCAATAACACACTTGGAAATAAAAAAAATAACCAAAGTAAAACTTGCTTGCAGCTCAACACCTGTCATGATTTGATTTGCTAAATATTCACGCCCGTTACTTGATTTGATTTTCCTCTTTTCTTTATTTCATCCAATTAACTTCTCCTATTTTCTCTCTCTCCATTTCTCTCCATTCCAAACTTTAAGACCATAGAATTTGAATTGGGGTTATTTAAAATTTGCAACTGATCGTGTGTTATATAGGCATAATATTTAGGGTTTAAGGTTTGAGATTTAGGGTTTTAAGACTCTAAAACACTAAACCCCAAATTCCAAACCCCAAACTAAAAAAAAATGCTTATTGTAGAGAAACGAAGAGAGAGATGAAATTGAAAACAAAGTTCATAACAAATGGAAGTGGAGGAAAGAGAAACCAAATAGAAGTTGTTTGAAAGAAAATAGAAGAAATTGTTTATCGAAGAAGGAAGGAAAAGTTACGGAAATAAACAACGTGAATGATTTTTTTATTTAGAAAATAATATAAATACCCAGTCAATCAAATTGTGACACATGGCTGGGCTACAAAAGATACTTGTAACACAATTTGAACTACTTTATTCAACCAATTTCATTCCCACCAATAAAATATTACCTACTTTATTCAACATTGACATTTTATGCAAATTCAAACATATACATCAACATTCTCAAATCTCAACAGTTTTACATGTTTACAACACAAAACTTGATCCAAAAGACGTATTCCAACTTAGGGAAAGAAAAAAAAAATAGGATCTTTTAGACATTTGCATTAAAAGTCAAAACTCAACAGTTTTACATGTTTACAACAAAATCCATGTAACCAACCTATGTATACATCATATCAACTCTAAGGCAATCAAATGAACAAAGGAAGGAAAAAGTTAAACTCACCTTAACAGTGCCAGCTTACAAGACCAAGCAAGAAGCAAACTATGAAAATAATATGAACAAGGGATAACAAGCCCAAGCAATCATCAATCAATCAAACTCTAGTTCCGTCATATATTATAATTACGTCGTTTCAGCTGTGCGTACCTTTTCTTGTTTGCTAACTACGTTTTCAGATTCTGTCTCTTCAACGCTGTCCTGAATCTCGGAAATTGTTTCTTCAATGGTTTCATTAACAAATCCAGCAGTATTTGCTGGTTCACTACTGTTTCTTGCTCTTACAGAACCGCCACTGGGACTATCGTGGTTAGAAACTTGTTCCTCCGATTTATTGGACCGATTCAAGGCATGGCAGTGCGGGCAGTAGTAAGTAATGAATGGGAAATCCTCCTTCTTGACAAGCCCTACAAAGGATAATCGTTGAACTCAAAAGAAAAAAAGAAAAAAAAGTGTGTTGTAAAGGGTAGAATACCACTCACCATTGTGCATATGGCAATTGCCACAGATGAGTGCATAAGACTGTGTTGGATCCTCTCCAACGAGCAATGCAGCGATTCGAGCAATCCATCCTCCGTCGTTGAAAGCTGGTCCTTGGGGATTGTAATGATCAACAACCAACTGATTATGCTCAGACGCATGAGGACCTTCGGGTAGCCGACGTGAATCTTCATCAGGATGATACAATGAACCACTACCTGTACTACTGGAACGAGAGTGACCTTGTTTTCTTTTCCGAAGCCCACCACCAGCTTGCACAAATTCAACATCATTGCTCTTCCCTGATGGAGTTTTAATATTGGATTCATCGCCCAAATGAACCTTTAACCCTGATTCTGCTCCCAACTTGGAAGCCAATACAGTTGCAGCGGCTGCCTTTGCAGCAGGGTCAGGGTCATATCTCTGTCGAGGAAAAAGGGGAACAGAAATTATCTATATGGATCCTCATCAGAAAAACCATAAAGAGCTGTGAAGAATAGAAAAAAAGGCTGCACAACTTTAGCAATATTATTCAAATCAGTTGGAGATATGATCCTCGGCAGAAAAGCTATGGGGAAACAAATGTAGAAAAAAAAAAAAACAAGAGATCAATCATCAGATTCATTCCTCAGAATTAAACTTCAAACCCCTTGACCAACTTATAATAGACTAAGGTGTTATTTCATCATCAAAATAAAGGAGACGGTTTCTAAAGCTTAAGCATACTACAAAAAAAAATTGCACTTACTATCTGCAATAAGAACAACTATCGGCCATTTCACATCAATATTAGCTTGCCTCCATTTTGTCTATTTATGATAACTTCCTAAATACTTAGTTATTTTAAAGACAGGAAATTGAGCACTAAAAGACTGCAACGAATGGCACCAAGAAGGTTAAACTGATCAGGTTCAGATAGAAAGATGGACTCTAATGAGTTGCAAGGAGAATCACAGATTAGAGAAATCCCATGCTAACTCAAGAAATAAGAGGGAAAAAATATTGGAAAAACAGCAGTACCTGTATGAGCTGCTGAGTAATGTAATAATTTGTTTTCTCCTTAAGTTCATCAATTTTAGCTTGCCTCTCAGCTCGCAGCCTTTCAAGGGTTTTTTGGTCCTTGCGATCACCTGTAAACGTTACCAATAAGTTATAGGTTCACTAATATGACAATAGAATCCTAAATTCCAACATGCCACCAGACAATTTAACAAAAAGTCTTACATCTAATGATGAACTAAGATCACTTAGATAGATTATAAAATCAAAGACAGAAAAAGTACTAAAATCTCAAATTGGCTTTCAGTCAAAAGACATAAGCCATTGCAAACTCATTTGGATGCTGACAGAATGTCAAGCATCTATGCTTATCAAAGTATCAAATTTGTACGATGACTTTACAAGTATGCAACGCGCAAGGAATCAATGAAATATCAAATAGCAATAGAAAGTAACACTAGTAGAATCTACTTAAGAATGTACAATGACTTGGCAGCAAGCACAATCTTAAGAGGGAAGCAATCTACAATTAGAAATCAAACACTATAAACTAAGAAAAATGACAAAATAGAAACAGCAAACGCACAGACTATTAAAAACCTGACCAATTTTACATCTACACATTGTGTGAGAGGAGAGTAAGTAAATGGAAGAACATTCAAACTTCAGAGGGAGGTAAGTTTTCTGATTCAACATATTCTCTGTAGCATTCCAATGTTATAAGTCCTTTCTCAAAATCTCTATGGAAAAAGTGCGTAGAGAAAACAAAGATTCTTATGAAGGTAAAAGTCTTTCTACGGACTTTCACCCTGGAAAAACTGGATAAAAATGATAAACTGAATGACAAGTTACCATAGATGCCGCTATCTCAAAATGGGTACATTATGTGTACAAAACAGATAAGAATCCAAACCTTAGCTCTCCGGGAGGGGTCATTTCTTTCTCCCCCTGCCCTGCCCTTAGGCTGTCTCCTTTTGGTTCTTTCGTTGTTTATAATACATACGTATGTTTCTTATAAAAAAAAATTAAAAAAAATCATCTCTTCCTATACTGTGAGTTTGTCTCGAAAAGTTAGAACAGCATTCACAGGAAATTTTAACATATACTGTACTCACCCTTCATCGGTAAAATATTTTTTGGAAAGTCTTAAGGGATCCTACCTACAAAAACAATTCTAAGAAAACTCGTAATGTTGGTCAAAAGCCATTCTAAACTAGTGATCTCTTAGATACAAGACTATTCTTGTTCCAGCTTTGGCCATTGAGCTTCATCTTCATGCCCAGGTATCATGTGCCAACAGCAAGTAAACCCGATTAAATTAGCTGGATTCATTTCACCAACTCCAGCACTTGATTACATGTATGGTTAATCATTAATAAAATCACTAATTAACAAGAGAGAGAGAGAAAAGCCAAAGAGTAAATTGTAAAGCACAAAGCACGAACAAACAGAAACACCAAATACATCAAGGGAAAAAAAGAAACTCTATGGAGTCAATAAAATAAAATCACAGATAATCAAGTAGATACTTACACATTCTTGTGAAGCTAAGAAATGTCGTATAAGAAAGAGTTGATAATGCAGGCAAAAGAAACATGGGTAGAACTCTAAAAGCTCTCATCTTCCAGTTCATATCTGCAACTCTTGTAGTTATGATAGCATAACAAACTGCAACAATCTGCAAAAAAAAAAAAAAAAAATCATTGAAAAATTCGTCAGGACATGGAATATCTAACTTCAATCCACAAATGAGTTCGTTCAAAAGTATGTCAATTCAGTTACGTTGACATAAACTACTGCAATTGGTATAGTAAAAAAGCAACCTAACGAAGTCAATCCGAACATACTATTAACTATAAAGAAAAACAAAGAAAAACAAAGAAACAAAATCACCTCAAAAATGACAGAAAATACAATAAGATTTCTGGCCATTCGTCGCCAGGTTAGGGATCTACGCTTCAACCTATCAAGCACAGCGGCTTCTTCCTTAGAAATGTGTTGAAGCCTCTTCTCGAAATCATCGCTACGTACTCGGAAGATACCATTCCAAAGCCGCGATAAAAACCCCCGGGATTTCTTCTTCTCAGCAACATCCGCAACAACATCCTTCTTTTCACCTTCTCCAGCGGCTTTATCCTCAGCCATATCCTCCTAGATATGCCTGAAAAACACACCACAACCAAATGAGAAATTGAATCAACAAACGATTCAAAAACAAATACGAACCAATCCGCCAGTGATTCAAGTATAAAAACACGAAACAAATCATAACACCAGAAACCGATCGATCAACGAGCATCAGTTTCAGTCAGAAAACGCAAAGTAAAACAGGAGAAATCGTCAGATCTAAAACATACCTGAAAATCGTGGATCCGGATTCGATAGCTTCAATGAATCACTCGATCAATCTTCCTCCTCTCCGGATCACAGAGAGAGAGAGAGAATGATTACGAAATGGAAAATCGAGACCGTGCTGAAGACGTAAAGCTGCGACGAGAAAATCAACCAGAAAAAAATGGAGTGTTGAGAGGAAAGGGAAAATAGCTTCAAAATTCTTAGTCTTTTCTTTCTTTCTTTCCGTATTCTTTTTTTTTTTTTTTTTTTTTTCTCTTTGTTTTATTATTTTTGAATTTGTCTGTGTCGATTGGGAGGATTATAGGCGGGTCCTCTCTCACGCGCTTTCAAATCCCAAGTTTGAACCTCGCTAATCTAAACCTAAACCTAACCATTTGAGTAAATCCCCATAACAATTGGTTCTATTGTCAATTTTGTCATTAAAAACTCTTTTTTTATTACAAGTTTTTATTTTAATTTTTTATTCTTTAGTTTAATAACCCTTTTATCTTTCTAAATGTTGTCAATCCGTATAATTCAACTGAAATAATATATAGGGTCGTTGATTATGAATTTAAAAGGTTTGAATCTCTCATGTTGTCTGTTAAGGATCTCACATGGAAAGGATGAAAGGACCGACCTCACTCACAATATAACATACATGAGATATCACCAATTGATTTTAGGATGAGGTTTACTCACAATATAACATACATGAACTAATGTTGAGGATCCCACATCGGGATGAAAAGACCTCACACTCCCAATATAACATACATGGGTTAATTCTCCTAGAGATATCACCAATTGGTTTTAGGATTGAGTACTTTTAACAATGGAAATTCGAACATTTGACGACCGAGGATGTAAACTCATGGTAGTTTCTTCTAGTTTAGAGACTTATTTAACACAAACTTCAAAACTTAGAGACTAAACTTATAATACTATTTTTTAGTACAACATCACGTGGGAGTGAAAATTCGAACATCAAACCTCTTGGTCGATGATGTAGTGACTTAACAAGTTTATGTTCGACATTATATTTTCCACTTTACTCCTTAGTTTTAATTTGTTTTGTTATTATGTTGCATTCATGACTTAGTCAATTTGTGTCCATTTTATAGCTTGAACTCGTTTTCTCACGGTTGTTTATTAGTTTTAAATTAGTCTTATGATTTTGTAATTCATCTCTAATTTTTAATATTGTTATCGTATTGAATACATGACAATAGGTTAATGTCTTCTATTTGGTAATGTATTGGAGTTTATTGACTCAGACTTAACTTAATTAGTTAAGTTATTATTTATCTCCTTAAACATTGGTTGTCCAAATTATGATCTCTTTTGTTTGTTGAACTAAACAAAGTATTGAGATTTAGGATGGAATATTTAATATAGGAGAAAATGATTTTTTTTTTTTTTTTGGTTTGTTTGTACATAAATTTGTATGAGATATTATTTAATAAGTTATGCTAAACTATTTATATATACCAAAGTAGAAACTTCAAACCTCGACATGTTGGCATAGTCCAATAATTAAGACACTTTAATCAATAAGATAAAGTTTTTTTTTTTTCTTTCTTCTCTTTCTTGAGTATTGGAGTTAGTTATGCGCACCTAACTAATTTACTTAACTATTAAGAAAACTAGAAAATTATAATTATTTTTACACTTTACTGTTAAGAAAATTAGAAAATTATTTCTGAGGTAAATAGCCATCAAGGACTTTCCCTCTAAGAGAGCTTTTAATTCCAAAGTTATTACGCTAAATATTAAATTTAAGTTAATTGATAATTTAACTTCTTGCTATACTATTTTTATTTTCCTAGTATAATTGGAGGGGTGTAGTTTTGAGCATACCATCTCAAATGAAATAGTATACGTTAATTACAAGCTATATTCAAAAGTCGAAATTATTAATTTTTCTTAAAGGAAAAGTCAACAAATGTTATACTATTTTTTTTAAGAAAATTTAAAAGGAAGAGATTCGAATTTCAAATTTTATGGTCAACGACACACTTCTATAGTTTATATCAAGATTCCATAAAAATGTTAAACTATTGAAACATATGAATGTTGTTGTTGGAAAAATAGAGTAAAGTGAGAAATTGTTATATTGTTATAGTAGGAAATTGAAATGAATAAGAAATTTAAATGCAACAAGAACATAGCTCAACCATGATGTGTCGAAATTGTTGGGAAATTGTTATATTCCTAAAACCCTAGTGACTACGAGATCTTAACTAAATAAAAATAAATAAATAAAAATTGCAACTTCTGTGAAAATGAAATCCACTCGGTTCCCACGTGCACTGCTCTAAGACTATGATGACTCCCACGTCCCGCCAGCTCTCCCTCTCCTTTCGCATTATGTCTCCTACCAAGCGGCGAAATGGAAAATACTATAATATTGTTATATATAAATAAATATAACAATATAAATATTTCTTTCTATTATATATATATATAAAAAAAAGAGTTAAACATAATATATGAACTAGTGGTTAAAAAGAGGCTTAATCTTGTCCAATTGAGCTGTTAAATATAACAATATAAATATTTCTTTCTATTATTTATTTATATATATAAAAGTTAAAGCATAATATATGAACTAGTGGTTAAGAAGAGGTTCAATCTTGTCCCATTGAGCATAGCTCAATTGACATAAGGTGGTACAATCTCTCATCTCATATTTTGTAAAAAAAAAAAACTAGTTCATTATGTTAATTTAGCACTTAAATTAGATATATATTATCTTTTTTTTGCAAAAATACTTAATTAATGCGGAATGCAGGGTGTGTGATTGAACCATTGACCTCTTAATCGATGACACAATTTCATATAAATTGAGCTTTGATTTGACTTAAATTAAGCATATAACACTTTAACCACTTTAACTAATTAAGTTGTACTAATATTTATAAATACGTACCTAAATTTTAAATATCATATATTGAATTTAGGTAATTTATAACCATTTGAAGGTACAGTGTCAATTAATTGAGTTATGGTCAAATGGGTAGAATTACATCTGTTTAATCTCATAACTATTCAACTTTCATTTTTACGTTTAATATGTTTAAGTACAACATATATATGTATATTGAATTCAACAATTAACATGTACTACCCCATGGGGGGTCATAGATTCAAGAATGAAAAAAAAAAAAAATTGAGATTGTAATTGGCTATCTGTAGACACCGTATTTGGTCCGGCCATTTGTTTATTATTAATGTTTTTACCCTTTTTATTTATTGATTTTTTGTCATATTTGATTAAGTCTTTTAAGTTTTAAATTCATTTTTTTATTTAATTTTGTATTTTATTAATTTTGAGAATTGGAGAAAAATAACAAAAATAAAGTATTAACGGTTTTGAAAGGTCTTTACCTAATTTGACAAATAAAATTAACATTTAATGAGTATACAAATTTTAAGTCATTTTATGGCTAAAGTTTGATATTCATTTATTTACTTCAATGAATATAAAATCTTTAATTTATTTTTGGGTTAGAATTTGATATTCATTTATGAGTATAAAATATTTAATTCATTTTTGGTTTAAAATTTGATATTCATTTATGATATAAAATATTTGTTCATTTTTGGCCTAAAATCTATTTCAATTGAGAAAACATTTCGAATAATAAATTCATTGAGATTTTTACCTTAGATGTGATTTTCAATGGCCTATAAATACCGACTAAGAGAAATAGGTAAGGGGGTGAACGATCAGAGAAGATCAGAGCAAAAAGGCTCGTAAAAAACGATAAGAAAAGATCAGAGCAGTAAGGCTCGCAAAAATCAGGACGAAAAGAGAAGATCAGAGCGAAGGGCTCGAAGGAGAGAAAAAAAAGATTAGGGCGAAAGGCTACCAAATTTGAGAGAAAACGTTAATTTTAATGGTCAAAATTCTTATTTGACTAATTTAAAATAACTTTCTCTTCCCTCCAAACTTCACAACCACTTCCCTCCATTCCTCCCATCTCAAGCAAAAAAACCAACAACCACCATCTTCATCCAACTATAATCTTCTGCGGATATCGGCAACCACGAGCTTGAACAAACGATAACTCCCTCATGGTGATGGAAGGCATAGACCGCGACACGCTCGATTGAAGAAGGAGGTATATTTTTAGGTTTTTATGTTATTTACAAAAATGTCATTACTTTTATATTATTTACAAGTTTGTCATTGCATGCTTAATTACAAAACTGTCATTCCTTATTTTTATTTATTCACTCCCAATTTTGACATTTGACCCGAAGTTAATGTTTGACCCTTTTTTTATTTTCCAATTAAGTTAGGATATATTTTCCTTTTTAGATTTAATATTTTAAGGCATATTTCAATTTTACCTTAATTTAAGTCTTGTAAATAAATTTTAATTATTTGTTTTAATATATTTCAAACAAATTTCAACTTTATCTTTAATTTAAATTTTCCTAAATCTCAATTTGATTTTATAATCAAAGTCATATTTCCGTTTAAAAATAACGTTTGTAAAATAAAATAATATTTGTTTTGAGGGCTGAGTAATGTGACTTTCGTAGAGTTTCGACTCTCGTGCAAGCACACGAAAATCCTCCCAACTACTTATAAAAATAACAAATCAATATGTTTTTTAAAATAAAATATTATCATATAAATCCTATGACGGAGTTGGGATAAATTTCTCAAATTCTTGAGGTAAATAATTTCTTTTAAATAAAAGGAAATTTAGATATGATAATTAATTAAAGTTAAATTCACTCAATATATCAAACTCTTACCTTATTTTTAAGGCTAAGATTTGATTAAATGAGACATTCATTTTTAACAAAACTTTTATTTATTTATTTTCTCAAATTAAGGAAATTTTAAAATTAACTGGATAATATAAGATAAAATATGGCTACCGTTTTTAACGGGTGTTGTAGGGTGCTAATACCTTCCCTACGCTCAAACGACCCCCGAACCTAATTTCTCTTTCTGTAGACCAGTTTTTATTTTAAGGTGACCAATCACACCCAAAATGATTGGTGGCGACTCCATCTCTTTTATTTTTAAAACAAAACCCTTGAAAGAGGACGTCGGCCGCTCCGCGTCGCAATGACGTTGCGACAGCATGGCGACTCCACTGGGGACTTTTTTTTAGAGGGTCAGGCCATTGCATTTTATTTTTTTATTATCCAGTTTTCCATTTTTAGTCCTTTGTTTTTCTTTTATTTCTTTGTTTATTTATTTTATTGTTAGTTTTTTTATTTAACATGTTTTTAGTTTTAAATTTTCATTTTTTTTGGTCATTTTGTTTTTCTTGTATTTCTTTGTTTATTTATTTTATTGTTAGTTTTTATTTAGCATGTTTTATTTATTATTACAGTATTAATATATTTATTGCAATTTACATTTTGCATTGTCATGCATCGCACACACTTTCACAAGCCTCCTACCCGGGCTTTACCTTTAAGATTAGATTCGGAGACTGAGTAGTGTGACCTTCGTGGAATTTCGGTTCCCGTGCAGGCGCATGAAATTCTCCACTCAAGCTAACTACGCTGTTTAATCAGATAGAAGGCTTGGGGACCATTTACTTCTAGGAATGATTAGAACATATATTACACTCATACGCATCCTAGAGCCAACCAATTATTATCCAAAGTTTTGAACTTTAGGATACACATACTTGGTTATATCACATGTTGATCCTTAAACTTATTGTATAACATATATTGCAAATCTCATTCATGCATTCATGTGATATATTTATTCTTTTGTATATAATTATTGTCTTTTTTGCTTTGTTTCCTTAAAAATAAGAATAAAAAATCCCGTGTTGGTTTTAAAAAATAAAATAAAAAAATGCTTGTTTCCTTATGAAAAAAAAAAGTAAAAAAAACTGTTATTTATTTTTTTAAAAAAAAATCAAAATGTTAAAATACTAATCATAGTTGATCTATACTCAATCTTTACCCATAATTGAGAATGTCGTGATGTCTACCTTCGAGGGGATTTAATTTGTCTCGATTAGACACACGAAAATTCTCGCTCAAATTAATTCATTTGTTATTCTTATAACATTAGAATTAATTTAGGGTTAGAGTATTATCCTTACATCATTTTTATTTTTTTTACGTTCTCAGTTAATTCCATTGTTATATCAATAACGTTGGGAATACTTTTTGATCTATTATTTTATTTTATTTGATTTATTTTTTCCTCCTAAAAAAGGAAAAAGAAAACAAAACAAAAAAATTTACAAAAAGGAAAATATACATGTTTCCTTTTGGTAAAACAAAAAAGGTAATAGAGTTTTGTATATATTCTTTCTATTTTTCCTTCTTTAAAAAAATGAATCTCTTTAAACTTTCCATTGTTTTTTTTATAGAAAAAACCACAAAAAAAAAACACAAAAAAACTACATATCACATCATTCACATACATCTCATCAACATTCTTTATATACCCTCATACATACATAAAATCACATTCTCATATTGATTCATTCATTGTAGGAAATCCAAAAAAAATCCTTTGCATTCTGGCATACCTTAGAATAAAAATGATCATGTCTTTCATGTTCACATGCATATAGAGTCACAAGACATTGATTTTCATGCAAACGCATCTTCCGCTCATGATTAGAAGTCATTTCTTTATTCTTTTAGTTGCATTTAGAGTCTTGCATTACATATTCACATGCATAATAAAAATTACCAATGATGTCCTGAATGTTAAATTTAAGAACGCAACATATTATTTGGAACAATCAACGGTTTATTTTTTTTAAAAAAAAAAAAAAAACAAAAAATGTCCAACATCATTTCACACACATGCATATATAAAAAGAAATTCATGCATTATCTCATCCAGCATGTCAAGTCATATCATCTCACACATGCATACATAAAAAATAAAAACAAAAAAAATCGTTTGTTATCACATCCTACATCACACCATCAAAATAAATTTTATGCATCATTTCGCAAGTCATATCATCTCACACATGCATACATAAAAAATAAAAACAAAAAAAATCATTTGTTATCAAATCCTACATCACACCATCAAAATAAATTTTATGCATCATTTCGCATGTCAAATCATCAATTGCATCATATCACACATGCATACATAAAAAATAAAAACAAAAAAATCATTTGTTATCACATCCTACATCACACCATCAAAATAAATTTTATGCATCAGTTCGCATGTCAAATCATCAATTGCATCATATCATACATGCATACATATATTAAAAAACAAAAAAAATCATTTTTATCGTAAACATGCATACATCACGGAAAAATAAAATCAAATTTTTATTCTCCAACATGATAAAAATGCTCATGCATTCGTTATCTCATTTCACATCCAAAAAAAGTTTTTAATTTTTTTTCATTTTCACAATATCATCTCATGCCTGTTTTACAAAATATTCTCGAATTTTATCACATCCTTCATTATATCATTACAAAAAAAAAACTGATAGTTTTCATGTTTATTCTGATCATCTTTGTGTTTACTTTGGTCGTTCTTGTTAGCTGAAAACTTAGCAAGAATTTTGAGCAAAAATGTTGAATCATCATTGAAGAAAAAAAAAAAAAAAAAAAAAAAAAAGGTTATGAATGCTTTCACTATTCTATTTTGAGAAATTGTAAACTCTCAACCATTTTATGACCTTCTTGAAAATATTTTTCTCAGATTTCATTCTTGGGTTAAGCTCTAAATTGAGAGAACTCCATTTTGACCTTCAAATTTCTCATGTGCTACTATACACTCTCGAACAAGGTTTTAATCTTCATACTGGGGCAAACACCCTTTTGCAGTGAGAGTCCAAATTACTCAGTGTAGAACCATGAACCTCACACCACATAAACTTTGAGGCAATTTACCCTGATCCACCACAAAATCCTGGACTAAACTCAACATCCACACTTATATGATGTTTCTCTACATTTATCTACCCACTTGCTAAACCTGCCATATTTAATTAGATGGCAAACGTTCCAAATTATTCAAGAGAACTTCAAATATAATGAAATAGTATTGAACTCTTGTGACCTACTGCTTCATAATTAAGACTTGTAATTTCTCATATATTTCTCATATTCGATTTCATTTGATCCAAATTCTCATTGCTTTCCATTCTTATCATTTGTCATTTCTCTTTCTAATTCCATTCTTATCATTTGTCATTTCTCTTTCTCGATTAGAAAGTGATTCCAATTTCTAAGATACTAGTTTTGAGAACTAATGAGTCGGTAACTGTGAAAATCATCTCGAAGTCTCAATTTCTTTCAATGAGTTTTGCTCGCGGGACATCTTCATCACGATGCCAAGGATTATGGACGAAAAAACAACCTGAGAAGACAATTGGAGTTTGCATAAAAGAGAATAGATTATCAGTTTTTTCTATACGATTGCACAAATTCTTGCTAAATAAAAGAAACTATCTTAAAAAAAAAAAAAAAAAAAAAAAAACTGCAAGATTTGTGCAAATCAGTAGATCAAGGAACTACATCTCGGAATGCTTGGAAAATCTCCTTTGCAAAGCAACCAATTGGGGCAAAGCCTCTATCTTCGCCAAGTTGGGACAAAACTTCCAACTTTGCCACACTGGAGCAAAGCCTTCATCTTTGCCACACTGGAGCAAGACCATCAGCTCTAAACTAGAGCAAAGTCTTCGCTTTTGTCACACTGAAGCAAGGTCATCATCTCTAAACTGGAGCAAAGCCTTCATCCTTGCCACACTGGAGCAAGGCCATCATCTCTAAACTGGAGCAAAGTCTTCGTCTTTGTCACACTGGAGCAAAGCCATCATCTCAAAACTGGAGCAAAGTCACCGTCTTTGCCACACTAGAGCAAGGTCACCATCCACACTGGGGGCAAAATCGACATCAACAAGCTGGAACATTTGATTGCACCATTTAAAAAAAAAAAAAAAAAAAAAAAAAAAAAAAAAAAAAAAATACAAGATTGGTGCAATCAAGACATAAAAATAAACTTGATGGTGAAATGCTTTAAAATCTCACTTTTAAATAAACATTGGAGCAAAACCTTCATCTTTGCCATACTGGAGCAAGACCGCCATCAACAAACTGGAGCAAAGTCTTCATCTTTGCAAAACTGGAGCAAAGTCTTCATCTTTGCAAAACTGGAGCAAAGTCTTCATCTTTGCAAAACTAGAGCAAAATCTTCATCTTTATCATACTGGAGCAAAGCTACCATCAACAAACCAGGCTAAAGTGTCGCCTTTGCCACATTTGGGAAAAATCATTCATCTTCGTCACACCACCAGACCAAGTCAAGATGGAGATATTATCACATTTATCGAAGACCTCGAGCTTACTCAAAGAAAGAAGAATATATATACATGAGATGATTTCCTAAGAAGTTGCTTCATGTTCTCAAAACTATTGTCCAAAGAATGGGAATCACTTCATTCGTCTTCCATTGGATCATATTCAATCTCTTACTCAAATATTTGAAATATATCATCAATCTCTTATTGTTCAAGAGATTTGAAAACCACATTCTCCTCTTTTTTTTTTTCCTTTGGAAGAAAACATGTACTTTTTATCTTTTTTATACTTACTTCAAAGCTAAATTCATTCAAATCATTGTGTCCATTAAAAGACTAAATTATGAAGCAGTTAGTCAAGTAAGATATTCAATTCTACAAATTACTTTTGATAGTTCTCTAACCTAGCACATGAGAAACTTCCAAAATATTTACCATGCCTAATATGGTTGAGTACTCTATGATTGACATACATAATCCCTTTCGAGTGAAAGCATTCAAAAAAAAAAAAAAAAAAATAAAAATAAAAAAAAAAAAAAAAAAAAAAAATCTTATGATGATAACATTTTCTCTTTTGATTCTTTGTTAAATGTCAGCTAACAACAACAAGGAGAGTAGACAAGGATAATCATTTTCCTTAAACATGAAGATCATTTTGATATCTTGTATTTCGTTTACCAGTTTGAAACAATTCACATCATTATTTTAAATAAAAACAAAAAAAAATCATTTGTTATCATACACATGCATACATGTTGCATTCATTCATCACATGCATAACATTATCAAAAGAGCATTTTAGAGAATTCAGGCAGCTAAGTTTTGAAATAAAAACCGTTGTCTTTCGAAAAACAAAAAAATTGTTGGTTAAATCGAACCATAATCCAAGATTATAGGTCGAAGCCTGTGGACATAACCCAGGTCCGTTTCATTTCATTTGTTGGTTAAATCGAACCCTAATCCAAGATTAGAGGTCGAAGCCTGTGGACATAACCCAGGTCCGTTTCATTTCATTTGTTGGTTAAATCGAACCCTAATCCAAGATTAGAGGTCGAAGCCTGTGGACATAACCCAGGTCCGTTTCATTTCATTTGTTGGTTAAATCGAACCCTAATCCAAGATTAGAGGTCGAAGCCTGTGGACATAACCCAGGTCCGTTTCATTTCCTTTGTTGGTTAAATCGAACCCTAATCCAAGATTAGAGGTCGAAGCCTGTGGACATAACCCAGGTCCGTTTCATTTCCATTAAAAAAACAAAAAAAATTATTTGTTGGTTAAATCGAACCCTAATCCAAGATTAGCGGTCGAAGCCTGTGGACATAACCCAGGTCCGTTTCAATTCCTTGGTTGTTTCAAAAAAAAAAAAAAAAAAAAAAATCCTTTGTTGGTTAAATCGAACCCTAATCCAAGATTAGCGGTCGAAGCCTGTGGACATAACCCAGGTCCGTTTCAATTCCTTTTTTGATTAAAAAAAAAATAAAAAATTGTTGGTTAAATCGAACCCTAATCCAAGATTAGTGGTCGAAGCCTGTGGACATAACCCAGGTCCGTTTCATTTTCTTTGTTGGTTTTAAAAAAAAAAAAAAAATCTTTGTTGGTTAAATCGAACCCTAATCCAAGATTAGCTGTCGAAGCCTGTGTACATAACCCAGGTCCGTTTCATTTCTTTATTGGTTAAATCAAACCCTAATCCAAGATTAAGGGTTGTATTCTTTGTAAACCCATGTCTGTCTTTTTTTAATAATAAACAAATTTTCGCCGGCCCAATACTCTGTCTTCGTCCTTTGTCTACCCTTTCAATTCTTCAAAGATACACAAAGGGGAGCAAGCTGTAGACACCGTATTTGGTCCGGCCATTTGTTTATTATTAATGTTTTTACCCTTTTTATTTATTGATTTTTTGTCATATTTGATTAAGTCTTTTAAGTTTTAAATTCATTTTTTTATTTAATTTTGTATTTTATTAATTTTGAGAATTGGAGAAAAATAACAAAAATAAAGTATTAACGGTTTTGAAAGGTCTTTACCTAATTTGACAAATAAAATTAACATTTAATGAGTATACAAATTTTAAGTCATTTTATGGCTAAAGTTTGATATTCATTTATTTACTTCAATGAATATAAAATCTTTAATTTATTTTTGGGTTAGAATTTGATATTCATTTATGAGTATAAAATATTTAATTCATTTTTGGTTTAAAATTTGATATTCATTTATGATATAAAATATTTGTTCATTTTTGGCCTAAAATCTATTTCAATTGAGAAAACATTTCGAATAATAAATTCATTGAGATTTTTACCTTAGATGTGATTTTCAATGGCCTATAAATACCGACTAAGAGAAATAGGTAAGGAGGGGAACGATAAGAGAAGATCAGAGCGGAAGGCTCGTAAAATTAGAGGTCATAAAATATTAGAGCGAAAGGCTCGTAAAATAGCGGGTCATAAAAATATGAGAGAAAAAAGCTAGAGGAAGGACCCGAACAAAACGCTAAGCATAATTAGGAAGAAATATTGATTTTAGAGGAGTCAAACCACAAATCAACCCATTTTCTCTCTCCCCCAAAAACCCCAATTTTCTCCACTTTTCTCTTTCTCTTTCCTCCAAAGAAAACTCCAA